>OY992531.1:90793934-91393934 GCA_963921185.1 Dasysyrphus tricinctus
GATACGACGCAAAAGCCACAACGACAGGATTCCAAGTGGGAGACCTTGTGTGGTTTTATAATCCCCACCGTCGGAAGGGACTCTCACCGAAGCTTCAACAAAATTGGGAAGGCCCTTATACTGTTGTAACACGAATAAACGATGTCGTCTACCGCATTCAGAGAGGATTAAGAGGCAAACTAAAAGTAGTTCACAGCGACCGTTTACATCATTATAATGGTGATGGAAGTGATGGATTTGCTCGGGACGATCAATCCTAAGAGGGGGGCAGTGTAATAACTTTCCATATTTGAACTATAACGACTCCAAAATGCAAACAAACGGACACAATAAAGCTTACGGTCGCAGTGCAAACATACCCTTATTAGCTATAATTATAGCAACTCTCAAACGAAGGAAGCGCCATCTGCCGGATTATAGCAGATTTACCAGCTGTCAAATAAAAGCTTTTGGAAGGGAAATTATTGGGAAATTTCCCCTACGGAAAGCTCTGGAAGCAGAGACGAGAACCTTCCACCACTTTCCAGAGTTTGGAAAACAAGTATAAAAGGCACATGTTTGAACGGCAGCGACACAGTTTGTTTTTAATCGTGAATGAATAAAGTTGGTTGTAATAAAAGTGAAAAGTAAAGTTTGTGAATTAATTTCAGTGGTGAATAATAAATCGTTTTGTTTGTAGTAAGAACATTAAAGTGTTTTATTTTGCGAAATAAATAAGTGGACGTTTTGAATAAAGTAAATAAGTTTTATTAACGAACCTGAGAAAATATTACAATATTTATCTTTCCTTAAGGAGATTGGGGCACATTGATGCAAACCACCTCGTGGTAATTTAATAATGTCAATATGCCCTCTCTGTCTGCTATATAAGTTTATAAAACATTTGTACATCCTTAAACAAAAAATGGTGAGAACGTACAAACGAAGAACGGTTGTTTCGTTACTTCATCGATAAAGTTGCTGTGGTTCCTTTGATATATCAAAAATGTATTAAACTGCCTACTGGTTGAATTTATATAATGTATGTACGTTATAAAAATTAATAAAACTTGTTTTACAATAAATACTGATTAATTTGTTATAAATCAAAGCTTCCGCACATGTATCAATGTTCCCCGTGAATGGGGCAGTTTGATACAAATACCGTTACTTAATATATTGACCCTAATATTTTTTCTGAATGCGTCTTAGATTTAATTCGTTTCACATAAGCTAGTTAGAAAGACAATGAACGTATAAAATATTTTACTTTGTTATTAATGTCATATGGGACCCGGTTATTGAGTTCCAATGAAAATCGTATCAAGGTGCCCCAACTCCCCCTAATAATTTCATTAAAATAAGTTTGCAATTTACTATAAATATACCTACTCAAAGTGAGTCTAAATGTTGCACCCGCGATAATGGAATCGCCCAACAGTTGTCGATTATGATTATGTAAATTTGCCAAAAAAAATGTATGGCAGGTACCGTTATTTTTGGTTCTAAAAAAAAATGAAAAAAACGTGTGGGCATAATCACCAAAAACCACTATGTACCAAGTTTGAAGAAAATCGATCAAACCGTTTAGGTCTAGAATCTAGTGCAAACAACAAGAACTCTGATGTTACCAAATAGTATTTATTAAAGTGCACATACTTGGGGTTGTAAATATAGTTTTTGTCACCACGGTCTGTTTCCTTTTATAATTATAATTCGTTCTTAAATTTTAGAACATTTTTAAAAAGTTGTCCTCTTTCTTGCCCAAGAAAAAATGGTCACAGTACTTATAGTACCTATAATCGCAAGTAAAAAAAACTTTAATCAAAACAAAGAAGAGGGAATTTCCTTACATTTGGTAGGTATTAAAAAGAAGCTTGTTGGTAGCCCAAACAAAATAGTAATTATATCAATTTAACAATATTTACACAAGAATAAGAATTCAATACTGTACATGACTTTAAAAAAAAGTGCTCAAATGGCTAGTTACGAAAAGATGTTTTTTAGATCTATCTTCTATAAAATTTCCAACAAAACGATCAAATAAAATCATCGCTCCAATAGCAGCACCAATTAATTTTGAATTTGGTGTTTGATGAATGTTTGACGGATGTTTGATGGATGTTTGAAAGCTAAATGTCCCATCAACATTTTTCCTGTTTCGTTTTCCTGATCGCTATAACTGGCCCATCACTCAAGGCAAGATTAAATTCCATTTAATTTACCACGTTCAAGCTACACTTCTATTTTACCTATTTCGATCTCTTCTTATCGTTGCACCCGCAACGAAATGTCTTTGACAACCGGAATGATAAAAAAACGCAAGTTAAAGAAATACAAAATACTATTGATATAAAAAACAACGGAAACGTAAATACCACTGATCTCTATAAAACACTGGATAGTGTATCGATACAAAAATATTGCTTCCATTTGAAGAATTGTTATATTATGAAGCTGACCACTTTTTTGTATACCAGTATAACTGTATAACATGTAATACAAAGATAATCCATTAAACAGACATCAATTCTCCGTTCGTTTCACCCCCCGAGATCTGTTTGCTAACATTTGTTGTGTTCGTAATTTAAATTCATTCACTAATTATTAAATGAAACGGAATAACAAACGTAAAGAGTGTGACAAGGAGGTAAAATCATTAAAAAAACGCAGAATATGCAATCGCACCCTCCTCATCATAATTATTCATTAAGCGTGGTACACATTATCAAACCTGAGTGTCAGCCATGTTGGATATCAAACCGATCTGACAATGTGTACACGCTGAATGATGGTTTGACACTCAGAACTGCCTGCTCACAAAATTTTTTGATACTGCGTGACAACCCTCGGTTTGTTGGGTGGTTGCTCGATGATTTGTACACAATTTCATTCATGAGCCGTCATTCACGGAACAGAACAAGAATTTTTATAGCGAATCAGTGGAAAAAGTGAAAACAAAATAAGAAAAACCTCGTGTGTGTTATGCAAAAAAGGAATCAACACGATTCGTTGCGGAAATAGCATAAAAATAAAAAGAAACAATTTTCTGAGAGTAGTGGAATTTCCTTGCCTGACGCCCAACAAAACTGATAAGTGTGTACGCGAAGCTTTTCACGCAGGTTTGATATCCAACACGCGTGACACTCAGGTTTGATAATGTGTACCACGCTTTAGCTGTTTTGCTCAACTTGTTCGCAAACTGCAATGATTTATCTCATTCCACTATGTAATTATACTAAAAAAAATATACCAAATGCACACAGTGAATAACTTAAAGATAATAAATAATAAAACAAACTTCCACAAAAGTTTATATTTACATATCATGGCCTGTTTCCCTTTCTTCAGATAGATATCTGGAAATAGGGATGAGCGATTTTAAACGATGCTTGCAAAATATCGATAGTAAAAATCCAAAACATCGGACTAAAAAACAAACAAAAAGTTAGTACGAAAATGATTGATTTTGCTAGTGAGTGGAGTGACTTTCATAGTTTTTAAGTCATCTGTAACATTTGGAATTTTTTGAAAAGGAAATCATCAAAGGATCTCCAAAACCAAACTTAAAAATTCAGAACCACAACGAAACTTTCGATGTGCAAAAAGGCACAGATATAAGTTTACACATGAAGTGCCTATCAATTGTTGCTTCCATCAAATTTGTTTTGTGTTTATTTGTGCAAAAGAAATATTTTTACATCGATATTCAAGCATTAATATCATCGATGCTCAGCAAGACGCATTTTAAACCATACAAGTTTTTGTACACACTTTTGTAAGCAAAAATATCTTGCAATATCGTTAGATAACAGTGTACACATGAAATATGTACTTGCAATATTGCTTCTATAAAATCTGTGGACGATATATTTGCAAAATACATTATTAGCATTGATTTCCACGCATTGAAATAATAGATGCTCAGAAAGACCCAATTTACACCAATGCAAGTTTTTGCACACAACTTCGTGTGTTGCAATATCGATATATTCTAAAAAGCCACAGAAAACAGTTTACACAAAATTCCTTGAAATATTACTGCAAAATACATATTTAATATTGATTTTCACGAATTTAAATTATCGATGGTCAGAAACACGCAGTTTACACCATGCAAGTTCTTGCGCACACCTTCGTGTGAAACAAGATTTTGAAATATCGGATTTCAAAAAGGGCACACATAACAGCTTAACACCATGAATTGCCTTGCAATATTGGTTTTATTAAATTTGTTGATATAATTGTGCAAAATACATATTTTAACATCGATTTTCACCCATTAAAATCATTGATGCCTAGAAAGATGCCACTTACACGCGGTTTTAGCCCACGAGCTTCTGCTTCTGTGCATCATTATTTTGCAATATCGATGTTTAAAGTTGAAATACCTTGCTTATGACATCATATTTTTCATTCGTATGAAAACTTAAATCGATTTTAAAAAAACTTTAGAAAAAATGCCGGCACCAGAAATTTTGAAAGCTAAAATACATTAGAGCATAGCATGACGCATTTTTTGCTTTGGTCAAACAAAAACCTTAAACAAAAACACCTGAAAAAACATCGATGTTAAGTAGCATCGATGTTTTCGGTTGGATATTTATTGACATCCATGTTTGGTCTTCGATGTTGAAATCGATGTTGTTTCAATATCGCACATCCCTATCTGGAAAATACTTTTTTTTTCTGTAATTCAGACGTCAAATTATGAAGCCGACCACCTAATTGTCATCTTCAAATGGAAGCAAAGAAACTGTTATACATTATAAGGAATACCTACACTATCCAGTGTATTATAGAGATCAGTGGTAAATACAAATATCAAAATACAACTTTAAAATGCACACAATTGCAACGTAATTTTTTTATCGTTCGCACCCTAAGACGCTGTTTAGATTGGGAAGGCTGAGACCGGTCTCACGGCGGTTTCTGGACAAGAGAAGTGGGGGGTCAGGGATGTCGTGAGGCATGAAGAAAACATAAAAATCCGACTCATGAGTCTCGTTTTGTTGTTGTTTCAATGCACAAAACATTGAAGTTGTTGTTGTTTCTATGTGTTTTGAGGCGCGTCAAATTTTCTAATGTAGACACGATGAGACTCACGAGTCCGGCCTCAATTTTCCCAATCTAAACAGGCTCTAATGAAAGCTGTTGCAGGGAAATACACACACATACATAGGCATAAAACATAAAAATACTTTAAAATTCAACAATATTTTCGATAAATTACATTTTACATTCAGACTTTAATTCATTTTTATTCATGTCTCAAACATTTAAATCTGTGCTAATTCAACAATTTATTTCAAATTCACACATCAAACCCATTTAAATTCATACATTTACTACGTTTACATGTGGTGTTGAAGCGAGGTTGAAGCTCGCTTCAACTCTTTGTATACCTGGCTCGAGTTGAAATGAGCTTGATTCGACTCGATTCCGGTCGGGGAGCTGAGTCGAGTCGAAATTTGTGACGAAAAACCTGGGTCGAGGAGTTGGCATTATAGATAATACACTTTGGTCTGTTTATTGTATATATAGTTTTGTTTAAATAGATACGTGTAGTAAAGTACTCGTGTTAATTCAATTATATTTGCTTGTCCCTGATCACACGTGAAGAAATTCAAGCATTTTCTGCGATTTGTGATGGTAAGCGGGGTAACTTGCAGAAGAGGGAGGGGGATGAAATATTTTAAAATATTTGAAAATATTCGGTGTAGAAAATTGACATTCTCTTTTGTGTTGCTTTTTCTTTCCAATCCAACCAATCAAATCGTGTCTTTCATTATGAAAATACGAAAAACACAAAGAGGAGAACAAAATCTTCAGAATAATTTTCTTCACATCTGAACACTTTCGTTCTTCATGTGTAATCAAGCACCTTTGCATTAAAATAAATACATTAATACCATTCATTTTTCTGGAATCTCAATACCATTTCAACTCAACTCTAAATGGAGCACTCAACTCAAGTAACGAAAAACCTATGTTGAATATTCGACCCTATTTCAACTCGAGCTCTCGATTCTGCTTGTAAACGTAGTAATTATGTATGTACATAAGTAGATACAAATATCAGAACTTTAAGCGTGGTACACATTATCAAACCTGAGTGGCACGCGTGTTGGATATCAAACCTGCGTGAAAAGTTTCGCGTACACACTTATCAGTTATGTTGGGCGTCAGGCAAAGAAATTCCACTACTCTCAGAAAATTGTTTCTTTTTATTTTGAGGCTTTTTCCGCCACGAATCGTGTTAATTCCTTTTTTACATGACACACACGAGCTTTTTCTTATTTTTTTTGTTTGCACTTTTTCCACTGATTCGGTATAAAAGTTCGTGTTTTGTTCCGTGAATGACGGCTCATGAATGAAATTGTGTACACATCATCGAGCAACCACCCAACAAACCGAGGGTTGTCACGCTGTATCAAAAAAATTTGTGAGCAGGCAGTTAGTGTCAAACCATCATTCAGCGTGTACACATTGTCAGTTCGGTTAGATATCCAACATGGCTGACACTCAGGTTTGATAATGTGTACCACGCTTGAGTGTCAAACCATCATTCAGCGTGTACACATTGTCAGTTCGGTTTGATATCCAACATGGCTGACACTCAGGTTTGATAATGTGTACCACGCTTTACTGAAAAGCAGTGCAAAAGTGCCTGCTTACACGTGAAGAACGAAAGTGTTCACATATGAAGAAAATTATTCTGTAGATTTTGTTCTCCTCTTTGTGTTTTTCGTATTTTCATAATGAAAGACACGATTTGATTGGTTGGATTGGATAGGAAAAGCAACACAAAAGAGAACGTATATTTTCTACACCGAATATTTTAAAATATTTCATCCCCTTCCCTCTTCTGCAAGTTCCCCGCTCACCATCACAAATCGCAGAAAATGCTTCAATTTCTTCACGTGTGATCAGGGACAAACGCACACATAGAATCAACTAGTCATTCAGCACATCATTCAGCACAGGTCTTGTTGTTGTTTGCAATTCACATCTATTTCTTCGACACGAAATGAAATTACAAATACAACAATGTAAACAAATGGGTTTTGGGGGGTGAAACGTACAAAGGATTGGCTTCTTTATTTGATATTCTCTGCTCAGAACTGCCTGCTCACAAATTTTGTAGATACTGCGTGACAACCCTCGGTTTGTTGGGTGGTTGCTCGATGATGTGTACACAATTTCATTAGGGGGGTTCACATGGACCAACATTGCTTGACAACATGGCTTGATTTGATCATTTGAACGCAAGAAACAACCGCTTGACAAGCAATGTTGTATGGTTTTTAAAAGATTTTAATACTTGTTCCATTTCCATCAAGCGATGCTGTCATGCAATGTAAACCCCCCTATTCATGAGCCGTCATTCACGGAACAAAACAAGAATTTTTATAGCGAATCAGTGGAAAAAGTGCAAACAAAATAAGAAAAAGCTCGTGTGTATCATGTAAAAAAGGAATCAACACAATTCGTTGCGGAAATAGCCTCAAAATAAAAAGAAACAATTTTCTGAGAGTAGTGGAATTTCCTTGCCTGACGTCCAACATAACTGATAAGTGTGTACCTACGCGAAACATTTCACGCAGGTTTGATATCCAACACGCGTGACACCCAGGTTTGATAATGTGTACCACGCTTTAATGTGTACCACGCTTAGACCCTGTTTAGATTTGTTGGTTTCACTACGTAGTGAAAAGTCATGTCGTGTAGGTATACACTTTGTAGTTTTCACACAAATGTATTTCTGCATGCCCATGGAATATTTGCAAATTGGAACATTTGATATTGGACACCGTATGAGTATTTCTGCTCTCGATCTCGTCCAACCATATACCTAGGTAAAGCGTGTAGCGTGGTACACATTATCAAACCTGAGTGTCAGCCATGTTGGATATCAAACCGAACTGACAATGTGTACACGCTGACTGATGGTTTGACACTCAGAACTGCCTGCTCACAAATTTTTTTGATACTGCGTGACAACCCTCGGTTTGTTGGGTGGTTGCTCGATGATGTGTACACAATTTCATTCATGAGCCGTCATTCACGGAACAAAACACGAATTTTTATAGTGAATTAGCGGAAAAAGTGCAAACAAAATAGGAAAAAGCTCGTGGGTGTCATGTAAAAAAAAGAATTAACACGATTCGTGGCGGAAATAGCCTCAAAATAAAAAGAAACAATTTTCTGAGAGTAGTGGAATTTCTTTGCCTGACGCCCAACATAACTGATAAGTGTGTACGCGAAGCTTTTCACGCAGGTTTGATATCCAACATGCGTGACACTCAGGTTTGATAATGTGTACCACGCTTGTCACACATTATCAAACCTGAGTGTCAGCCATGTTGGATATCAAACCGAACTGACAATGTGTACACGCTGACTGATGGTTTGACACTCAGAACTGCCTGCTCACAAATTTTTTTGATACTGCGTGACAACCCTCGGTTTGTTGGGTGGTTGCTCGATGATGTGTACACAATTTCATTCATGAGCCGTCATTCACGGAACAAAACACGAATTTTTATAGTGAATTAGCGGAAAAAGTGCAAACAAAATAGGAAAAAGCTCGTGGGTGTCATGTAAAAAAAAGAATTAACACGATTCGTGGCGGAAATAGCCTCAAAATAAAAAGAAACAATTTTCTGAGAGTAGTGGAATTTCTTTGCCTGACGCCCAACATAACTGATAAGTGTGTACGCGAAGCTTTTCACGCAGGTTTGATATCCAACATGCGTGACACTCAGCCATGTTGGATATCAAACTGACAATGTGTACACGCTGAATGATGGTTTGACACTCAGAACTGCCTGCTCACAAATTTTTTTGATACTGCGTGACAACCCTCGGTTTGTTGGGTGGTTGCTCGATGATGTGTACACAATTTCATTCATGAGCCGTCATTCACGGAACAAAACACGAATTTTTATAGTGAATTAGCGGAAAAAGTGCAAACAAAATAGGAAAAAGCTCGTGGGTGTCATGTAAAAAAAAGAATTAACACGATTCGTGGCGGAAATAGCCTCAAAATAAAAAGAAACAATTTTCTGAGAGTAGTGGAATTTCTTTGCCTGACGCCCAACATAACTGATAAGTGTGTACGCGAAGCTTTTCACGCAGGTTTGATATCCAACATGCGTGACACTCAGCCATGTTGGATATCAAACTGACAATGTGTACACGCTGAATGATGGTTTGACACTCAGAACTGCCTGCTCACAAAATTTTTTGATACTGCGTGACAACCCTCGGTTTGTTGGGTGGTTGCTCGATGATGTGTACACAATTTCATTCATGAGCCGTCATTCACGGAACAAAACAAGAATTTTTATAGCGTATCAGTGGATAAAGTGCAAACAAAATAAGAAAAAGCTCGCGTGTGTCAAGCGTGGTACACATTATCAAACCTGAGCGTCACGCGTGTTGGATATCAAACCTGCGTGAAAAGTTTCGCGTACACACTTATCAGTTATGTTGGGCGTCAGGCAAAGAAATTCCACTACTCTCAGAAAATTGTTTCTTTTTATTTTGAGGCTATATCCACCACGAATCGTGTTATTTCTTTTTTTACATGACACACACGAGCTTTTTCTTATTTTGTTTGCACTTTTTCCATTGATTCGCTATAAAAATTCGTGTTTTGTTCCGTGAATGACGGCTCATGAATGAAATTGTGTACACATCATCGAGCAACCACCCAACAAACCGAGGGTTGTCACGCAGTATCAAAAAATTTTGTGAGCAGGCAGTTCTGAGTGTCAAACCATCATTCAGCGTGTACACATTGTCAGTTCGGTTTGATATCCAACATGGCTGACACTCAGGTTTGATAAAGCGTGGTACACATTATCAAACCTGAGTGTCAGCCATGTTGGATATCAAACCGAACTGACAATGTGTACACGCTGACTGATGGTTTGACACTCAGAACTGCCTGCTCACAAATTTTTTTGATACTGCGTGACAACCCTCGGTTTGTTGGGTGGTTGCTCGATGATGTGTACAAAATTTCATTCATGAGCCGTCATTCACGGAACAAAACACGAATTTTTATAGTGAATTAGCGGAAAAAGTGCAAACAAAATAGGAAAAAGCTCGTGGGTGTCATGTAAAAAAAAGAATTAACACGATTCGTGGCGGAAATAGCCTCAAAATAAAAAGAAACAATTTTCTGAGAGTAGTGGAATTTCTTTGCCTGACGCCCAACATAACTGATAAGTGTGTACGCGAAGCTTTTCACGCAGGTTTGATATCCAACACGCGTGACACTCAGGTTTGATAATGTGTACCACGCTTAATGTGTACCACGCTTCATGTAAAAAAGGAATCAGCACGATTCGTGGCGGATATAGCCTCAAAATAAAAAGAAACAATTTTCTGAGAGTAGTGGAATTTCTTTGCCTGACGCCCAACATAACTGATAAGTGTGTACGCGAAACTTTTTACGCAGGTTTGATATCCAACACGCGTGACATTCAGGTTTGATAATGTGTACCACGCTTCTGCCAGTTTGACATTTGCAGCTTTGACAGCTGTCAGTTTGACATCTGTGACTTTGACCGCTGTAAGTTTGACATTTGCCACTTTGACAGCTGTCAGTTTAACTTCTGTCACTTTGACATCTGACAGTTTGACATGTGTCATTTTGACAGCTGTTACTTTGACATTTGTGACTTTGACAGCTGTCAGTTTAACTTCTCTCACTTTGACAGCTGTAAGTTTGAAATCTATCATTTTGACAGCTGCCAGTTTGACTTCTGTCAATTTGAAAGCTGTTACTTTGACGTATGTCTTTTTGACAGCTGTCAGCTTGACATCTATCATTTTCACAGCTGCCAGTCTGACTTCTGTCTGTTTGAGAGCTGTAAGTTTGACATCTGTGACTTTGACAGTTGTCAGTTTGACATTTGCCACTTTGACAGCTGTCAGTTTGACATCTGTGACTTTGACAGCTGTCTCAGTTTGACATCTACCAGTCAATTTGACATTTGCCACTTTGATAGCTGTCAGTTTAACCTCTGTCACTTTGACAGGTGTCAGTTTGATATTTGCAGCTTTGACAGCTGTCAGTTTGACATCTGTGACTTTGACCGCTGTAGGTTTGACATTTGCCACTTTGACAGTCAGTTTGACTTCTGTCACTGTGACAGCTGGTAGTTTTACATTTGTGACTTTGTTAGCTGTCAGTTTGACATTTGCCACTGTGACAGCTGTCAGTTTGACTTCTGTCACTTTGACAGCTGGAAGTTTGAAATCTGTGACTTTGACAGCTGCCAGTTTGACATTTGCAGCTTTGTGTCATTTTGACAGCTGTTAGTTTGACATCTGTGACTTTGACAGCTGTCAGTTTGACTTTTGTCACTTTGACAGCTGGTTGTTTGACATCTGTGACTTTGACAGCTGTCAGTTTGACATTTGCCACTTTGACAGCTGTCAGTTTGACATATGTCATTTTGACAGCTTTAACGTTGACATCTGTGACTTTGACAGTTGTCCGTTTAACATCTGTCACTTTGACAGCTGTTTGTTTGACGTCAGTCACTTTGACAGCTGTCAGTTTGAAATCTGTCATTTTGATAGCTGCCAGTTTGTCTTCTGTCAGTTTGAAAGCTGATAATTTTACGTATGTCTTTTAGACAGCTGTCAGTTTGACATCTATCATTTTCACAGCTGCCAGTGTGACTTCTGTCTGTTTGACAGCTGTTAGTTTGACATTTGTGACTTTGACAGCTGTCAGTTTGACATTTGCCACTTTGACAGCTGTCAGTTTGACATCTATGAATTTAACAGCTGTCAGTTTGACGTTTGCCACTTTGACAGCTGTAAGTTTGACATCTGTGACTTTGACAGCTGTCTCAGTTTGACATCCATCAGTCAATTTGACATTTGCCACTTTGACAGCTGTCAGTTTAACTTCTGTCACTTTGACATATGACAGTTTGACATGTGTCATTTTGACAGCTGTTAGTTTTACATCTGTGACTTTGACAGCTGTCAGTTTGACTTTTGTCACTTTGACAGCTGGTTGTTTGACATCTGTGACTTTGACAGCTGTCAGTTTGACATTTGCCACTTTGACAGCTGTCAGTTTGACATCTATGAATTTAACAGCTGTCAGTTTGACGTTTGCCACTTTGACAGCTGTAAGTTTGACATCTGTGACTTTGACAGCTGTCTCAGTTTGACATCTATCAGTCAATTTGACATTTGCCACTTTGACAGCTGTCAGTTTAACTTCTGTCACTTTGACATATGACAGTTTGACATGTGTCATTTTGACAGCTGTTACCTTGACATCTGTGACTTTGACAGCTGTCAGTTTAACTTCTGTCACTTTGACAGCTGTTTGTTTGACGTCAATCACTTTGACAGCTGTCAGTTTGAAATCTGTCATTTTGACAGCTGCCAGTTTGTCTTCTGTCAATTTGAAAGCTGTTAGTTTGACGTGTCTTTTTGACAGCTGTTGGTTTTACATCTATCATTTTCACAGCTGCCAGTTTGACTTCTGTCTGTTTGACAGCTGTTAGTTTGACATCTATGACTTTGACAGCTGTCAGTTTGACATTTGCCACTTTGACAGCTGTCAGTTTAACTTCTGTCACTTTGACTCTGTCATTTTGACAGCTGCCAGTTTGACTTCTGTCAGTTTGAAAGCTGTTAGTTTGACGCATGTCTTGTTTACAGCTGTCAGTTTGACATCTATCATTTTCGAGGCTGACAGCTGTCAGTTTAACTTCTGTCACTTTGACATCTGACAGTTTGACATGTGTCATTTTGACAGCTTTTCTTTGACGTCTGTGACTTTGACAGCTGTCAGTTCAACTTCTGTCACTTTGACAGGTGTTAGTTTGACATCTGTTATTTTGACCGCTGTAAGTTTGACATTTGCCACTTTGTCAGCTGTCAGTTTGACATCTATGAATTTAACAGCTGCAAAATTGACATTTGCAGCCTTTACAGCTGTCAGTTTGACTTTTGTCACTTTGACAGCTGGTTGTTTGACATCTGTGACTTTGACAGCTGTCAGTTTGACATTTGCCACTTTGAAAGCTGTAAGTTTGACATCTGTGACTTTGAAGGCTGTAAGTTTTAAATTTGCCACTTTGACAGCTGTCGGTTTGACATCTGTCATTTTGACAGCTGACAGTTTGACTTCTGTCTGTTTGACAGCTGTTAGCTTGTAATCTGTGATTTTGACAGCTGTCAGTTTGACATTTGCCACTTTGACAGCTGCCAGTTTGACATCTGTGACCTGACATCTATCAGTCAATTTGACATTTGCCACTTTGACAGCTGTCAGTTTAACTTCTGTCACTTTTACATCTGACAGTTTGACATGTGTCATTTTGACAGCTGTTACTTTGACGTCTGTGACTTTGACAGCTGTCAGTTCAACTTCTGTCACTTTGACAGGTGTTAGTTTGACATCTGTTATTTTTACCGCTGTAAATTTGACATTTGCCACTTTGTCAGCTGTCAGTTTGACTTCTGTCTATTTGACAGCTGGAAATTTTATATCTGTGACTTTGACAGCTGCCAGTTTGACATCTGCAGCTTTAACAGCTATCAGTTTGACATCTGTGACTTTGACCGCTGAAAGTTTGACATTTGCCACTTTTACAGCTGTCAGTTTAACATCTGTCACTTTGACATCTGACAGTTTGACATATGTCATTTTTACAGCTGTTACGTTGACATCTGTGACTTTGACAGCTGTCCGTTTAACTTCTATCACTTTGACAGCTGTTAGTTTAACGTCAGTCACTTTGACAGCTGCCAGTTTGACTTCTGTCAATTTGAAAGCTGTTAGTTTGACGTATGTCTTTTTGACAGATGTCAGTTTGACATCTATCATTCTCACAGCTGCCAGTTTGACTTCTGTGACTTTGGCAGCTGTCAGTTTTACTTCTGTCACTTTGACAGCTGTTAGTTTGACCTCGGTCACTTTGACAGCTGTCAGTTTAAAATCTGTCATTTTGACCGCTGCCATTTTGACATTTGAAGCTGAGACAGCTGTAAGTTTGACATCTGTGACTTTGACAGCTGCCAGTTTGACATTTGCAGCTCAGTTTGACATCTGTGACTTTGACCGCTGTAAGTTTGACATTTGCCACTTTGACAGCTGTCAGTTTGACATCTGTGACTTTGACAGCTGTCTCAGTTTGACATCTATTAGTCAATTTGACATTTGCCACTTTGACAGCTGTCAGTTTGACTTCTGTCACTTTGACAGCTGTTAGTTTACATCTGTGACTTTGACAGCTGTCAGTTTGACTTTTGTCACTTTGACAGCTGTCAGTTTGACATCTGTGACTTTGACAGCTGTAAGTTTGACATTCATCACGTTTACAGCTGTTAGTTTGACATCTGTGACTTTGAAAGCTGATAGTTTGACATTTGCCACTTTGACAGCTGTTAGTTTGACACCACTTTGCAGCTGTCAGTTTGATATCTATCACGTTAACAGCTGTTAGTTTGACATCTGTGACTTTGACAGCTGTCAGTTTAATTTCTGTCATTTTGACAGCTGTTAGTTTGACCTCGGTTACTTTGACAGCTGTCAGTTTGACATCTGTGACTTTGACAGCTGCCAGTTTGACATTTGCAGCTTTAACAGCTGTCAGTTTGACATCTGTGACTTTGACCGCTGATAGTTTGACATTTGCCTCTTTGACAGCTTTCAGTTTGACTTCTGTCACTTTGACTTCTGGCACTTTGACTTCTGTCACTTTGACTTCTTTCACTTTGACTTCTGTCACTTTGACAGCTGTTAGTTTACATCTGTGACTTTGACAGCTGTCAGTTTGACTTCTCTGACTTTGACAGCTGTCTCAGTTTGACATCTATTAGTCAATTTGACATTTGCCACTTTGACAGCTGTCAGTTTGACTTCTGTCACTTTGACAGCTGTTAGTTTACATCTGTGACTTTGACAGCTGTCAGTTTGACTTCTGTCACTTTGACAGCTGTCAGTTTGACATCTGTGACTTTGGCAGCTGTCAGTTTTACTTCTGTCACTTTGACAGCTGTTAGTTTGACCTCGGTCACTTTGACAGCTGTCAGTTTAAAATCTGTCATTTTGACCGCTGCCATTTTGACATTTGAAGCTGAGACAGCTGTAAGTTTGACATTTGCCACTTTGACAGCTGTCAGTTTGACATCTGTGACTTTGACAGCTGTCTCAGTTTGACATCTATTAGTCAATTTGACATTTGCCACTTTGACAGCTGTCAGTTTGACTTCTGTCACTTTGACAGCTGTTAGTTTACATCTGTGACTTTGACAGCTGTCAGTTTGACTTCTGTCACTTTGACAGCTGTCAGTTTGACATCTGTGACTTTGACAGCTGTAAGTTTGACATTCATCACGTTTACAGCTGTTAGTTTGACATCTGTGACTTTGAAAGCTGATAGTTTGACATTTGCCACTTTGACAGCTGTTAGTTTGACATTTACCACTTTGAAAGCTGTCAATTTGATATCTTTCACGTTAACGGCTGTAAGTTTGACATTTGTGACTTTGACAGCTGTCAGTTTGACATTCATCACGTTTACAGCTGTTACTTTGACATCTGTGACTTTGACAGCTGTCAGTTAACTTCTGTCATTTTGACAGCTGTTAGTTTGACCTCGGTTACTTTGACAGCTGTCAGTTTGACATCTGTGACTTTGACAGCTGCCAGTTTGACATTTGCAGCTTTAACAGCTGTCAGTTTGACATCTGTGACTTTGACCGCTGATAGTTTGACATTTGCCTCTTTGACAGCTTTCAGTTTGACTTCTGTCACTTTGACTTCTGGCACTTTTACTTCTGTCACTTTGACTTCTGTCACTTTGACTTCTGCCACTTTGACAGCTGTTAGTTTACATCTGTGACTTTGACAGCTGTCAGTTTGACTTCTGTCACTTTGACAGCTGTCATTTTGACATCTGTGACTTTGACAGCTGTAAGTTTGACATTCATCACGTTTACAGCTGTTAGTTTGACATCTGTGACTTTGAAAGCTGTAAGTTTTAAATTTGCCACTTTGACAGCTGTCAGTTTGATATCTGTCATTTTGACAGCTGACAGTTTGACTTCTGTCTGTTTGACAGCTGTTAGTTATACTTCTGTGACTTTGACAGTTGTCAGTTTGACATTTGCCACTTTGCCAGCTGTCAGTTTGACTTCTGTCACTTTGACAGCTGTTAGTTTACATCTGTGACTTTGGCAGCTGTCAGTTTGACTTCTGTCACTTTGACAGCTGTCAGTTTGACATCTGTGACTTTGACAGCTGTAAGTTTGACATTCATCACGTTTTCTGCTGTTAGTTTGACATCTGTGACTTTGAAAGCTGATAGTTTAACATTTGCCACTTTGACAGCTGTTAGTTTGACATTTACCACTTTGACTGCTGTCAGTTTGATATCTATCACGTTAACAAGTGTAAGTTTGACATTTGTGACTTTGACAGCTGTCAGTTTGACATTCATCACGTTTACAGCTGTTACTTTGACATCTGTGACTTTGACGGCTGTCAGTTTAACTTCTGTCATTTTGACAGCTGTTAGTTTGACCTGGGTTACTTTGACAGCTGTCAGTTTGAAATCTGTCATTTTGACAGCTGCCAGTTTGACTTCTGTCAATTTGAAAGCTGTTAGTTTGACGAATGTCTTTTTGACAGCTGTCAGTTTGACATCTATCATTTTCACATTTGCCAGTTTGACTTCTGTGACTTTGGCAGCTGTCAGTTTTACTTCTGTCACTTTGACAGCTGTTAGTTTGACCTCGGTCACTTTGACAGCTGTCAGTTTAAAATCTGTCATTTTGACAGCTGCCTGTTTGACTTCTGTCAATTTGAAAGCAGTTAGTTTGACATCTGTCTTTTTGACAGCTGTCAGTTTGACATCCAGCATTTTCACAGCTGCCAGTTTTACTTCTGCCAGTTTGACTTCTTTCACTTTGACAGCTGTAAGTTTGACATTAGCAGCTTTTACAGCTGTTAGTTTGACAGATGTGACTTTGACAGCTGCAAGTTTGACATTTGCCACTTTGACAGCTGTCAGTATGATATCTATCACGTTAACAGCTGTAAGTTTGACATCTGTGACTTTGACAGCTGTCAGTTTGACATTTTCCAGTTTGACAGCTGTCAGTTTGACTTCTTTCACTTTGATAGCTGTAAGTTTGACATTAGCAGCTTTTACAGCTGTCAGTTTGACATATGTGACTTTGACAGCTGCAAGTTTGACATTTGCCACTTTGACAGCTGTCAGTTTGATATCTATCACGTTAACAGCTGTAAGTTTGACATCTATGACTTTGACAGCTGTCTCAGTTTGACATCTATCAGTCAATTTGACATTTGCCACTTTGTCAGCTGTCAGTTTGACTTCTGTCTATTTGACAGCTGGAAATTTTATATCTGTAACTTTAACAGCTGCCAGTTTGACATTTGCAGCTTTAACAGCTATCAGTTTGACATCTGTGACTTTGACCGCTGAAAGTTTGACATTTGCCACTTTGACAGCTGTCAGTTTAACATATGTCACTTTGACATCTGACAGTTTGACATATGTCATTTTTACAGCTGTTACGTTGACATCTGTGACTTTGACAGCTGTCCGTTTAACTTCTGTCACTTTGACAGCTGTTAGTTTAGCGTCAGTCACTTTGACAGCTGCCAGTTTGACTTCTGTCAATTTGAAAGCTGTTAGTTTGACGTATGCCTTTTTGACAGATGTCAGTTTGACATCTATCATTCTCACAGCTGCCAGTTTGACTTCTGTGACTTTGGCAGCTGTCAGTTTTACTTCTGTCACTTTGACAGCTGTTAGTTTGACCTCGGTCACTTTGACAGCTGTCAGTTTAAAATCTGTCATTTTGACCGCTGCCATTTTGACATTTGCAGCTGAGACAGCTGTAAGTTTGACATCTGTGACTTTGACAGCTGCCAGTTTGACATTTGCAGCTCAGTTTGACATCTGTGACTTTGACCGCTGTAAGTTTGACATTTGCCACTTTGACAGCTGTCAGTTTGACATCTGTGACTTTGACAGCTGTCTCAGTTTGACATCTATTAGTCAATTTGACATTTGCCACTTTGACAGCTGTCAGTTTGACATCTGTGACTTTGACAGCTGTCTCAGTTTGACATCTATTAGTCAATTTGACATTTGCCACTTTGACAGCTGTCAGTTTGACTTCTGTCACTTTGACAGCTGTTAGTTTACATCTGTGACTTTGACAGCTGCCAGTTTGACATTTGCAGCTTAGTTTGACATCTGTGACTTTGACCGCTGTAAAATTGACATTTGCCACTTTGACAGCTGTTAGTTTGACATTTACCACTTTGACAGCTGTCAGTTTGATATCTATCACGTTAACGGCTGTAAGTTTGACATTTGTGACTTTGACAGCTGTCAGTTTGACATTCATCACGTTTACAGCTGTTACTTTGACATCTGTGACTTTGGACAGCTGTCAGTTTGACTTCTGTCACTTTGACAGCTGTCAGTTTGACATCTGTGACTTTGACAGCTTTAAGTTTGACATTCATCACGCTTACAGCTGTTAGTTTGACATCTTTGACTTTGAAAGCTGTAAGTTTTAAATTTGCCACTTTGACAGCTTTCAGTTTGATATCTGTCATTTTGACAGCTGACAGTTTGACTTCTGTCTGTTTGACAGCTGTTAGTTATACTTCTGTGACTTTGACAGTTGTCAGTTTGACATTTGCCACTTTGCCAGCTGTCAGTTTGACTTCTGTCACTTTGACAGCTGTCAGTTTGACATCTGTGACTTTGACAGCTGTCAGTTTGACATTCATCACGTTTACAGCCGTTAGTTTGACATCTGTGACTTTGAAAGCTGATAGTTTGACATTTGCCACTTTGACAGCTGTCAGTTTTACATCTATCACGTTAGCAGCTGTTAGTTTACATCTGTGACTTTGACATTGTCAGTTTGACTTCTGTCACTTTGACAGCTGTCAGTTTGACGTCTGTGACTTTGACAGCTGTCAGTTTGACATTCATCACGTTTACAGCTATTAGTTTGACATCTGAGACTTTGAAAGCTAATAGTTTGACATTTGCCACTTTGGCAGCTGTCAGTTTGATATCTGTCATTTTGATAGCTGACAGTTTGACTTCTGTCTGTTTGACATCTGTGACTTTGAAAGCTGATAGTTTGACATTTGCCACTTTGACAGCTGTCAGTTTTACATCTATCACGTTAGCAGCTGTTAGTTTACATCTGTGACTTTGACATTGTCAGTTTGACTTCTGTCACTTTGACAGCTGTCAGTTTGACATCTGTGACTTTGACAGCTGTCAGTTTGACATTCATCACGTTTACAGCTATTAGTTTGACATCTGAGACTTTGAAAGCTAATAGTTTGCATTTGCCACTTTGGCAGCTGTCAGTTTGATATCTGTCATTTTGATAGCTGCCAGTTTGACTTCTGTCTGTTTGACAGCTGTTAGTTTGACATCTGTGACTTTGACAGCTGTCAGTTTGACATTTGCCACTTTGACAGCTGTCAGTTTGACTTCTGTCAATTTGAAAGCTGTTAGTTTGACGTATGTCTTTTTGACAGCTGTTAGGTTGACATCTATTATTTTCACAGCTGCCAGTTTGACTTCTGTGACTTTGGCAGCTGTCAGTTTGACGTCTGTGACTTTGACAGCTGTCAGTTCAACTTCTGTCACTTTGACAAGTGTTAGTTTGACATCTGTTATTTTGACCGCTGTAAGTTTGACATTTGCCACTTTGTCAGCTGTCAGTTTGACATCTATGAATTAACAGCTGCCAGTTTGACATTTGCAGCCTTTACAGCTGTCAGTTTGACTTTTGTCACTTTGACAGCTGGTTGTTTGACATCTGTGACTTTGACAGCTGTCTGTTTGACATTTGCCACTTTGAAAGCTGTAAGTTTGACATCTGTGACTTTGAAGGCTGTAAGTTTTAAATTTGCCACTTTGACAGCTGTCGGTTTGACATCTGTCATTTTGACAGCTGACAGTTTGACTTCTGTCTGTTTGACAGCTGTTAGCTTGACATCTGTGACTTTGACAGCTGTCAGTTTGACATTTGCCACTTTGACAGCTGTCAGTTTAACTTCTGTCTCTTTGACATCTGACAGTTTGACATGTGTCATTTTGACAGCTGTTACTTTGACGTCTGTGACTTTGACAGCTGTCAGTTCAACTTCTGTCACTTTGACAGGTGTTAGTTTGACATCTGCTATTTTTACCGCTGTAAATTTGACATTTGCCACTTTGTCAGCTGTCAGCTTGACTTCTGTCTATTTGACAGCTGGAAATTTTATATCTGTGACTTTGACAGCTGCCAGTTTGACATTTGCAGCTTTAACAGCTATCAGTTTGACATCTGTGACTCTGACCGCTGAAAGTTTGACATTTGCCACTTTGACAGCTGTCAGTTTAACATCTGTCACTTTGACATCTGACAGTTTGACATATGTCATTTTTACAGCTGTTACGTTGACATCTGTGACTTTGACAGCTGTCCGTTTAACTTCTGTCACTTTGACAGCTGTTAGTTTGACCTCGGTCACTTTGACAGCTGTCAGTTTAAAATCTGTCATTTTGACCGCTGCCATTTTGACATTTGCAGCTGAGACAGCTGTAAGTTTGACATCTGTGACTTTGACAGCTGCCAGTTTGACATTTTCAGCTCAGTTTGACATCTGTGACTTTGACCGCTGTAAGTTTGACATTTGCCACTTTGACAGCTGTCAGTTTGACATCTGTGACTTTGACAGCTGTCTCAGTTTGACATCTATTAGTCAATTTGACATTTGCCACTTTTACAGCTGTCAGTTTGACTTCTGTCACTTTGACAGCTGTTAGTTTACATCTGTGACTTTGACAGCTGTCAGTTTGACTTCTGTCACTTTGACAGCTGTCAGTTTGACATCTGTGACTTTGACAGCTGTAAGTTTGACATTCATCACGTTTACAGCTGTTAGTTTGACATCTGTGACTTTGAAAGCTGATAGTTTGACATATGCCACTTTGACAGCTGTTAGTTTGACATTTACCACTTTGACAGCTGTCAGTTTGATATCTATCACGTTAACAGCTGTAAGTTTGACATTTCTGACTTTGACAGCTGTCAGTTTGACATTCATCACGTTTACAGCTGTTACTTTGACATCTGTGACTTTGACAGCTGTCAGTTTAACTTCTGTCATTTTGACAGCTGTTAGTTTGACCTCGGTTACTTTGACAGCTGTCAGTTTGACATCTGTGACTTTGACAGCTGCCAGTTTGACATTTGCAGCTTTAACAGCTGTCAGTTTGACATCTGTGACTTTGACCGCTGATAGTTTGACATTTGCCTCTTTGACAGCTTTCAGTTTGACTTCTGTCACTTTGACTTCTGGCACTTTTACTTCTGTCACTTTGACTTCTGTCACTTTGACTTCTTTCACTTTGACAGCTGTTAGTTTACATCCGTGACTTTGACAGCTGTCAGTTTGACTTCTGTCACTTTGACAGCTGTCAGTTTGACATCTGTGACTTTGACAGCTTTAAGTTTGACATTCATCACGCTTACAGCTGTTAGTTTGACATCTTTGACTTTGAAAGCTGTAAGTTTTAAATTTGCCACTTTGACAGCTTTCAGTTTGATATCTGTCATTTTGACAGCTGACAGTTTGACTTCTGTCTGTTTGACAGCTGTTAGTTATACTTCTGTGACTTTGACAGTTGTCAGTTTGACATTTGCCACTTTGCCAGCTGTCAGTTTGACTTCTGTCACTTTGACAGCTGTTAGCTTACATCTGTGACTTTGACAGCTGTCAGTTTGACTTCTGTCAATTTGACAGCTGTCAGTTTGACATCTGTGACTTTGACAGCTGTAAGTTTGACATTCATCACGTTTACGGCTGTTAGTTTGACATCTGTGACTTTGAAAGCTGATAGTTTAATGGCCTTTTCGATTGGGGACAGAATGACAGTTCTTGTTCTGAAAAGAACAGAAAATTGTTCTGAATTTGATTTCAGAATCGAAATGAGAAGCGTTCACACGTATCGAATCACTGTTCCGGATTGCCAATCGAAAAGGCCATAACATTTGCCACTTTGACAGCTGTTAGTTTGACATTCACCACTTTGACAGCTGTCAGTTTGATATCTATCACGTTAACAGCTGTAAGTTTGACATTTGTGACTTTGACAGCTGTCAGTTGGACATTCATCACGTTAACAGCTGTTACTTTGACATCTGTGACTTTGACAGCTGTCAGTTTGACATTCATCACGTTTACAGCTGTAAGTTTGACATCTGTGACTTTGAAGGCTGTAAGTTTTAAATTTGCCACGTTGACAGCTGTAAGTTTGCTGTCGTTTTGACAGCTGTCAGTTTTACTTCTGTCACTTTGACAGCTATTAGTTTGACCTCGGTCACTTTGACAGCTGTCAGTTTAAAATCTGTCATTTTGACCGCTGCCATTTTGACATTTGCAGCTGAGACAGCTGTAAGTTTGACATCTGTGACTTTGACAGCTGCCAGTTTGACATTTGCAGCTCAGTTTGACATCTGTGACTTTGACCGCTGTAAGTTTGACATTTGCCACTTTGACAGCTGTCAGTTTGACATCTGTGACTTTGACAGCTGTAAGTTTGACATTAGCCATTTTGACAGCTGTCAGTTTATATCTATGATGTTAACTGTAAGTTTGACATCTGTGACTTTGAAAGCTGTAAGTTTTAAATTTGCCACTTTGACAGCTGTCAGTTTGATATCGGCCATTTTGACAGCTGACAGTTTGACTTCTGTCTGTTTGTTAGCTGTTAGTTTGACTTCTGTGACTTTGACAACTGTCAGTTTGACATTTGCCACTTTGACAGCTGTCAGTTTGACTCCTTTTACTTTGACAGCTGTAAGTTTGACAATTGCCATTTTGACAGCTGTCAGTTTGATATCTATCACGTTAACAGCTGTTAGTTTGACATCTGTGACTTTAACAGCTGCCAGTTTGACATTTGCAGCTTTGACAGCTGTCAGTTTGACATCTGTAACTTTGACAGCTGTCAGTTTTACTTTTGTCACTTTGACAGCTGTTAGTTTGACATCTGTGAATTTAATGGCCTTTTCGATTGGAAATCCAGAAGCGTTCGGAATGCGTGTAAACCCCTCTGAAAGTGTTCTATTGGCATTCAGAATGACAGTTCTTCTCCTGAAAAGAACAGAAAACGATTCTGGATTTCATTTCAGAATCGAAACCAGAACTACTCACACATTCAAACACATAGTTGTCAAAGTGTTGTCAAATATTGCAAAAAGTAAATTTTTAGCTAAAAAAGTAAATTTCACACACTTTACTGTTTCTAAGAACAATTATTTTCCGTTTAGAATATTATTTTCCCATTTTCTTTATTGAAAATTATCATACTCGTTCACATTTGTGTCCGTCAAGTTTCCAAATGTAAAGATTTCGGCATCCGCATGTGAAGTTGCACATATACAGAGATACGAAAACCTCAGAATCAAACTGCATGTGCCTGTTTGTTTTATTGGCGTTCCGGATCGGAGAGTTCTTCCGAATTGTCAATCGAAAAGGCCATAACATTTGCCAGTTTGACATTTGCAGCTTTGACAGCTGTCAGTTTGACATCTGTGACTTTGACAGCTGCCAGTTTGAAATCTGTCATTTTGACAGCTGACAGTTTGACATCTGTGACTTTGACAGCTGTCTCAGTTTGACATCTATCAATTCAATTTGTTTTATTGAACATAATATATACAATTTGGCTTACAACTAATAAGATACATTGAAAAATTTAAATTTGTTGGCACATAGGGGGCCTAACTTTATACTATGTCTTATGTCGTTTTTCATTGTTGAAAAGATTTGATTTTTTTTGCGAAAAGATTTGCATTTATTCTACTCATTCATGTTTTATTCAATAAAAAGATGAGATCTGGGGCCCTACTATGTAACTTTATTCTACTTTCGAATCCATTCGAAAGTTGTTTTCAATGCTAATTATAAGTGGTAATTAGGCCTATTCTGCCACATCTGTTATTCTCCTATGAATTTTCTGTTATCAACTATAAAAGATATTCACCATAAAAGATCTTTTATAATTGGTATTCAGGAGTTCGATCTTTTATAAATTTCTGTTATGAAACTTCGAAAACTGAATCTGTTATCAAACAGACCTAAAACCTGTTGTCATAATCAGCTGATCTGTTATGAATTAAAATGTCGTCTGACAAGAAATAACAAAATGGGACAACATTTATTTACATTTGCTTTTTATTTTTTAACTTGTTGCCTGTATTTGAAACGGAATTGTTTTATTTGTGGTGCGTATAAATTTTGCAATTTGTAAATAAGATTTTGAGTGACTAGAAGAGCAAGTGCCTACTTTTTTTCAACTATAGTTCCATCCAGTGTTCTGTTTTCGTCTTTAAAAATGTTTTTGTTTTTATTTTCTTGTTTGCTTGAATTTATGTATCTACCTATTTCAATTTATTTAATAAAATAATTCGTCTGAAAAATACTAAGATGTTTTATTTATTTTTTTCAAAAGATTAAACATGTGTATTTGAAACCAAATTGTCGTATTTGTGGCTCGCAATTAGCTTATTAAAATGCTTTCTTTAAATATATCCAATTCGAGAAGCTTCATCGACATAATGTACATCGGGAATATCAAAGGGATTACTTTTTTTATCTTGGTTCCATCAAGTGTTCCTGTGTTATCATAAACAAAAATAATTGTGTAAGAAGGTTTTATAATACAAATTCTATATACTACTGAAATAAATCAGCCAATAATTGTGTTTCAATTACATACCTACGCATTTTAATATATTTTCTTACATTTCTCACCTTTGTAAAACATTTTGTTGACGAAATAAAAGATAAATTATACATTTTTACTTTATATTCCTTCGTACTGTTGAAATCTTTTATGATAAAAGTCAGAAAAGTTTGTCTTTTATTCTTTTATGATTCATAACAGATTTTATAGCAGATCTTGGCATGCTGAATACAAAAAATGCGATTTGTAAAAGATTTTGTTCTGAGTTCGAAAGTTTGGCAGTTCATAACAGATTCCTTAGCAGATTTAATAACAGATTAAGCATGCCGAATACCAAAATTATAATTCATAAAAGATATTTTGACAGCTTAAACTTTTGTATGGGAATTCATAGCAGAATAACAGAATAGCAGAATAAAAGATTACGCCGAATAGGCCCAAATATGTATGAAAGTGGGATACAATTTTAGTGCTTCCCACTTTGTGCCACAGAATCGTGAATTAGCGCTGTTCTATTTCCGTTTATAAGCGCTGGCTTAAGAATTAGCGAGCTGAGATTTTGCGAATTCGAACGTTTTTATTGTAGAATCGAGTTACATAGTTGGGCCCCTGAAGAAGAAAGATGCGATCTTTCTAGTTTGGGAGATTTGATCTGCATTCACTAATGGGGTTTTCCATTGGTAAATTCAGATTTCGATCTAAAAATTGATTTTTTTCGTTGCCAATGGAATGCGATTTTAATTTGCCAATGTATTTGTGTAATTTCACGTGTATCTTATTACTCGTAACAATTTGCATCCCTAGGGCCACTTTTGGTAGAGTAATATTAGCTTCATTAATTAATTAAACAGCTTCCTTTTTCTATTAAAAATTATAATTCGTATTTTAAGCAGAATTTTTACAACCGAAATAAAAAAATCACATCAAAACCCACATAAAGCGTGGTACACATTATCAAACCTAAGTGTCACGCGTGTTGGATATCAAACCTGCGTGAAAAGTTTCGCGTACACACTTATCAGTTATGTTGGGCATCAGGCAAAGAAATTCCACTACTCTCAGAAAATTGTTTCTTTTTATTTTGAGGCTATTTCTTCCACGAATCGTGTTAATTCCTTTTTTACATGACACACACGAGCTTTTTCTTATTTTGTTTGCACTTTTTCCGCTAATTCGCTATAAAAATTCGTGTTTTGTTCCGTGAATGACGGCTCATGAATGAAATTGTGTACACATCATCGAGCAACCACCCAACAAACCGAGGGTTGTCACGCAGTATCAAAAAATTTTGTGTACACATTGTCAGTTCTGTTTGATATCCAACATGGCTGACACTCAGGTTTGATAATGTGTACCACGCTTAAGGAAAGTGACAGCTCAAAATTGTTTTGGTATTAGTGCAGGGAGGGGTAAATCTGCCGAAATATTTAGATCTGCAAAATTGATTTTAAATCAAAAAATAAATCAATTTTTCCGCCCAATGGAAGGTTAAAATTGATTTGGATCTGTCAAAAAGCTGATTTTGACAGATCCAAATCAAAAATAAATTGATTTATTTTACCAATGGAAAACCCCATAATACATGCAAACATATTCCTGTCAAACAGCAAATCGCAGCTGGGCATTTTTTTGTTTTGCACTATTTTTGTACGACATCGTACGTGATGTTTATTTGTATGCGTGTATGTGTGCTATGTGTGCAATTGAATCTACTCAAAAGTATGCCCAGATGTTTCATTCAAGAAGGCAATTCTTGATTTTAAAATCAAATCTCCCAGATTTCAATGAAAAACGACATTAAGTTTAAAATTTTATAATTATATAAAATACATGTCAAAATTAATTTAAGCGTCGGTTGACTTTTCATTCTCGGGGTGTTCCATCCCGGTTGTCTAGTGATGATTTTGGTGTGGATTGTTAGTAGGTTTGGCATTTAGCCGCGGTAGTAGGCTGACCCTGTGTCAGCGTAGAAGGAAACTGTTTCCTCGTTGTCTATGGGGATAATGTTGTCGTCCAGGGTTTCCATCACACTGAGGTACCTCGGATCGGGTTGTCGTTGCTCGGTGGACATTCTTCTTATCAGCTGATTTGGATGACTGTGGATGTTTTCTATTAGCTTCTTTGTAGAGAGCACTAGGTACCTGTCCAGAGGGATTATGTTCGCTTCTGTGTAGAGGTGTTCATTCCTGTAGTGTTTCCGTCGCTGGCGGTCGAAGTGTAGTCCGGTGCAAATTCTAAGTATTTTTCTTTCGAACACTTGAAGTTCCTTCATGGCTGTCTTGGAAATTGAGAACCAGACTGGGAAGCAATAGGCTATGACTGGCCGCAGGAGTTACTTGTACATCAATATTTTCGTCTGTTGACTTAATCCGGTTCTATTTCTCATCAGGGGGTGTAAACGGTGAAAGACCCGGCTGGCTCTTTTGAGCACACTTCTTGAGTGCGGGTTGAACCTAAGCAACTCATTGAAGTGGATTCCCAAATACTTGACGTTCCGTTTGGCAGTTATGGTGGATCCATCTGGGAGTCTCAGAACGATGTTTCTGCACTTCGCTGCAGTGCAACTGCCTCTGCCTGTTGAGGGTCTCCTGAAGCAGACAAGTTCGAATTTAGAAGTGTTGATCCGGATGCCCCATTTCCTGTAGAAATCAAAGAGTCTATTGATGTGAGCCTCTACTTTCCACACGGCGAGTAGCGGTGACGTTGAATTGGCGTAGGTGAGCGAGTCGTCAGCATACAGGAGGTTCTCACATCCAGTTGTGACAGGTTGGTCAGATGTCATCAAGGAAAAAAGAATTTTGATAGTGGCAGAGGTAAGTGTAGTAGATGTAGTTTGTGAATAAGGGCTTCTATCCATACGCTGTCGAATGCTTTCTCGACATCCAGGAAGCATCCAACGGTGACACGGTGACTGTTGAGCGCTGACGTGATATCATGTTGGAACTTTAGCAGCGGATGTAGCGTCGAGTGTTTTTCACGAAAGCCGAACTGCATGTCAGGGATGATCGTGTTTTCACTGCAGAACCTCTTGAGCCTCCGGAGGATTACTTCCTCCAGTGTTTTGCTGATGTTGTTGAGAAGCGATATAGGTCTGTAGTTGGACACCAAGTTGAAACTTCCTTTCTTCGGGATCGCCACTATCTTCGCTGTTTTCCACTTCTGAGGGAAGTAGCAGTTATTGATGCAGTTATTAAGGATGATTATGAGAAGGATCATCACTATATGTGGAAGCCTTTTTAGGACGTAGTTGGAGACTCCATCTGGTCCAGCTGACTTTTTTGGCCTCGATTCGTGAATAATCTCTGCTATCTCCTCCAGATTGCATAGATGTGGCCTGTCAATTGGGTCACTTGCTGGATTGGTGTCATCGAATATGACTTCTTCTGGATTAGGCTGCATGGTCTGCTGAATGGATTCCTCAACTTCGTCCAAAAATGCTGGGTCTGCAGGCGGGTTCGGTGTGAAGTTTTCTTCGAAGTAATTGGCAAACGCTTCCACTTTTTCTTGTGTTGATGTTGCTTCGATGTTGTTGCTGATAATAGTTTCCGGGATTGGTGGATGCTTTCCAATAATCCTATTAAAGTTTTTGAAGGCATCGGGTCCTGGCTTAATTGCTTGCAGTCTCTTCTGGAACTGGATATTGTTGTGGTGTTTTATGGAATTTCGGAACATTATGTTGACACATTGCAATTCGCTCCAAACTACCCTGTAGTTGCTGTTGGACGTATTGAAATCTCTTTGTTGGATCCTTTGGAGACGTTTTCTCAGCCGTTGTCTGTGCGCATACAGATTTTGCACGTACTCGGGAAGGTGTTGGTACCTATCCCTTGACGTCGTAGGCTGCTTCTGATTTTCCAGTGCATTAGATACAGCCTGTTCCAAACCAGCTATAGCTGCGTCGATTTCGATGTCCAGCAAGTTTCGGTTAGAGGCTGGAAGCGTTATGTTGTCTTCGATGTCCCTGTGAAGTCTTTCCACATCCAGCCGCCTGTAGTTGATGAAGTTCTCTGGTGGCTCTATATTTATTAGAATAGGTTGGTTGAGGTTGATCGATAGTTGAACAGCTTCATGGTCCGAATCGCTGGGCACTTAAGTGCAGATATAGTTCCGGATTTCCGGAAGAATATGCACCAGGTTTGAAGAAGCCAGGAAAAAGTCCAACGTTGATGGTGTTCTGGGAAAGGTGGGCTTAGGTTGGGATAATAACCACCAGAGAATGATCATCACTGTTGGCTTCCATCCAGTCCACAATTGCCTTGCCTTCGTTGTTGATTATTGTATCCAGCCACAGTTGTCACGGTAAAATTTGCCGTGACAAAAATCGTTCTTAATCTGTTGTCCAAATCCGCGTTCCTACCTTTCCAGTCTTTTTCTGTCCTAACAGGTGTTTCTTTCAATGTACTGAGAGAGAGAAGGGCAGCCATGGTCCATCAGCCATTGGTTCACTCTCTCAGTACCTTGATGAAACAAAAATCGTTTTTATCAATCCTGGCACTAAAGTGGGTGAGTGACCCCAGCCCCGGATCTATGGGGGGGCAAACCGGGGCCTGTGCCCCGGGCGGCAGCTTACAGGGGCGCCAAATCTATGTGACTGAAAAAACTGAGAATTTCGACGCTTAATGAAATGAAATGAAATGAAATGAAATGAGATGAATTGAGATGCGGCAATGGAATATTAAATTGTATTTCTCCGTCAACCGTTAGCAGTTTTTCTATTATTATTTCTCCATTTAAAATAATTTATAATTAAAAATTAAAAAAAAGAAACGAGCTATATTACACTGTTCAAAGATTTTTTGGTGTTTTAACAATAGTTTTTTGCATTGTATGTAAGTGTATTTTTACAAAACTTCCCCTCCTCCCTTCACTGTAGGAGATAGATCCTACTTCTTCAATAATAAAACATTTGAACTGTTTCCCTCTACAAGCGTCGCACCACGCCGTACAAATCCTAGTCTTGCCTAAAGGATTATTTGCTGGATACTGACAACTTTATTACCCTGTGTTTTAGATCTTTTTTAAATCACACAAAATCTAAATACCCACAAAAATGTAGGAAATCAGGTGCTCTAAAAAAAACTACTTAGTAAAAATGTTTTCGTTCATAGGAATAAAAAGTGAGATAAACGCTGAAAACCATTTTTACAATTTTCGACAACAATTTTTCATAATGTCGATATTTTTTGGAAACAAAAAATTGAAAAGATATTTTTACTTACAAAATCAAATAAAAAATGCTACTCTCCGAGAAAATTGGATTTACCTTATTAAACACCCTTTTCAAAATGGCGGATAACACAAAATTTCTCACCAGCCGGAGACTGCTCTCACGCGTATCGAAGAACCAGCCAATCTAAAATTACTTGTGTTTTGACGTTGCTTAGCTCTCGTACTATTAAGGTGTGAAATTTTGTGTGTCAATTGCATTGAAATCGTTCAAGGAACAACAAAGTTATAATATGTAAACATTTTTTGAAAAAACCGGTTGTGAAATATTTTTTTCTGTTACAATTCTGTATCAGCTATCCCCTGAGTTAATTTATTGATTGCAATCTCTCAAGAAAGAACGTTGACATATTTTAGAAACATCCTATTTTGAAAATATTTTATTCAGCTATCACTTCTGTCAATTTAATTGACTTCGCTCAAGGAACAACGAAGTCCCGAGGATTTAAAAACTTTTTTCGGAACTTCTTGCTTCGATACTATATTTTGCTTAACTTTGGCTTTTCGAAAGTGTGTCCTGTCGTAAATTTACATTTTCCTTTCTTCGGTTCAGGGAATGGATCTTCAATAGTTCTCCCATGATAAATTCGGAAACGAACTATATTTTACAGATCCTTGCAGATTTGATTCGAATGAAAACGAATTTTATTAGGAACCAAAAAATAAGATTCGTGATCGAATCAAAAATAAAATTCTATTGAATTGTTCACGACAGAACGAATCATATTTTATCGTTCTTCGAACCTTGGTTGTGTATCGTCTTTGTTTAGGCATTGTTAACTTTCTTATCTATAGTAATAGGTTGGTGAATAGGTACGGGTAGGTTTATTCTCCCAGTGACAAAAAATCCAACCAAGCAGATATGTGGTTTCTTTCATTTTTATCAAAAACGGCAAGGGCGCTTAAATCAAGTTTTGCCCCGGCTCGGAAAAATCGTAGATCCGGGGCTGAGTGACCCACTCCATACTAAATAACAAACGGGCGGTCTGATTGTATCCAAACGCGGGTGACAAATGGTCCCCGAATATTGACAAGTAACTGACAGACGGGCGGTCTGTTCTAAACCATAATCCAAAAAGAAGCTTGGGTGACAAATGGTCCCCAAACCCATGATGTAACTCCTATGAGAATGGCCGAGTGCCCAACACAACTTCGCACTATCGAAACATGGAAATTTCGGTCAACATTTGGTTCCCGATTACGATGTGACTCTCAAGAGAATGGCCGAGTGCCCAACATATCTTACTTAACAATAATACTGTAAAAGATGGAACGTTATCGACTTATCCCCCAAGCCCCTCAAATCTAACAAAAATCCACCGAAGTAGTTTGCTTAGAATTGCGAGTAGGGAAATAATTGCCAACTTACCTCTCCGAATTTAAAAATACTGGTTACGGTTACTTTTTGTTTATTTTCGCTGCTGAAGTTCTCTTTTGATTTTTTTTGGGTTTTACTTGAGAATTTTGGAGGGGAAAAATGTAGTCTTTATTCGAAATTGAATTATTTTACCTTTTGCGCTTTCTTTTCTTCTTTTGATTTTCTCAAAAACAGTGGGAAAAATAGTGGGAAAATGGTTGAATGCGTTCATCGTATTCGCCGCTCCTGGAAGTGAAACCAGCGATCGGCGAATTAGAGGATGACGAGGCATAAACCAAATATATATGCGAGTAAGTAGGACCGCCGGATTGCGTAAACGGTAGTGCTCTTCAGCAACTTAGCTGAGAGTAGCTTACAAATGCCGTGATCGAAATCCGCGGCTTCCGATTGGCTGAAAGCACGGGGGATGAGAACAAGAAGTGGTTCGAATAGACATCGAAAAATCTGGACGGACACTTCTTGTCAGAAGATCATACAAATCGAGTGCGAGAAATTTAGAAGACGAGGAGAAAGTGAAAAAGATTAAAGAATTTAATTTTGGTAGAAAAGTAAAGTAAAGTGAAGTAAAGTATAGGAAAATTGAATTGCAGTTTGGAAGAAAATAAAGTGAAATTAATTGGAGTTAAGAAGAATTAAAGGAGAATTTCGAAGCAGAAGAAGGAAAAAAAAAAGGAGAGAAGTTGGCGAAAAGGAAATTTTCTACAGGAGGGAAAGTTGGCAATTTTTCTTTATCCAACAAAGAAAAAAAAGATAAGTAATTGGTTTCATTAGGTAGATTTTCAAATTGTTAAAGTCATTTTCTTTTTGTGGCAAAATTGTGCTTATTTCAAAAAAGTTCGGTTGGTTTTTGTGTCCGCTATTTTATTTTTTTTTCCTGAAATTGCAGGACTCGTGACCCCGTAATTTTTCCTTTGTTCATTCGGGACAAAGAGATAACGTTCAATCTTATATATACTTCTTTGTTATATTTGATTGAAAAGATTTTGGGTTTTAGCCCTCCGTTACGCAAGGTTTCCCAAACAAATAAATAATTTCACTTCCCAATTCGGGAATATAAATTTGTTCTTTTTTTATTTAAAATTCTTTCACCGTCGGATTCGCTTCAGAAGGTTTGTAATTTCCTTCAAAAACAAAAAAAATTGCTGGCGCCCTTTTTCTTTTTTTTTTTTAGGTACTATACCCCTGTGGCAATCAAAATACTCAATTACAATCCAAATTAATTGGAAAATAATTAATCGTGTCGATCAAATTAATTGGTGAAACCCACCCCTTAATCTGAATTAGCCGTGGTGGTAGCATCCAAGTGCTACTCGAGGTTACACTTCGAATTCGATATTCGAATAATATTTCGTCTCCTTTTGTGTTGACATTCTTGTTGTAACCAAAAGTACATAAGTCATTTTTACTTCGTGCGTGCCAGTCGGTTTTATTTCGTCGTTCGTTTGTTTTGCAAAAAAAAAGTAATTAAAAAAGAAAAGAAAAAGTGTAACACAGTTGATGTCTCGCGTTGAGTCCGAAGGTGCTTTGCTTCAGAATGCCGTTAAGGACATGCAGGTCACTTTGGATGTTCCTTGCACTGGATTTGCATTTAAAGTAGATGCTGATGACCGTTAGCGTCTCACCTCTACCTAACGTTATCGTGATGGCGGTGGCTTCACTGGTCCGAAGTCCTAGGATGATTACTTCGCTGGTGTTGGGGGAGAATTAGTCTTTTATGAATATTGCCGTCCCCCTAGAATTCTCCTTTTTGTCCTGGCGGAAGGTTTTGTATCCCGCGATGTTAATGTTGTTGCGCTTTATCACGTTGGTTTCACTAATAAGGGCGATATGCGGAGTATTGTTCTTCATGAACATGTTGAATGACGTCCTCTTTGACATCTATCAGTCAATTTGACATTTATCACTTTGACAGCTGTTAGTTTATTTTCTGTCACTTTGACATCTGACAGTTTGACATGCGTCATTTTGACAGCTGTTACTTTGACATCTGTGACTTTGACATCTGTGACTTTGACAGCTGTCTCAGTTTTACATCTATCACGTTCACAGCTGTAAGTTTGACATCTGTGACTTTGACAGCTGTCAGTTTGACATTCATCACGTTTACAGCTGTTACTTTGACATCTGTGACTTTGACAGCTGCCAGTTTGACTTCTGTCTGTTTGACAGCTGTTAGTTTTACATTTGTGACTTTGTTAGCTGTCAGTTTGACATTTGCCACTGTGACAGCTGTCAGTTTGACTTCTGTGACTTTGACAGCTGCCAGTTTGACATTTGCAGCTTTGACAGCTGTCAGTTTGACATCTGTGACTTTGACAGCTGTAAGTTTGACATTTGCCACTTTGACAGCTGTCAGTTTGACTTCTGTCACTTTGACAGCTGTAAGTTCTGACTTCGGTCACTTTGACAGCAGTCAGTTTGAAATCTGTCATTTTGACAGCTGCCAGTTTGACTGCTGTCAATTTGAAAGTTGTTAGTTTGACGTCTATCTTTTTGACAGCTGTCAGTTTGACATCTATAATTTTCACAGCTACCAGTTTGACTTCTGTCTGTTTGACAGCTGTTAGTTTGACATCTGTGACTTTGACAGCTGTCAGTTTGATATTTGCCACTTTGACAGCTGTCAGTTTGACATCTGTGACTGACAGCTGTCTCAGTTTGACATCTATCAGTCAATTTGACATTTATCACTTTGACAGCTGTCAGTTTATTTTCTGTCACTTTGACATCTGACAGTTTGACATGTGTCATTTTGACAGCTGTTACTTTGACATCTGTGACTTTGACAGCTTTTTGACAGCTGTCAGTTTTACTTTTGTCACTTTGACAGCTGGTAGTTTGACATCTGTGACTTTAACAGCTGCCAGTTTGACATTTGCAGCTTTGACAGCTGTCAGTTTGACATCTGTGACTTTGACAGCTGTCAGTTTTACTTTTGTCACTTTGACAGCTGTTAGTTTGATATCTGTGAATTTAACAGCTGCCAGTTTGACATTTGCAGCTTTGACAGCTGTCAGTTAGACATCTGTGACTTTGACAGCTGCCAGTTTGACTTTTGTCAATTTGAAAATTGTTAGTTTGACGTCTGTCTTTGTGACAGCTGTTACTTTGACATCTGTGACTTTGACAGCTGTCAGTTTGACATTTGCCATTTTGACAGCTGTCAATTTGACATCTGTGACTTTGACAGCTGTCTCAGTTTTACATCTATCACGTTTACAGCTGTTAGTTTGTCATCTGTCCCTTTGACAGCTGTAAGTTTGACATTTATCTTTTTACAGTTGTCAGTTATACCTCTGTCACTTTTACAGCTATCAGTTTGGCATTTGCCACCTTGCCAGCTGTCAGTTTAGCTTCTGTCACTTTGACATCTGACAGTTTGACATGTGTCATTTTGACAGCTGTTACTTTGAAATCTGTGACTTTGACAGACGTCAGTTTTACTTTTGTCACTTTGACAGCTGTTAGTTTAATATCTGTGACTTTAACAACTGCCAGTTTGACATTTGCAGCTTTGACAGCTGTCAGTTTGACATCTGTGACTTTGACAGCTGCCAGTTTGAAATCTGTCATTCTGACAGCTGCCAGTTTGACTTCTGTCAATTTGAAAGCTGTTAGTTTGACGTCTGTCTTTTTGACAGCTGTCAGTTTGACATCTATCATATTCACAGCTGCCAGTTTGACTTCTGTCTGTTTGACAGCTGTGAGTTTTACATTTGTGACGTTGTTAGCTGTCAGTTTGACATTTGCCACTGTGACAGCTGTCAGTTTGACTTCTGTCACTTTGACAGCTGGTAGTTTGACATCTGTGACTTTGACAGCTGCCAGTTTGACATTTGCAGCTTTGACAGCTGTCAGTTTGACATCTGTCATTTTGACAGCTGACAGTTTGACTTCTGTCTGTTTGACAGCTGTTATGGCCTTTTCGATTGGGGACAGAATGACAGTTCTTGTTCTGAAAAGAACAGAAAATTGTTCTGAATTTGATTTCAGAATCAAAATGAGAAGCGTTCACACGTATCGAATCGCTGTTCCGGATTGCCAATCGAAAAGGCCATTAGTTTGACTTCTGTGACTTTAACAGCTGTCAGTTTGACATTTGCCACTTTGACAGCTGTCAGTTTGACTTCTGTCTCTTGACAGCTGTAAGTTCTGACGTCGGTCACTTTGACAGCTGTCAGTTTGAAATCTGTCATTTTGACAGCTGGCAGTTTGACTGCTGTCAATTTGAAAGTTGTTAGTTTGACGTCTGTCTTTTTGACAGCTGTCAGTTTGACATCTATAATTTTCACAGCTGCCAGTTTGACTTCTGTCTGTTTGACAGCTGTTAGTTTGACATCTGTGACTTTGGCAACTGTCAGTTTGACATTTGCCACTTTGACAGCTGTCAGTTTGACATCTGTGACTTTGACAGCTGTCTCAGTTTAATATCTATCAGTCAATTTGACATTTATCACTTTGACAGCTGTCAGTTTATTTTCTGCCACTTTGACATCTGACAGTTTGACATGTGTCATTTTGACAGCTGTTACTTTGACATCTGTGACTTTGACAGCTGTTTGGCAGCTCTCAGTTTGACTTCTGTCACTTTGACAGCTGGTAGTTTGACATCTGTGACTTGGACAGCTGTCAGTTTGACATTTGCAGCTTTGACAGCTGTCAGTTTGACATCTGTGACTTTGACCACTGTAAGTTTGACATTTGCCACTTTGACAGCTGTCAGTTTGACTTCTGTCTCTTGACAGCTGTAAGTTCTGACGTCGGTCACTTTGACAGCTGTCAGTTTGAAATCTGTCATTTTGACAGCTGTCTCAGTTTAATATCTATCAGTCAATTTGACATTTATCACTTTGACAGCTGTCAGTTTATTTTCTGTCACTTTGACATCTGACAGTTTGACATGTGTCATTTTGACAGCTGTTACTTTGACATCTGTGACTTTGACAGCTGTTTGGCAGCTCTCAGTTTGACTTCTGTAACTTTGACAGCTGGGAGTTTGACATCTGTGACTTGGACAGCTGTCAGTTTGACATTTGCAGCTTTGACAGCTGTCAGTTTGACATCTGTGACTTTGACCGCTGTAAGTTTGACATTTGCCACTTTGACAGCTGTCAGTTTAACTTTTATCACTTTGACATCTGATTGTTTGACATGTGTCATTTTGTTAGCTGTTACTTTGACATCTGTGACTTTGACAGCTGTCAGTTTAACTTCTGTCACTTTGACAGCTGTTAGTTTGACGTCGGTCACTTTGACAGCTGTCAGTTTGAAATCTGCCATTTTGACAGCTGCCAGTTTGACTTCTGTCACTTTGACAGCAGTTTGTTTGACATTTGTCTCCTTACAGCTGTCAGTATGACATGTTTGACTTTGACTGCTGTCAGTTGGACATTTGTCACTTTGACAGCTGTCAGTTTGACTGCTGTCACTTTGACAGCTGTTAGTTTGATATCTGTGACTTTGACAGCTGTCAGTTTGGCGCTGTCATGACTAAACTTCAGGAGCGGATGCAGGGTGGAATGTTTTTCACGGAAACCAAACTGCAAGTCTGGGATGATGTTGTTTTCGTTGTAGAATTTCTTGAGCTTCCTGAGTATCAGCTCTTCCAAGAGTTTACTCAGATAGTTGAGGAGGGATATCGGCCTGAAGTTGGTGACCATTTTTCTTTCACCTTCCTTGGGACTCGCCACGATCTTGGCAGTTTTCCTCTTCTGGGGAAAGTAACTGTTGATGCAGTTGTTGAAGATGATGGCTAAAAACACCTTCACCGTTTGGGGAAGCCTTTTTAGAACAAAATTGGATACCCCATCCGCTCCAGCTGACTTCTTTGGTTTGGAGTTGCCAATAATTTCAGCTATATCCTCTGGGGTGCTCAAGTTTGGGTTGTCGGCTGGATTGCTTGCAGGATTGGTGTCGCTTAACATCGCCCTATCCAAGTTGGGAATCAGTGTCTGCTGGATGGATGTCTCAATTACACCAATGTAGACTGGATCATCAGATGGACTTGGCATGAGTTTTCTTCGAAATGGGAAGCGAAGGCTTCAACTTTGTAATTGTTAAAAAACAAAACAAAAGCATATTTCTTATAGTACCTACCAATTTTGAAAACTTTAAGCTCGTCTGACAGGAACTTTTGGCCTTGCAAATGGCGTAAGCTTACATAGATATGTGCGAAAACTAAATTTGTATAGGTAGGTAAGTGGTTTAGTTTCGTCAATTTTATAAAATTTTGTAAAAATATGTGGCAACCCTGGGTCTACAGTAATGGGGTTTTCCATTGGTAAAATAAATCAATTTATTTTTGATTTGGATCTGTCAAAATCAGCTTTTTGACAGATCCAAATCAATTTTAACCTTCCATTGGGCGGAAAAATTGATTTATTTTTTGATTTAAAATCAATTTTGCAGATCTAAATTTTTCGGCAGATTTACCCCTCCCTGCACTAATACCAAAACAATTTTGACCTGTCACTTTTCCTTATGTGGTTTTTGATGTGATTTTCTTATTTCGGTTGTAAAAATTGTGCTCAAAATACGAAAAAAATAATTTGTAATAGAAAAAGGGAGCTGTTTAATTAATTAATGAACTTAATATTACTCTACCAAAAGTGGCTCAAGGGATGCAAATTGTTACGAGTAATAAGATACACGTGAAATTACACAAATATATTGGCAAATTAAAATCAATTTGAAATCGCATTCCATTGGCAACGAAAAAAATCAATTTTTAGATCGAAATCTGAATTTGCCAATGGAAAACCCCATAAGAGAACCATATCATAATTTGCTGACTTTATTTGATATGTTTTAGAATTACACGCAGTTAACATCTTATTAAGCGTGGTACACATTATCAAACCTGAGTGTCACGCGTGTTGGATATCAAACCTGCGTAAAAAGTTTCGCGTACACACTTATCAGTTATGTTGGGCGTCAGGCAAAGAAATTCCACTACTCTCAGAAAATTGTTTCTTTTTATTTTGAGGCTATTTCTTCCACGAATCGTGTTAATTCCTTTTTTACATGACACACACGAGCTTTTTCTTATTTTGTTTGCACTTTTTCCGCTAATTCGCTATAAAAATTCGTGTTTTGTTCCGTGAATGACGGCTCATGAATGAAATTGTGTACACATCATCGAGCAACCACCCAACAAACCGAGGGTTGTCACGCAGTATCAAAAAATTTTGTGAGCAGGCAGTTCTGAGTGTCAAACCATCATTCAGCGTGTACACATTGTCAGTTCGGTTTGATATCCAACATGGCTGACACTCAGCTTTGATAATGTGTACCACGCTTTAAGCGTGGTACACATTATCAAACCTGAGTGTCACGCATGTTGGATATCAAACCTGCGTGAAAAGCTTCGCGTACACACTTATCAGTTATGTTGGGCGTCAGGCAAAGAAATTCCACTACTCTCAGAAAATTGTTTCTTTTTATTTTGAGGCTATTTCCGCCACGAATCGTGTTAATTCTTTTTTTTACATGACACCCACGAGCTTTTTCCTATTTTGTTTGCACTTTTTCCGCTAATTCACTATAAAAATTCGTGTTTTGTTCCGTGAATGACGGCTCATGAATGAAATTGTGTACACATCATCGAGCAACCACCCAACAAACCGAGGGTTGTCACGCAGTATCAAAAAAATTTGTGAGCAGGCAGTTCTGAGTGTCAAACCATCAGTCAGCGTGTACACATTGTCAGTTCGGTTTGATATCCAACATGGCTGACACTCAGGTTTGATAATGTGTACCACGCTTTAAGCGTGGTACACATTATCAAACCTGAGTGTCAGCCATGTTGGATATCAAACCTGCGTGAAATGTTTCGCGTACACACTTATCAGTTATGTTGGGCGTCAGGCAAAGAAATTCCACTACTCCCAGAAAATAGTTTCTTTTTATTTTGAGGCTATTTCCGCCACAAATCGTGTTGATTCCTTTTTTAAATGACACACACGAGCTTTTTCTTATTTTGTTTGCACTTTTTCCACTGATTCGCTATAAAAATTCTTGTTTTGTTTCGTGAATGACGGCTCATGAATGAAATTGTGTACACATCATCGAGCAACCACCCAACAAACCGAGGGTTGTCACGCAGTATCAAAAAATTTTGTGAGCAGGCAGTTCTGAGTGTCAAACCATCATTCAGCGTGTACACATTGTCAGTTTGGTTTGATATCCAACATGGCTGACACTCAGGTTTGATAATGTGTACCACGCTTTAAGCGTGGTACACATTATCAAACCTGAGTGTCACGCATGTTGGATATCAAACCTGCGTAAAAAGTTTCGCGTACACACTTATCAGTTATGTTGGACGTCAGGCAAAGAAATTCCACTACTCTCAGAAAATTGTTTCTTTTTATTTTGAGGCTATTTCCGCCACGAATCGTCTTAATTCCTTTTTTACATGACACACACGAGCTTTTTCTTATTTTGTTTGCACTTTTTCCACTGATTTGCTAAAGCGTGGTACACATTATCAAACCTGAGTGTCAGCCATGTTGGATATCAAACCGAACTGACAATGTGTACATGTTGAATGATGGTTTGACACTCAGAACTGCCTGCTCACAAAATTTTTTGATACTGCTTGACAACCCTCGGTTTGTTGGGTGGTTGCTCGATGATGTGTACACAATTTCATTCATGAGCCGTCATTCACGGAACAAAACAAGAATTTTTATAGCGAATCAGTGGAAAAAGTGCAAACAAAATAAGAAAAAGCTCGTTCGTGTCTTGTAAGAAAGGAATCAACACGATTCGTGGCGGAAATTGCCTCAAAATAAAAAGAAACAATTTTCTAAGAGTAGTGGAATTTCTTTGCCTGACACCCAACATAACTGATAAGTGTGTACGCGAAACTTTTCACGCAGGTTTGATATCCAACACGCGTGACACTCAGGTTTGATAATGTGTACCACGCTTAATACATTTCCCTGGCTTATCAATGACACTTTTTAATGCCAACTTTAAAAACTCGTTTGGCAAGCTATTTCACCCAGCAAACTCTTGTGGCATCTTTTTTACTTGCGATATAGGTACTATAGGGCAAGTTTTGGATTCGTGCAAAAAAAAAATTTCGAAATAACAATCAAACATGACATTACGATGATAGAGAACACGAAAAAAGTGGGTGGCACAATTCTGTCTGTCTGTCTGTCCGTACCTCAACCTACAGCCTAAGCCACTGAAGCGATTTTCTTCAAATTTTGAACTTAAGGTTTTTTTGTAACTCTCCAGAGGGGAAATCGAAATTTTTTTTTAGCTCAAAAAATAACGGTACTTGCCATACAACCGTTAAGGAAAAGCTTATTTATCTCAAAAACGGCTCCAACGATTTTGATAAAAAAAATCAATGTATTACTATAGATATGATGTACCTTTAAGTAAGAAATAAAATCACCAAAAACATTTATTAACGGTACCTGCCATATAACGGTTTTTTGATTTTCTCATTAACCGCTCATCCGATCTCAATAAGTTTTTTTCACAAAAGCTTTGTTAAAATATAAATAATACTGCATACCAAAATTTTTGAAAAAATAAAATTTGGATTTTTAAAAAAAGAATCAAAATTTTTTTTTTGAAAATTCAATATTTCAAAAATAGGTTGATAAATTAATTTGAATTTTCAGTTTTAAATGTATATTAATATATACTCAAAATTGGCATACCAATTTTTTTTTTGAAAATTGTTACAAAACTTTTATATATAAAAAATTAATTTTTAAGAAAACGGCTCCAACTATTTAAATTTTTTTTTTGTATATATTCATATTTGTTCAAGTAATCAAATGGCATACTTTTTTTTAGCTCTAAGTTATTTATCAGACTGTTTATACAATTTATAGAACGATTTAAATGCTTTTTATACTTTTTCTATAATTACTTGAATATTTTTTAAAGTTCTTAAGTCCCACACAACTTGAACATAAGAGCAAGTACGTGCGATCCAGTCGTGCATTTTATTTCATGTACAAAGAGATTTAAATTATAATAAATTCAAAAATCAGCATTGGTAAATGGGTATGTTAAATTTTGCAGTTATTTTAAAGTTAGAAAAAAATAGGTGGCAGCCCAAGAATTGCGAAAATATTCCCTCATGAATAAAGCATATACTACAGCCTTATTCATTAGAATGCGCTAAACAGATGAATAGTTATGCAATGCATAAGGATTTATGTAGCCACTATGTAACGTTACATAAATCCTTATTCATAAAAATTTCCCCATCCATTTTAGTTATGCAACGCTTGTGTCAAATAAAGTACCAAAAAGAGGAAATCTATTACGTTTTACTTGCACATCACATAAGCAAACATCAGCTGCTTGTGAAAAATCAATAAAATCAAAATGCTTCCAGTTCGGTCTTTTCATTTTCTGTATTTATAATTATAATTTTGAAGTTCTTGTGTCGCTACTCATTTTTAGCAAAAATAAATAAAAGTTTCGATAAAAACTCATAGCAATAATTTGATATTCCAGTGAGATTTTATAAAAAAAAACAACCCCCATTTTTCCTGCTGCGCTGCCGCCACCACCGGTTGGATTGTTTTTAGTTTCTTTATTTTGGTTTTTGTATTATAATTCAGTTTTCGTTGTGTTACTGTTTATATTAGATACGCATTTATGTGCATAAATAAAAGAAAATTAAATTTTTTGAGAAAATAATCTGTTTTGTTGTTTTATTTCATTATTCACTCACAGTTTTTATTGGAAAGAATAGGTATAGTTATTGTAATAACTTTCCATATTTAAACTATAACGACTCCGAAATGCAAACAAACGGACACAATAAAGCTTACGGTCGCAGTGCAAACATACCCTTATTAGCTATAATTATAGCAACTCTCAAACGAAGGAAGCGCCATCTGCCGGATTATAGCAGATTTACCAGCTGTCAAATAAAAGCTTTTGGAAGGGAAATTATTGGGAAATTTCCCCTACGGAAAGCTCTAGAAGCAGAGACCAGAACGTTCTCCTTATTTCGAGAGTTGGGAAAACAAGTATAAAAGGCCCATGTTTGAACGGCAGCGACACAGTTTGTTTTTAATCGTGAATTAATAAAGTTGGTTGTAATAAAAGTGAAAAGTAAAGTTTGTGAATTAATTCAGTGGTGAATAATAAATCGTTTTGTTTGTAGTAAGAAAAGTAAAGTGTTTTATTTTGCGAAATAAATAAGTGGACGTTTTGAATAAAGTAAATAAGTTTTATTAACAAACCTGAGAAAATATTACAATATGTATGTGGGCATATATCTAAATATTTCACTTTTGTGTGTGTTAGTGACATTTGATACTAAAATATCCTTATGTTGCCACTATTCAACCTCCAAACGTGTTTAGCTTATAATGAGTCTATGTAACGTTGCATAAGTTTTATGAATAAGGTTTTTGCGTTCAGACGCATTAGGTGTTTTTCTTTTTTAGCTCCGAGCACAGCACTGAGTTGTCAAAAAAAGATCTGTGTTTCTTTTTTAGCCCCGAGTACTCAGAGCGCTCAATTTGTGTTTCTTTTTTTAATCAGAGCTAGCTCGGAGTACGCTCCATGAGCTCAGGATAAAAAGACCGAGCGAATGGAGCAAAAAGCTGAGCGCAGCCAACTTCACATTTTTGTTCACTCATTTCAAGGGGACGCGTTCAACACAGAAATTTCAGTTTATAACTTTGAATTTTTCGAGTTTTTGATTGGCCAGCTGTCTAATGAAAATTAAGTTATTACTCAATTTTGGTGAGTTGAACGCATCGCAATCGTATGACATTTCAGAGCTCAGGTGTGTTTCAAAATTAGATCAGAGAGCTCTGATTATACTCTGCTCAGAGCTAACTCCGATAGCTCGAGCTCTACTCCATGCTCTGCTCAGAGCTAAAAAAGAAAAACGCCTATTAGGCGTTTTTCTTTTTTAGCTCCGAGCATAGCACTGAGCTGTCAAAAAAAGATCTGTGTTTCTTTTTTAGCTCCGAGTACTCAGAGCGCTCAACTTGTGTTTCTTTTTTAAATCAGAGCTAGCTCGGAGTACGCTCCATGAGCTCAGGATAAAAAGACCAAGCGAATAGAGCAAATAGCTGAGCGCAGCCAACTTCACTCTTTTTTCACTCATTTCAAGTGGACGCGTTCGACACATCAATTTCAGTTCATAATTTTGAATTTTTCGAGTTTTTGATTGGCCAGCTGTCCGATGAAAATTAAGTTATTACTTGAGTTGAACGCATCACAATCGTATGACATTTCAGAGCTCAGGTGTGTTTCAAAATTATATCGGAGAGCTCTGATCATACTCTGCTCAGAGCTAACTCCGGTAGCTCGAGCTCTACTCCATGCTCTGCTCAGAGCTAAAAAAGAAAAACGCCTATTATAACGAGTACATAGCACTATGCACAAGCTTTGATGCGTTTATGAATAAGGCTGTAAGTTTAAGCTTTGTACCAAACAAATTTCTCAGGTTAGCCAGTATCTTTTGTTAATCTTTAAAAACTTTAGACTCGTCTGGCAAGTTCTTTCGAACACCAACCCCGTCTGGCATAATTTTTGTTCATGCATTAGAATGTATAAAAAATTAAATTAATTTCAGCCTTGTGAAAGTAGGTTTTATTTTGACCCTTACTTTGCATTTTGAAAAAATCAGATAACAACCTTTCGAACGCGGCAACCCTGCAGACCATGAGTTTCTTTCTTAATATACTCTTCTATACTCTATCCAACAAAAATTGTCAGTACAGGAAAGATAGTACCTACATTTGCCTTTCAGTCTGGTTGCATTGGCTTGCATACATCTGTCTCAAGTTAAAGCTCTCACAAGGTTTCCATACTTTAAATTACAAATTGCCACAAATCGAAGAACAATGTACACATGGTTACCATGTGTACCATTTCCAACATATTAAAAAAAGATCCATTTATATTTTTACCACACCTTTTCAAAGGAATTTGATCACGTAACACCATTGAATAAATAGGTCTGTTCCTTTACTTTGAATTTCTGTGATTTTCTGTGCATTTCTGCGCATTTTAGTCCAAACTTGTGTCAAAGTTCATATAAAAAAAAGATTTTGACACAATTTTGGACTAAAAATCACAGAAACCCAAAGTAAAGGACCAGACCTAATATAAACAGAAGGTGACAGCAAAATGTCCGCATAATTTTATAGTAGCTCTGCTTTCGCTTTAAATATTATGATGAGGTTGTAGCCTATTGAATAGACCGGAAAATGAGAGGTATAAAGGAACAATTACGTGCAAGGGTTTTTATTATTGAATATGTTTGTTTGGCCCATAAGCATGCTTAAAACCAAAAATGCTACTAAATTCACCCATGCGTTTCTGAGAGAATGGTCACACTGGCCACTTTTCAGTATTTTTGGTATAACTCGAAAACTAAGCCGAATTTAAAAATTTAACATATAATACTTTTTGTTCAAAATTAAATTTCCTATTGGAATGGATAGTACAAAAAATTTTAAGAAAAAATTTAAGCAGGAAAAGTTAACAAAAACCAACTTAAAAAAAATCAAAAGATCAAGGATATATAAATTTATACCAAAAATACTGAAAAGTGGCCAGTGTGACCATTCTCTCAGAAACGCATGGGTGAATTTAGTAGCATTTTTGGTTTTAAGCATGCTTATGGGCCAAACAAACATATTCAATAATAAAAACCCTTGCACGTAATTGTTCCTTTTTAAAAGGTCTATTCAATAGGCTATTGGTGTATAACATAAAATTAATTTCCTTAATTATAAAAAGTTGGTGTATTCGAAAGCAAATTTTTCAATAATAGTATTGTTTGTTATTTTTGTTTATTATGAATTGCTATGGAAACGATGGGTGTCAGGACGATTGTAGTGTCTTCTAATGTTCTAATATTAAATTTAAATTTTCTTTAGAATTTGTAGTTTTTAATGATATTCGTTGCCTTTTCAAATTAAATTTTTTTTAAAGCTTAGTAGGTATATAAATAATAAATGTACTGATTTTCTTGATACGAAATCAGCATAGCATTGCTGAGGTATTCAACTTGAGTTCAATTGATCTGATCATTTGGATAAAGTTCTTAATATACAGGAGATAGAATAAGCTCTATTCTAGTACCACTTTTTTGAGATAGGCATGGGAGAAGAATATAGGTTGGTACACAGAATTTCCAAACGCCAAAAACTTTTTATTAATTTTTAGAAATAAAGATAAGAAGGTTTTTGTATACATAATACAAAGTCTATACACATTGAAAAAAATAATTCAACAAGTCCAATCCGTAATGCTTAGTGTTCTACTTGGCTGATTTATTTCAGTAGAATTTGTATAGTTAAAAAACCTTATAGGAGCTATGCACGGCCCCGGACAAAAAAACTTTCAGCTTAATGATTAGGAACTCTAATCTTGTAAGATATAGTTAACAGTGGTTTTGCCAAAAAGTCAAACTGAACTTATACAAATTGCGTATGACAAAGGCCCGCATTATGTCACTGATGAGTACAAGTGAGTTAGCCGATTTTTTGGAATAAATGCCATAAAAAGCTATTTTAAATATACATATTCAAGTTTAAGGTCTATCAAGGCCTTTGAATAAATAATTAAGTAGATGGTAAGATGTAAGTACAAGAACTAAAAATAAAAACATTACCGTCATTTACTTTGAGCACTTATAGTAACAGCTAGTTTGGCTGTGGATGCATCACCAAAATATGAATATAGGGGTCTGGTATGTGCGCGTTTTGATATCGAATGAATCGAAAATCGAGGAATTGAAAAAAAAAGAGATATAACAGACTAAATTCTTGTACTACCTATATAACAATTTTGTTTATGACATCATGTGTCGGTGCAGGCGTGTTGTTTATCAAAATAATCAAATAGGTACCGGCGGGCGATTGAAAACGAAATTAAGAACTTAGTTGGGCATATTCATAGACGTTGCTTATGCCCGTCGTCCACTTGTGCGCAACTAGATCAACGAACTGCGTTCAACTGTTTATTCAACTCCATAATTGGATAAACAAATTATTGTCCCCTTACACTAGTTGCCCAACTCACGTTACTCTTGTTGAGCAACGAAACTTTACAATTTAGTTGTTCAACGCGTTGAAAGCCCCGTACACTAGCTGACCAACTCACTCCAACGTTGAATAATCCCGTACACCTAGTTGGTCAACTCTTTCAACTGTTAGATACCCCCGTACACCAAGTTGATCATCTCACTCAATTGTTGAGCAACCCCGTACATTAGTTGATAAACTTGTCTGATTTTGGACAAAAAATAGGTTCCTCGAGTTGATCAACAGAGTTTCTGGTGTGGTTGCACAACATGTTGGTGAACGAGTTCATATGCCCGTTCACTTAACCAAGCAACACTCGTTGATCAACAAGTTGAATGCACTCATCAATAGACAGCTACTCACATTTCTAAAATTATTTCTCATCAAAGAACAAAAACTTTATTTGCAAGCTATTTTGTATTGTGTTTTATTCAGTTAAAAATAAAAAAAAATTAATGATTTCACTTCAAAGAAAAAGAAAGTTGCTGCAGCGTTGGTTCTTTTAGATATGGAGCGCAGGAGAAAAAAGATAACAACGAGGCGCTTCTTGGTCGATGATTTTTTTTTGAGCATATGAAGCTTCCTTTTCGGCAATGGTGGTACTAAATTGTTATTACTGAATCTATTACAAGGGTGAATGAAAATTAATAAGCTCACCACAAACATCATTCCTTTAATTGGAGACGAAATACAAACAATAGAACAAAGGGTTGGGGTCGAAATCCCGCGAATCAAAATCCCGTATGTCGAAATCCCGCGTATCAAAATCCCGGAAATCAAAATCCCGAAAATCAAAATCCCGCCGATCAAAAAATCCCGCCGATCAAAATCCCGCCGTTTCTACTACCTACTATGCGACAGCTCATTAATATTTTTCTTTCCTATGCAATTTGCAAATTGCCTTTAAAGATTGAAGCCGATTTTTTCATATAATGCGATGTATTAGTTGAGGATGGCAAATACACACTGAGGTGTGTATGGGGGAGCATGCCATTATAGGCATCCCATTATAGGATTTGGGGTGGGTGCGAGGTTGGGTGTATGCAAAGTTCCTTTTGCATTTAAAGAAAAAAAATATCATTCACACATAATTCGAAAAAAAAATTTTAAAAAGACAACAAAAATCGGTAAAGTTTAGCCGAAAAAACTGAAAATATTTTTTATTAAAGTTTTGGAAAAACTTTTTTACCAATTGTATTTTGATTTTTGGGAACGGGCACATTCCAAGATCACGAATATGCATTTCATAAGTCGCTTGGATGCTTAGTTTAGCCGCAAATCAAGTTTAAAGATGTAAACTTTGATGCCTCTAGGACGCTTAGTTTAGCGGCAAATCGCGTTTAAAGATAAAAGTATAATGCTATGCATTAATTGAGTTCTCTTGAGCAAGAGTACCTTAAATGACAAATAAACGCGAATAAACAGCGAGGTGTGTATGGGGGCATGCTGCCCCCATGCAACCCCCCTGCTTAGGCCCATTATAGGATTTGGGGTGGGTGCGAGGTTGGGTGTATGCAAAGTTTCTTTTGCATTTAAAGAATCTGGATTTATAAGTCGCTAGGACGCTTAGTTTATCCGCAAATCAAGTTTAAAGGTTTCAACTTTGATGCCTCTAGGACGCTTAGCTTAGCCGCAAATCGCGTTTAAAGATATAAGTCGAATTTTCGTATAATGCGATGCATCAATTGAGTGCCAATGTTAAGTTTTCTTGAGCAACAGTACCTATCATTCATAGTTTAATTTTTGATTGAAATTTTTTAAACAAAAATATTTTCATTCATATTTCGAAGAAAAATTGAGAAAAGTTTAATTTGTCATTGAAATTTTCTTCAAAAATCTTTTTTTTAAATTTTCAAAAAAAAAATGTCAAAAAAGTTTATATTTCTATATAATTATAATTAGGTATAATAATTTTTCGAAAAAAAAAATCCCACCTGTGTCCAGAATCCAGACCCACCTCTGGCTTCTTTTAGACTACCGTTCCCCATCACCAAAACCGAAAAAAAAAAAAATTCCCACCTCTGTCCAGAATGTAGACCCACCTTTGTTCAGATCCAAAAAACATTGTCCAGATCCAAAAAACACAAAAACATAAGCAAAAATTATATACCTACCTACAGCTGTGAGTTTGTAAACATGAAACACAACGGTTCAATTTGTATCCGCACACAAATTTCATCGTATCCAACGCAACTCACACCAAACAAAAATTCAAAACTTGTTCAACGTGTTGAACAGATAATGTGCAGCACATTATCGTGAATTTGTTGCTCAACGCGATGCCCAAGTATGGGCAACGAGCAACACGAGCTCATTCACTTCCCGTACATCTGTTGAACAACGCGTTGAGGAACGAACTAGAACCGCAGTAAACGCGACGGTTGAATGGAATTGAGATCACCGTACACTAGAGTTGAATGTGTTGAACTTGAAATTGAACGCGTTGGGCACAAGTGGACGACGGGCATTACGCTATTACTAGACAAACCTGATGGAGATTATCTTATAGAGTTATAAGGTTTTGATTAGCAACAACTTATAATTTTTAGAAAACTTCTACTTTATTTGAGACCGACATAATTTTTTTGATTGACTAAATAATAATTGAAATAATGTGATTCTTAGATGTTATGGCCATAAAAAGATAGGAGAACTCAAAATTAATACAACAACTACTGAGAAAGTAAAATCGTTTCGAACTTTGCATTAGGTAAATTAATTTCAACAAAATGTCGGAACTGTTACTAGTTCACTAATTTATATCAGGATAATTCTTATTTTAATTAATTAGTTAGTTAGGTTGTTTTATTTGAACTCTTGAAATAAGATAAATTAAAGTACACAAACATTTAAGCGTGGCATTGCCATCTGCCTGATTGACAATTGTGTTTCCAATTTCTCTTTCTAAGGTAGGTATAGTTAATAAATAAATTGAATTATTTGTTTATTTTAAATTATAAAAATACATAATTAAATAGTTTTTAATAACCAAAGCCGTATCTAATCATTTTTTAAGAGCGCCATACATTCCACCTCACTAAGATAGTTTTTTTTTCCAAAAACGCTCATTCTCGTTTCACGAAGAATGGGACATTTTCCCATGAAATGGAAGATATCCTCTCTTTCTTCTAGGTTGCAAAGTTGGCAAACGCACGGTAAGTCCTCCCTGTGTGGTATATAATTTAGACAGAGCATTTCTCCTCCAAGTTTCACTATCGTTGATATTAATTGCACACTGTTTTCATCCTTAAAGTAGTTCTTCTGTTGTAAATTGTGGTTCAAACGGCTGTAAATTCCTCTGTGTATTGACTCCGCAGCATCTTCTCTATACTTAACTGCATAGTATTCATCAACCTTGATTATAAGATTGTACAATACTGTTCTCCAATTAGATATGTTTTCAATACTTAAATTATCTTCCAAATTACAACGTTGAGCTAGCTCTAGCCATTCTGCACACCAACTTGATTTAAGCGTGGTACACATTATCAAACCTGAGTGTCACGCGTGTTGCATACTGCTTGACAACCCTCGGTTTGTTGGGTGGTTGCTCGATGATGTGTACACAATTTCATTAATGAGCCGTCATTCACGGAACAAAACAAGAATTTTTATAGCGAATCAGTGGAAAAAGTGGAAACAAAATAAGAAAAAGCTCCTTCGTGTCTTGTAAGAAAGGAATCAACACGATTCGTTGCGGAAGTAGCCTCAAAATAAAAAGAAACAATTTTCTGAGAGTAGTGGAATTTCTTTGCCTGACGCCCAACATAACTGATAAGTGTGTACGTGAAACTTTTCACGTAGGTTTGATATCCAACACGCGTGACACCCAGGTTTGATAATGTGTACCACGCTTCAAGGCATTCAAAATTTGGCACCACTTTTTATTCACTGAATACCTATACTCATTAGACCCCTATTACACGATGATTCTTTGCGTTTTCGAGTTTTCATCAGTACGAAGGAGAAAAAACATCTGATTTTATCTTCGCCCCCCATTGAATTTTAAAAAGAGTCAGACGCAAAGAATTAAGCTAGAACTATAATGCTTGGAGGGGCACTTAAGTGGTCGGAAGAAAACAAGCGAATACACAGAAAGCATATGAAGCAGCTATGTATAATTGCGGAGTAGAACGTTTCGTCAAGTTTCGTTCAACTTTGGTTACGGAAGTGAGGTAAGCTCCCGAGCGAGTTTAAGTAAAACTGACATTTGGTGAAATAGGAATGCCAAAAAGAGATAGATGATGATTACATTATGGGTGTGTTCCCCTTTTGACGGTACGGAAAGCTACTTTTCGTTGGTTTTTGACATTAGCTTCAGTGCACTTCCGGCCATTATAGTTCTACCTTTATCGTGTAAGGGGACTTGGTTTTGACATTTCAAATCAAAAGGGCGGCTTACATGGAAAAACATTTCATCAAATATTGTTGACAACCAACGATGTTTGATCATTTGAACGCAAAGAAAACGATGTTGTCAACCTGAGTGGTATGGTTTTCAAAATATTTTGAAAACTTGTTCCGATTCCATCAAGCAATTTTGTCAACAATAGCCCTGTTTTTTAGTGCATTTTTGTCTTCGCTTAGAAAAAAGTAGCATGTTAATTACAACAACAAACTGGTATAATTCCGTATTGTTGTTGTATTTAACATGCTACTTTTTTCCAAGCGAAGATAAAAATGCACTAAAAAACAGGGCTCATGTAGTTCTATGTATGTTAACCCCCCTGAACGCAACAATCTTCACTTTAGCTGTGTTCCCTGCCGAGTTTCAAACAATTTGAAGTTCAATTGCGGTACAGTTCCGCTGAAGTGCAGTTCCTTCGAGTGCGGTCTTACCTTAAGGCTTCTTCCGGCAGAACTTTGACGTTTATAATTTGATAAATTAGTCGAGGCTATCGATGCTTATAAACTTTAAATCAGCCATACTCAACCTTTTTTTTCATAAGGGCCACAAAGACGTTTTAGTTATGTGGCCTCGGGCCGCAACATGAAATATTTTTTGCACTTAGGTGTTAAGTACATACTTTAGATTGAATTTTAATACAAAAATTAATTTGATTTCTGAAATTTAGGACACTTTTTCAAGATCTGGCTTGTTACTGCATGGTAACCTTATTTGTTTATTTATTTACACATTTTTTGAAGGATATAAAACGATGATAACGTATGTAGATCCAAGATATGTTAATTTTTCAATCCAGCGTCGACTTTCTTGCTTTTTTTCCTGTCAGGAACAATTTATGTTGTGGTCGCTCAACTCACAGTCTTCACTTTTAAGAGCAAAACCGGTCAAACTTCTCAAAATTACTTGCGATTTGAATTGAATCAGCTGCAAAATCAGTGCATTTCACACGTTAGCAAAATATTTGCTTTGTCATAACGTTTTTGTTTGGTAGTCCGGAAGAACTCTCCGGAGCTCTCCGATCCAGATTCCAAAATGCCAAACGAACAAGTTGCAACCCTTTTCTTGACTCTGAAGTTTGGTTGTATTTGTGCACTTGGTTTGGGTGATGAACCGTTCACAGAGATGTTCTCTGAATATTGATATTCCTTTATAACAGCAACGAATGTATGCCCCAGCAAAAATTCTACTGCAAGGTATGAAGATGACGATAAGAGAGGATGAAATGTTTGGCCTATCCATTTTTTTCATAATTATTTCATTTTAACTCCAAATGTTAGTATAATGAAAATGCACATTGGCAATTCCAAAATTAAATAAAAAATAACCTTTGACAATTTTGACGCTTCAATTGAGCGCATGTATGTATTCGTGCTTCTTTTCAGAAGAAGAACTGTTATCTAGTGCCAAATGAACTTTTCCAGAAGCATTTGAAATGATTCCGGACGCTAGGGGAGGACCAAACGAAAACCCTATCAGTCATTCGTTAAAACGAAAAGACAAAGCGACATTTTGTTTGTCGATGGAGATGTTTCCACTCGTCTTTCAAATTTGATGTACATATTTCACTGACAACACTCTTTGTTTGGAAATATTTCCAATTTTGGGCTTTATTTCCCATTCGATTTATTATTTCGTGCATTGTTTCATTTTATAAAAGAAAGCGAAGAAATTAGGAAATATCATCCAAAATATTCAGTCTTTTTTTGGGTGTTATTTCAAAAGTGATTTAGCTAGGTACTTTTTCCAAACTGCTGTAAATTTTGATTTATGGTATTCAGTTTTTCTATGCAATCGCATATTTATGTAAGTATGCCAGGTGCCCCAGGTGGGCCACTTAAAATACTCGACGGGTCACATGCGGCCCGCGGGCCGCAGGTTGAGTATAGCTGCTTTAAATTATGAACTTTAATATTGTTTTCATAATAAAATGGGGATGAATCTGAACAAGAAATGATTAAAAAATATTTTTGACTACATTCGTCTTTTTTCCATTAATGGCCCTAAAATTTTCTGAACGTCAAAATCACGAATAGATTTTTTTCGTTGGGAATGTAATCAGGAAGGTATATCTACGTACCTGTCAAAAAACGTAAAACTAAACGAACGAAAAACTAATCGTGTAATCAGTCTAACTATAAAAAGCAGCAAACACACAAAAAATGAAAATAGTCATACCATGACAAATTCAGTTCATTAAACGGGATCAAACTCATGAGAAAACTAAAAAAATGTTTTTGGTATTGCGCTACTTTTTCGGCTCCGATTTTGGGTAACACAATTTCTATCTATCGAACTAGTTCAGGACGTAGCAGCCCTGGATTATTATAGTTTTCTTTTCAGTTAATTTCATTTGACAGCAAGAATACATAAATAAATTAGTAGATTATTACATGAACAAACAGGGGCCCTGTGCGTGTTTCTAAATCGAAAATAATAATCCGCCACTGTTTTTGCACCTCTACGTGTCCTGACGATATTTTTATGTACCTCTTTTAGTAAGTAAGTTAATTATTGTGTTGTGCCCTGCACATCCAACAAAGCTTGTTACTTACATAGATGACAAAAGAGATTATGTCGCATTAAGTAATTATTTAATATTAAGTCAGAATATTTTCAACACATCTAAGACAGCTTTTAGGGGAGTTATAATCCATCAACAATAAAGTGTTGCTATTAAAAATAAATTAAGAGATTTTTAGTATAACAGGGACATAAAATAAAGTAAAAATTTTAAGAACAAAAATAGTGACTTGTAATTAAGAGTGTATCTAAATTATTTTTCAGTAAAATAAGCTTTAACCGCAATTTTTTGATTTAATCCTGAACTGGCTTTAATATTTTTGCAAATCTGAGTTTTGGGAAACATCTGGATGCGTCAGTAAGGAGTTCACGCTAAGAGCTGCAGGGATTGAAGGAAGGTGTATTTTAGTTCGTAAAAATAAGTTTTCGTTCATACGTGTTGTAGCTATGTACCTACATATGTACCAATATAAATATTTTTTTCGATTCTCTTTAGAGTTGTTCCCTTACTTTGAATTTCTGTGATTTTCTGTGATTTTCTGTGCATTTCTGTTGATTTTAGTCCTGCCAAAGTTCATATAAAAAAAATATTTTGACAAAAGTTGGGACCAAAAATCACGGAAACTCAAAGTAAAGGATAGACCTATTGATTGGAGAAAAAGCGTGTAGACAAAAATGCTAGTTTTAAAAATTTCACTGCCAAAAAAGATTACCAGACATCAAATTTCAGTTTCAAAAACCAATTATTTTCTGTTTCGAGATCAAAGTATTGAACAAAGAAATCAGTTCCAAATATAAACACTGGTTAGCACAGTAGAGGTAAAAAAACACAATATTTGTGTAGGAACTGAAATGTTTAAGAAAAAAATGTTCATAAATCTTTTCTTTTTCAGTCCTTTATTCCCAAGCCAGCAACTAATTAACCTCAACATTTGATTGTAAAAAACATTCTTCTAAAAAAGAGCCAAGCTATTCATGACAAAATAATTTGCTGTCACCTGAAAAAGAACTTTTTACCTATTCATGTTTTGAAAGGGTTCTCGTCGTCGCTTCATATTTGCTTCTACGCTAAAGGCTTGGTCAAACAGAACGCGATCCAGCGATCTTTGTGAGAAATTACAAACAAAATTTGATCGCCACGATCTTTTTTACACAGGGAAGTATTGATCGTATCGCTGGATCGCGTTCTGTTTGACCAGGCCTTAAGGGTAGGCGGGTGTTAAAAAAAAGTTATATGTTCAGAGCTAAGCATACAAGTTGTTGCACTTGTGTTTTGAGTTGAAAACTGCATTCATTCATTTTTATTTTATTTTTCAATGGCTGAAAATGTATTAAGCTGTCATATATAGCTGCCTACGAGTAGAAACAAAATTGTTTTATGTTTTATTGCATCAAATTTCCACCAGTCTTTGTTGTTTCCATGACTTCGTAGTGGCAAACAAAACATTGTAGCTTTAGAAAGTTTTACAATTATGTAGGTGCCAACTTGTTGGCGTTATTTCTGCAGAAAAAAACTTTTATTAATTTCCCTAGAGTAGGGTTTCCAGACCATCTCTTTTAAAGAGAACATGTTCTCTTTTTTGACTCTGATCTTTCTTATTCTTTCTTTTTTCATCAAATTCTTTTTTTTTACTCTTTTTTATTTTGTACTCTTTTTTATCTTTTTTTTTCCTAAGTGACCAAAATATTAATTTAACACACTCCTCATTAATGTTCTTTTATATTGTCCCCTAAAATATAAAATAGAGCATTAATACCAGAGAATATCAAATAAAGAAGCCAATCCTTCGTACGTTTCACCCTCTTGTGTCAAAGAATAAATTTGAATTGCAACAACAATAAGACCTGTGCTGAATGATGAGCTGAATGAGGAGTTGATTCTATGTGTGCGTTTTGTCACTGTTTTTCACTTCCTTTGCAAATCTAATACATCAGCTGTTCGCTTCAGCTTGTATGCAAGTCAAATTGACAGCTGAGGATTGGCCTCTTTATTTGATATTCTCTGATTAATACACTGACGTAAAAACCTTCCTACTCAGGATCGATGGATGAATTTAGAAAAAAAATAAGTATTGGAAGACTTAGACAAAAGTGTCGACTGCCGAATTTCTTAAGAATTTTAACTGGATTACTCAAAGTTGTTTGACCAATTTTGCTATTTAAACAATTTTCTTTCTAAAGAAAATGAAAATTTTAAAAACAAAATATTTGTTCAAAAGTGGGCCTGAAAATCTTGAGTTATATCCAGAGCTCTTAAAATGTACCAATCCTTTTTTTGTTTTCCTGTGCAAAATAAGAATGATGAATGTATTTCGTTGATGGGTTCGTAATGGACAAAAGAACGAAATCGTTTAAGAGTAGGATTCTCATTGTGCCTATAACTTAAAAGATTTTAGCTGTCAAAAGTTTTATGAAACCTTTTTAATCAAATTCGGAGCTCCCAAAAGTATGACACTTCAGATGAGGAAGAAAATTAATGCCTATTTTGCCAACATTTTACTAAAATTCTGCGGTATTTTGAATTCAATTAGGTGTTTATGTATTTTAGTTTTATTAGGTTGAAAAGCAAAAAAGTATTCATAAAATATAGGAACAGATTTATATCACAGTTCACAGTTTTCTTAAAAAATGTTAAAATAAACTACCTATTAGTATTAAAACTGCCGCTTCTTGTGTACCTATATACAATATACTTGTATAAATATATAAAATAAATTTAAAGTAAACTTTTGGTCATATTTATCAATTATTAACAGTAGAAGTTTGAAGTTTCGAAAATGTCCTCTTTTTTTCAAACGCGTTATGGACACCCTACCCTAGAGACACAGGTTGTAATTAAGCCTCACCATTATCTGGAAAAGAGTTTATTGAATAAATATAGATACTGCAACCCTTTTCATTCCAAAAAATATATAATTGAAATTTTAAAGGAACTGACTCCTTTCAATGCATTTGTGGTTGTGGTAGAAGAAGAAATTAAAGATTTAGTTAACAGCTGCTTGCAAACCTGAAAACTAGGAGGACTAGACATATTAAAAAGATGCAGGGAATCAACTTCACGGGAACTACCTTCACATGGGAATTAACTTCATCACTAGTGGTATTTATTTCATCTTTTTGTTTGTATTTTGTTTTGCAAACATGAAAACTGGGAGGAATAGACATTTTAAAAAGGTGCAGGGAATTAACTTCACGAGAACTACCTTCACATGGAAATTAACTTCACCACTAGTGGGAATTAATTTCATTTTTTTTTGTGAAGGTGGGAAATAATATCATCCGAAAATTGTGTGAAGTTATTTCCCACCTATGATATGATAAAAATTACACAATTGTAAAATTGCGTTTCTTTCAATGCAGATTGTTTACTTTATTTATGTAAGGCAAAGCATTACGGTGTAGGGCTGTGTCAATCAGGATCGATTCGATTTTTTTAATCCGATCATCGAGAAGTATTGATGATTGAAATCACAAATTTTCATTTCAATCGATCTCAATCTCAATCATTTCGATGATCCTCGATTTTCCATCCCAATTTCAATCATTTCAATGATTCTCGATTGTACATCCCAATCTCAATCATTTCGATGATTCTCCATTTTCAATCCCAATCTCAATCTCAATCATTTTGATGAATCTCGATTTTATCTTCAAAAACTTGTGATTTCTTAGATATTTTTAATCCATCGACACTGTAGCCATCCTTCAATTTAATTTGACAGTTGATTGCTTGTCAGATAGGGGATGAACTATATTTTGACACAAAAGGTCTATTTTGATCAAAATGTCACCCACTTGCTTAAAAATCACCTTTTTCCTGAGCAGTGAAAAATTGTGAAAATTTCATATTTGTTGAGATTTTCAATCCATCAAAAATTTAATTTTTCGGATTCGATCAAAATGGGAAGAGTATTGAATTGAATTCGTTAAAATCGGAGAGATTTAATTCCATCGAAATCGAAATGAAAATTGAATCGATAGTTAATTCAGTGAAATGAAAATGATCGAAAGATTGATTGATTGAAATGATCGAATCATTTTGGTGATCGATTCTTGAATGATTCGATCATTTGAAATGAACGATTTACCCAGCTCTATTACGGTGCATAAACAGTGAGGTGTACATATATGGGGAGCATATGCTGCCCCCCTGCAACCCCACTGTAACCCCACTGCTTGAGCACTTTATAGGATTTGGGGAAGGTGCGATGTGTAGAAAGTTAATTTCTTTTGCATTTAAGGAATCTGGATTTAAAGAAACGCACATTAAAGTGAAATTTATTCTCACAAAAAGTGAAATTATCTCTAAACTTCAGTGGGATATAACTTAACAAAAAAAAAATAAAATTAATTCTCACTCGTGGTGACGTTAATTCCCATGTGAATGTACATAGTTCCCGTGAAACTAATTCCCTGCACCTACTAAAAACACGACGAGCTCAGGTTGTAATAAAATATTTAACATATTGTTATTAATGCAAATTTAAAACGCGAATAGCTACTTTTCTTAATTTCAGGAAACGCCATGATGGTTTTACTTTTACCTGTTCCTAAGGCTGGAAAAGCTTCAGATATCTCAGAAAGTAACTGGCCAATTAGTTTATAAGGCAACGTAAGTAAAGTTTATGAAAAAAATCCGATAAATATGTTTTTTCCTGATGTACAATTTTTACAACTCTTCACAAAAGGTAAAAAGAATTTGAATTATTTGATTCTGGTGTGCCCAATAGTTCAATCCTTGGCCCAGCTTTATACAATATCTAGGTATACTTCAGATTTTCCAAAGTTTTCCCCAATTTGAAGCAGCTTTTTTTGCTGATGACAGTGCAGTATTTGCGTTGCATACTTGAAAAATATTTCACATGAAAAAGAAAAGCTTAATATTTTTCAAGCACTCAATTTTAAGCAAATGGTAACGCAATAGAATGGGAGCAATTCGCTTAGTATTTCGGGGTTCATCTTGACCCAAAACTTACATTTGACCAATATATTGAAAGTACGTCCAGGAATATAAGTTTTGGAATAAAGATGCTTCACCTTTTTATAAATAAAAAATCTCAGCCAAAATTAATAATAGGATTATATTTTACAAGTTAATTTTCCAAGCGATACTATATTATGCAGGTTATGCAGCGAGATTCAATTACAATAATTATATTTAATGCAATTTATTATACCTTGCTAGTATAAAGTCCACGCAAGGCTGCGGAAATCTGGTTTTGCTTAAATTTGCGTGGACTTGCGTAGACTTGCGTACGTTCGCGTCGATCTGCGTGGACCTGCCTTGAGACCTGCGTAGACTTGCGTATAGTTGCGTTGACTTGCGTAGATTTGCATCGATCTACTTAGGCTTGCGTTTTCATTATGTGGATTTGCGTAGACTTGCGTAGATTTGCGTTGATCTATACGTAGACTTTCGTAGACCTACGTGGACTTGCGCAGACCTACGTGTACTTGCATAGATTTACGTAGACTTGCAGCCCACGCAGATCTACCCAAATCTAAGCAGATCAGCGCAAATCTACAAAAGTTTACGCAACACCACGCCAGTCTACGCAAGTCTAGGCAGATCCACACAAATCTACGGTAGTCCACACAGGTCCACGAAAGTCTACGCAAGCCTATGCAGGTCTACGCAAATCAAGTCTACGCAGGTATAATACATATATGCAAGTCAACTAAAACCCATGAAAGTCTACGCAAGTCAACGCAAATCTACGAAAAGCATTACGGCGAATAAACAGTGAGATATGTATGGGGGGGCATGCTGCCCCCCTGCAACCCCCCTGCTTGGGCCCATTTTAGGATTTGGGGTGGGTGCGAGGCTGGGTGTATGCAAAGTTTCTTTTGCATTTAATGAATCTGGACTTAAAGAAACGCACATTAAAGTGAAATTAATTCCCACAAAAAAGTGAAATTATTACTCACTTTCAGTGGGAAGTAATTTCACTTCAAAAAAGTGAAATTAATTCCCATTAGTGGTGAAGTTAATTCCCATGTGAAGATAGTTCCCGTGAAGTTAATTCCCTGCACCTTTAGACCACACTGTTATTTATTAATTTGAAGTGTTGATTTTTCAATATTATTGTTGGCAAAAGAACAAAAAAAGGAGAGAGCATAGAGATGATATATCCAGTTTTAAAGTGTCATTAACAGTAATAAGGGATTTACAATTTTTTTTTATTGACGCGTATAGGTAGTAATTAGTTGAAAAGAAAAATTATGCAAAGTGCTCTTGGGTAGGTATATCCCCAAAAAACAATTTTTCTAAAAGCAATGTGAGACTCGTTGCTCTGAAATTTGAAGTTGCGAGATTTTGATTTGCGAGATTTTAAATTGCGAGGTTCGAAGTCGAAGTGTAAGATTGTGAAAAGCGAGATTTTGCAATTGCGAGATAATGAAATACAAAATTTTTAATTTGCCAGATTTCTTTATTCGAGATTTTGGTTTGCGGGAAATCGTAGCGCTCCCAAGAAAATCACACCTTGTTTGACTCAGAAAATTTACGTTTTCACCAAATTTTAGCAAAATCGAATTAATTTTGTCGAAAATGAATTAAAAAAAAAAATTGTTTTTTTTTCAATATTTTTGAGGTTATGTAAGGAAATTATAGAAGTTACAATTGTAGGCTTCTTAATTATTTGCATTTTTTTTAGCTAAGAGGTCTGCTTTTGCCAGACATTGTAAAAAAATATCATTTAATATATGTATGTAATACCAAATTATAAAATTTCACTGAAACAAAATTTTTACGATATAAAAAAAATCTCCTTATCACCAGCCCCCCTTATTCCAAGGTGCAAAATTGCCCAAATCCAATTGATCCAAGGATTTTTTAATGTAAAAAAATTTAAAATTAAAATTTTGTAGCCAAACAAAGTGCATAATCCCCTATTACACGATGATTCTTTGCGTCGGACTCTTTTCGAACATAATGAGAGCGAAACAAAAAGATGAGACGGAAGACCAGTTGCCCTGTGAGTAGGGTGTCCATCGTATCTCTTTAAAAGAGAACATGTTCTCTTTTTTTGCTCCGATCTTTTTACACTATCTTTTTCCTTGAAGATCTATTTGTGTTCTCTTTTTTCTACTATGCTCACTTTTTTATACCAATATTTTTTTCAATTTTCCAATAAAATAAGATTAGTTCACTTCATTTATAACTGAAGCTTTAAAGGAATTTTGTGGTTTTGTTGAATTAACACACACAAATCTTTTAAGGCACTCAGGTACAAGTTGGCTTTCATTATATCCTGCAGTCAATCGAGTGATTGAGATGTTTCCTGCATTGAAATCCTATTTTGTGAGTACTCCGAACTGCCCCAAAATGCTGCTGACATTTTTCCAATCGGATTTTAGTGAAGCGTTTCTCTATTTTGTACATTCGATAAGTATGTTTTTTATGAAAAATCAAAAGAGATGGAGGCAGAAAAAACTCGATTTTAGAGGTTATGACGATATTAAATGATTAAAAACTTGTTCTGAAGAACGAAGTGAAATTGGTTTTCTTCCCATAAAAGTTAAATCTGCAGTAAATGGCCTTTTGAAAAGTGATAAATTTGAAGAAGCTACCAATTTTGAAAGTGATTGTTTTCAATACTATCTGAAATCCTTTGAATATTTGGAAAAATGGACTCTTCAACTTGAAGAGTTCTCATACTTTTCATGGATGAAACTAAAAAACACTTTAAAATGGGAGGATGTCGAAAATACACTTTTGTACCTAAATTCTATAAGAATATAAATATAAATGATAGTAAATGTTTTGATGAGTTTTGTGAACTGCAAAAATTTAGAAGATCAATCCCTTAGCGCTAATTACTTTAAAGTGAAAAATTAAAATTAAAAATATCCTGACATTTTACGGAGCTTTCTAAAATTTGCGAGCTGTTTTTTTTTTTTTTTTTGCAATACCTGGACAAAATGCTAATGTTGAAAGAATATTTTCTCTTATTTGTGGTCAATGGACAAAAGAGAGAAACCGACTATGTCTACTGTCAAATCAATTCTCTGTGTAGTATATAACAACAGAGATCTTACATGTAAAGATATCTATAAAAGTATCTTAAGAGATAAAACCACACTTGAGAAAATAAAGAAAAAAGAAAAATATCAACAAGAGAGTGACGATGACATTGTTGAAGAAGTAGTTTTAGCTGAAGATATTGCTTCAAATTCTGATTAAAATAATGTTTAAACTATGTGATTTCAATTAATTGAGACTGTTCCAAAGTTTTCTTAATACAGTAGACGCTTGATATAGTGAAGTAATAAAAACAAGGCCTGTTTACTGTTTCGAGGTTGCTCACTTTTTCGAGCGGGAGTTTTCTAAGGCTTTATATAAAGGAGAATTTGATCCAAAATGCACATTTCGTTCGATGTGAATGTTTTTAATTTTAGCTAAGCATTAAACAAGGCTTTCTCTCAGGTTTAACAAAAACAGAAACAATTCCTCAGAGCTCTGAAACTATGTAAAATGCTTGCGCGAAATTTTTATACAAAATACGTTTTTTTATAAAATTTTGTGTGTTCACTATAGTGGATAGTTCACTATTTCGAGATCCAATAAATCGAGCGTCTACTGTATTTTTCTATTTATTTTCTTAAGTTTCCTATTTTTGTTAAAAATGAGTTCTTATTTTTTTGTTCAATAAAAAATATATTTTTGAAATGTTTGTGTTTTTTAGTTTTGAATGTCTCTTTTTTGTCCTCTATTTTTTTCTGAAAATGTGTCTTTTTTTTCGAGCAAAATGTTCTCTTTTTTAAAGGTCGTAGATGGACACCCTACCTGTGAGTTGTAGATAAAGGCTTACGCGACTCTTTTTGCCTCTTTCTTTTCTTAAAATTGACTTTTCGTATTAAACATTTCAAAATAAAGCTGGGTAGTATTAAAGTTTGTGAATGGACCCAAGTGAGAACGCAGTAAAGAAACGCCAAATTTTGTGGACTTAGGATGTTAAATTTTGTTTTCAATCAAAAAATATACATAAGAGGATAAAGACGAAAAACGAATCCTGCTATCATAAGTACCTATGTACAATTATTTATTTAAACATCTAATTTTTTGTAAATTAAAAAAAAATAAATCTTTTCAGAAATATGACCTAGACATACAAAATGATGATGATACAAATTAAAATTCACTTAATTATGCTGAAAACAAAAGCATTTCTAAAAGGTCATTGGCAATGTTTTCATTTTTTTTTTCTCTTCTTCAATCATTGAACATCTTAAATTTATTTGGCAACCACTTGAGTATACAAATGAGGAAGAATATTTTTACTAGTTCTACTTTCTACTATAATGTCTATGCATGCATCAGCAGCAGCAGCAATAGCAGAAGCAGCATCACATCATTCAGATTCACCAACCAATGCTTTTATTTATTTTTAGATACAATTTAATTTTATTTCTGTGTCATTCTTAGTACCTTGACAATGCTCTTCAGAAAGAATTGAGAGCATCATCCTAGCTGCTGCTCATATGTGTAGTAGGTTAACATCAGAAAGAGGAAGGTACATAATATTGAGGTTTCAGTCGAGTCATCAGAACACGGCCTTACCCTTCAGACGTTGAGCTTTTATCACAGCAATTAATTTTATTTAAATATTGATTCAAAACCAAATGTGGCACAGTTTCATTTATAAGAAGGTGCGCCAAGGCTGATTTTCTTCATTTTATTCGATTTTTATATTATATACAAAATTAAATTGATATTTTTATTCAATGACTAACACCTTTGGTGATATTATAAATCCGTGGGGTATTTCTATGAGCTTTAATGGCAAAAAATACATAAATTAATATTTACCTAACAGTGAGCTTTGAAAGTGAGTTTTCATCCAAATATTGTTTTTATTCTGATTTCAATTGAGGCCATGAGAGCTATTATAGTGGTATACCTGATTTTTGCACTTTGTTTATTGAGAAAAAGCCGAAGACTAACACTTTTTATAGAAACAAATCATGTTTAAAGTAATATTTTGACGCTTTGGTAAATACACTACGACTTGAGTGTATTTCCCTCAAGATTATTTAGGGTTCAGTCAACCCCATCATCTGACTCCTTTTATTGATGCTAAGTCTAGTATATTCGTTTTAATTGAAAAACTTTTTGCTGTCAACTGGGGAGTGAACCTATACAGATTATTCCTTTCTATAGAGTTGAGATCCTCCAATACATTTCCATAGCAAGTAAAGAAAACAAAATAGCTATATACAAATTGTAAAGGGAAGTAGTCAAAGGTGACAGGGTAGGTATGTGTTTATTCAGGATTCAGCACCGTGTCAGTATGTTACTACGGTGCAAAGAAAAAAAAAGTGAAATAAATAAAAAACATTATTTTGAAAAACAAAAACAAATTAGTTTTGGCAAAGACATCCCATTAAGCCCTTGACAGTTTTGTTATAAAAATATGTCTTTGACAGACATTTGAGACAGAGACACACTATACTAAACCCTTCAAAATTGTTGCAAAATCGTGTGTTTTTATTTTGTATGTATGCATATGCATGTAAGTATGTATTTGTGTCCAACTTTTATGTATTGGTAACCACTTGAAATATAATATCAATCAAAAGGTCCTCCTGGTCCTTGGAGTATGAAATACATGTGACATAAACTTTGAGTGACATTAAATTTCTGACAGATTAAATTAAATTCGCGGTTGTTTTCAATTAGTTTTTCAGTTTATTTAGGTAACCACACAAAGTGATGTGTAAGTGGCAGAAGTTTTGAGTTCAAGCAATGTGCTGGTAAAGACACGATATTAAATTGCATATTAAACTTAGATTATACCTTAAGGCTTAGAAACCACTTTACTGGACAAAATTGAAGTAAAGATATTTGAAGTGATTTCAAACTACTGAACAAAAGAAATGCAGCGGTAATTAAAATAGCCGCTTCGGTTTCGGTTTCTAGCTAGCAGTTTCCAATTCCGCACGCCATGTTGGTTGAGGTACTCTTCCACTTGCGTGCGCCACATTTAACGCTGTCCACCTCTACTGCGCTGTCCCACGGGATTGGAACCAAAGACTTTCCGGGCCGGAGCATTGGTGTCCATTCGCTCTAGGTCAACCAGCCACCTCAGTCGTTGTCTTTTCACATTTGTGGTTAGGAGAATTTCCTCTCAAAACAGCATAAAGCGTTCTCATCCACCGTTAACAGTGTCCATGCCTCTGCACCATACATCAGGACCGGGATGATAAGCGTTTTATACAGGGACAGTTTAGTTGCTCGATAGAGGGCTTTGCGCTCAACTGTCTTCTTAGCCCAAAGAAACAGCGATTGGCAAGAGTAATTCTTCGTTTGATCTCAGCACTGGTATCGTTCGCTGAGTTTATAGCGGATCCTGGGTAGACAAAGTCTCTGACCACCTCAAAATTATAGCAGTCTATAGTGACGTTCTGTCCAAGACGTCGATGTTGGGTGTCCTTTCTTGTTGACAGCATATACTTCGTTTTGCTTTCATTCACCGTTAAACCCATCTTATCTTGGCTTCCTTCTCAATACTCACGAAAGCACCACTGATATCTGGCTTTGTTCGTCCGATTATGTCAATGTTGTCAGCGTAAGCGAGTTATTGGACGGACTTTTGAAAGATTGTGCCTCTAGTGTTGTCGTGAGAGTTTTGATATCAAAGGTTTCGGTAAGGTCTTTGCCGACCTTGATGGAGCAGCGTGCATCCTCCATCGTCATCCTGCACAAGCGGATGAGTTTGGCAGGGATGCCAAAACTGGACATTGCTCTATATAGCTCGTCTCTATAGATGCTATCATACGCGGCCTTGAAATCGATGAAAAGGTGGTGGGTATGGATTTGAAACTCCTGGGTTTTCTCCAAAATCTGCGGAGTGCAAATATTTGGTCGATGGTGGATATCCCTGGCCTAAGGCCACACTGATATGGACCTATCAGGTTTTTGATGAATGAATTCAGGCATTCACAAAGTACGGCAGAGAAGATCTTGTAGGCAATATTAGGAAGACTTATGCCTCTGTAGTTGGTGCAGTCCAGAGGATCGCTTTTCTTGAGGATCGGGCAACAATGCTGAGGTTCCATTCATCGGGCATGCTCTCCTCCGAGCATATTTAACAGATGAGCTGGTGCATACTCCTAACCAATTCATCGCCAGCCGCTTTGAATAGCTCAGCCGCAAGGCCATCAACTCTAACAGCTTAATTAGACTTAAGTTTAGATATAGCTATCTTTACTTCGTTGAGATTGGGTGGACGCGATTGTTGGCCTACGTCATCCAGGTAGAATGGTGCAATCTGCATAGTAGCAGAATTAGGTTCGTCAGCGCCGTTATACAATTTGCAGAAATGATTTTTCCCTATCCTCAGCACCGACTGCAATTATACTACGTTGTTCCCCTGATCATCCTTGCACTTTTCAGTTCGGGCCTTGCAACCCTTGGAGGTTCTCTTTGCTTTTAGGTAAAACTTCCGAACTTCATTCCTGCAATGGCATCCTTCCATTTCCTCGATTGCGCGCTTCTCATGCTCTTTCTTTTTCCTGCTTAGAAGCTTGCGTTCCTCTCTCTTCTTCTGCTCGTAGAGCTTGCGAGCAGCTCTGGTCCTTATATGCAGCACCGGTTTGTATGCCTGTTGTTTGGCTGCATGTACTTGCCGGCATTCTTCGTCAATCTAGGGGTTTCGCAGTGGTGGTCGTGCGAGGCCCAGCACTTCAGAGGTGGCATCTCTGATGGCTTCCTGGCAATTCTTCCATTGGCTCTCGATACTTGTAGTTGGCGGCATGGGACTATTTAAGAGGGCACGAGAAACTCAATCGGAAAAGGATCTGCAATTTCTTGCGACTGAAGCTGTTCGACATCGAACTTTCTCACAGTATTTCCCTGTTTTGGCTTTGGTCTTGATATTCGTAGCATAACCTTGTCTACAATGAGGTAGTAGTGGTCCGAGTCAACATTGGCTCCTCGGAACGTTCGAACATTCTTGATACTGGAGGAGTGCCTTGCGTCGATCGCAATATGGTCAATCTGGTTGGCGGTTGATTGACCAGGAATTCGCCATGCTCCCTTGTGTATATCGAGATGCGTACAAGCTACCACAACGTTTTGCCCTACAGCAAAGTCGATTAGCCTGAGTCCGTTATTGGAGATGGTGTCGTGTAGGCTATATCTTCCGATTGTGCCACGGAAGACATCTTCTTTTCCTAGTTTGGCATAAAAATCACCCAAGACAATTTTAATGCCATAGCTAGGGCATTGCTCATATGTCTTGTCCAGGAGCTCGTAGAACTTATCCTTTGTCTTGTCATCTTTTTCCTCTGTGGTGGCAGGCGTGCATATCAGGCTAATGTTGGCAAACTTATAGCCTTGATGCGAATTGTCGTGAGGCGTTCGTTCACATAGTTAAAACTCAAGACTTCTTGCCTAGATTTGCCTCTAACAACAAATCCACATCCAAAAAGATGCTGCCCTTGTGGTCGGTAACAGTCACCGTAGTAGATATCGCAGTCTTTGAGTTTTCTTTTGCCTGGTCCATCCCATCGCACTTCTTGGATCTTTCAGTTTTCTTTTGCCCGGTCCATCCCATCGCACTTCTTGGATGGCGGCGATGTCTGCTTTGTAGTAGTCTAGGGCTTCCGCTAAATGTTTGGCTACACGTTGTCTATAGAGAGATAGAACGTTCCAGATGCAGATCCGAAGTTCCTTGTCCTTATTTCGTTTGAAAGGTTCTTCAACAGAAAATCCGTCCGTATCCGAGGCTTGTTGTTGCCTTGCAACTAAAAAGCTTTACGTGGCCGGGAAGTCAGCCCAACGGCACGACCTCCAACCTGGAGGACCATGCCCCTAATATAACTCCAAGGGCGGGGAACTGGATTAACCGCTCCTTATAGGACTGAGCTCCGAATATGTCGTAGTAGCCCGTATAAGGTGTTCAGGAGTTGATAGACAGAGGTTCGCTTTTAAAATAAAAGATTGTGGATGCTTGTGCCGTCTTGAAAGCACTATGTCTACCCTTTGAACATCTCTCTCGTTTGGAACCACTTGCGGTTGGAAGAGGGCTAGGTGAAGGCAAGAGGCCATCCGTTCGCCTTCATCTTCCTTTGAGCTGTCCTCGAGTTCGGCTCGTCCTAATTGATTCTGTCCGTACTATCCGTCCGTGAAGGATTGTCGTCTTGCCTAGCTTGGTGGACGTTCTTGCAGTTGATTGAGAGACAAGAGGCAGATCCTTCCTCTCTTCACTTTTCCTTGACCAGCCCTAGAGTTCGGCTCGTACAAGTAACAAGATGTTTAGCTTCAAAAAAAAAAAAAAAATCTATTATATTCGTTCGATGCACGGTTCACAAGATATTTGCCAAAACCCGTTTTCTAAGATGGCAGCTGACGCTCCTGCTCCCCAATCCTCCCAACTCGGATTTACATTCAGGAGACACCCCTGAACATATTCCATCAAGAAATTCAGTTCAGTAATAAATTGCAGAACAAAATTACCCGGCTCATGGCCTATCAATATTAAAACCTATTTTTTAAAAGTTACAATTATTTAATTAATGTAGTATACTGCAGTAGTTCAGCTGCAGGAAACATTGTAAATAAATAAAAAACAAAAATGCAAAATTTTTTGCAAATACCCCATTTGACCCTATCTATTTTTTTATTGAAAAATATTATTATAATTGTATTTATTCAACAACTACCCAAAAACAACAACCCAAAAACAACAAAACAAATTATAAAAGTTTATTTTCCTTGTATAAATCTTCTCTAGTGATTTTCGTGAACATTTTTAAATAAAATATTTGCTAATAAATATAGTTTTTATGCTCTTTTTATGATATGTTTAACATAGATTTTCCATAATATATTATTAAGCAATTTACTTCAGCTAACAATAAAAACTGAATTTTTTTTTATTTTATATTATTCCTAAGATTATATTTTAATTTTTAATTTATTAATATCCAAACAAAAGACGTGTGTGTACACTAACTTTTCCAATTCACTGTGTGTCAAATAAAATTTTGATTAGGTACCTATCTACTATAAAATAAAAAATATAAATATTATCCATTCTCTGCGGACAGAGAAATCGCCATCGTCGTTTGGAAGAGGCAGTCACCAAAAACGTAAATTTTATAAAAAGAAAATGATGACGCAGAAATATTGAATACTGACCTTTCTGAGATAATGTGGCCTTGTGGAATGATAAATCTATTACAGTTTGTTAAAATGAATTGTAGGTTATTGTTGCTATCGCAAATTTATGATTGAAATTTTTATTTCTTTAAAAAGGGTTATACCCTAGATCTATCGATGATTTTAATAAGATTTATTATATTATACTCTGGGGGTATGGCAACAATATGTATATGCCAATATAAAAGAGCATATAATATTTGAAATATGTACTTTATTCATGCAATTGATATTTCCTACGTATATCTACATATTCAATTTGATTGTAGATATGTTCAGTTCAGTTGTAAAGCAATTTCAATATTATTTCTTGGCAGCGATACAAAGTATCCTGTGAATGGTTTATGAAATTGAATGCAGATAATGTCGTAGAAGCATGCATTTGAGTGGGCAAATAATAGATACACTTATACATTAAGAATAGACATGAAATAAATAGTTTGACATTATTTTGCATGATATTTGCTCAGAATATTCACTGACCCACTGCAACTGAAGGAGTGAACTACCTATCTACCGTGAGTTTATTATTATAATTGGTACCCCTTGCAATAATAGTGTGTTGGATTGTCACGCTTGAGGAAGTGTAGGTCGGGTTGTGCACGAAATCTCTTAAATCAAAATTTCGCATTCAAAATTTCGTATAACGAAGTCTCGCAATTACAAAATCCCACTTTTCACAATCTCGTAATAACGAAATCACGCAAACTAAAAACGCGCAAAATTTAATTGCATTGCAACAAATATATTTTTTAATCGAATTCTCGCAAATTGAAATCTCGTGCGATGCAATTAAATTTTGCGAAATTTGAATTTGAAATTTAATTGAAGTTTGCGAAATTTTTGAGTTCGAGATGAAAATGTGAGATTGCTAAAAGCGAGATTTTTTAATTGCGAGATTATGAAAAACAATGTTTTTAATTTGCGATATTTCGTTATTCAAGATTTTTGTTTGCGGGATATCGTATCACTACCATTTGGGTCGAATCTTCAGAGTCATATGCCCCCTAAAAGCAAACATATTTTTTCCAGGTGTATGTACCTGCTGCTCTGCTGTGAGGAAAAGACAAATTAATCATTCAAGAATTACTCTTTTCATGAAAAATTAACTCTCATCTTATAGCCATTTGAAGTCGTGCAGAAAATTGTTGATCCCCTCACAAAAATGGCTTTGAGTTGCTAGTCACTATATAGGCTCTGAAGTTGAAAAAGGGGCAATGATTTTTTAATCAAAAAAGATATGTATCTATTTACCTTTAATAACACATCGCCTCTCTACCTTAAATATAGAAAGGGGAACTCCTAAAAGTTTCCTTACAACACTTTATTGGAATGTGAAATGATTCCTAAGAGAAATCAAAAGCCCACCAATCTTCTAAAGACAAAAGTTTCTTGAGAAGTGAAAAGAATTATTAGAAATGTATCTACAATAAAAGTAAAATCAATAGAATGAATGGTACAAAAGTATATATAAATTATTTGAACTGTGTATGTACATATGTAGGTACCCACATATAAAAAGAACATAAAATGTATATTGTATAAAAGTATTCTTATGGGAGTTTTACTTCCCTTGGACGACATTTCAAATTTATCCAGATAGTAAACACACTTTCTACCTAAAAACAGTTTGTCACGGAAACTGTCAGATATAATCGTGAGAAAACTAATTTATTAACCCAATAAAATGGTTGGACATAAAAGCTCTTCAATGAAAATCAGAAATGAATTCAACAGGTCTACGTAGTCTCTGAATGGATTGTATAAATGTAAATATATAAAAATATATAGCAGAACTCAGAAACATGCGCTAATAATAGAAAGAAAGACATTGGGAAGGAACACAAAAAACGAACTCTTTGTTTTTAATCACAGTTCACATCCATAATAACATATATCATAATTTTAATATTCCAAAATTCATTGTATGTTTTTATTATAAGTAATTAAAAATAAAATCAAAAATAAAGCAATTTTTTTATTATTTCTGACAAATTTTTGGGATGAGTAACAGGAAGCTGCTTCCATTTGTTTCACTTAATAAATAACCTTTGCAATTTAGATTTTAAGTTTTACAAATTTCATCACTAAATAGCCATGTAAAGCTACAAATTTGCAATTGAACATTATTTTTGTGAAAATTTTATAAAATAAATAAATTAATTGAATTGAATTGTCTCATGTATACCGTAGTTAGTTCTATAGAAATTAACATGTAAAAGTTCAAATCTTCGCAGGTGGTGAGATTCTCCGTGGTAATTTATGCCTATACATGCTAACAAATCAGGAGCATCGATTTGGCCATTTATAAGTTGGTGAAGAAAAAGTAAATCATTATTAACACACCTTTGATGTAAGGCTTAGACCTGCAGTAGCTGGATCGGATGTTCGTATGGTGGAAGGTTGTACGGATCAGCCCAAGGAAAACCCCTTAAAGCAAAGCGAATGAATTTATGCTGTATTGATTCAATACGATTTTTATTAATTTCATAAAAGGGAAACCATAATTTGCAAAGCGTGCTCTGGATGAGGTCGTACATAAAAAAAAAAGGGTAACGTATGGATCACTAAATTCCTTAGCCCAACGTTTTATAAATCCAAGCATGGAGGTTGCTTTATTAACGATGTAATAAATGTGTTCAGTGAATTCTAAATTTGAGCTAAAGTTAACACCCAAATCCTTGAAACTAAAGACTCGAAAGAGTTTTTGCAGCAAAATGGAATAATCAATGGCACTTGCAAGTTGCTTTCTGGAGAAAGTAATTGTTTGATATTTAATACATTTAAGAGAAAGACCGTTCTTACCACACCAAATATTAAATCTGTCAATATCAGCTTGCAGAAGAACGTGGTTAGCTTTTATTGACTTAAATATCTTCATATCATCAGCAAATATAAGAATATCACTAAAGAGTATGCATGAAACAACATCATTTATAGCCAGGATAAATAAAAATAGACTTAGATGACTTCCCTGGGGCACACCGGAGTGAGCAATAAATTAATTTGAAAGGCAGTTTCTAAATTTTACTAGGTCCGATCTATTTTCAAGATATGATTTTATCCATGTGATAAAGAAAGTTGGAAAACCAAAAGCTTTAAGTTTGAAGATAATAATGTTATGACTAAGTTTATCGAACGCTTTAGAGAAATCAGTGTATATTCAGTCAACTTCACTTCCATTTTCTAACGCACTAGAACATTTATGCAAGAATGTAAGTAGGTTAGTTACTGTTAAGTAACAAGTTTTTTGGGGATGCTTTTTTGGGTGAAGTTCTTGAATGCCTGATTTTCCTAATTGAAAATTCTTTGATAAGAGCTTCAGGAGGCCAATTACCAATATCGCAAATTGAATCAAAGAATGAAGAATGTGTGTAATTACACTAGTCAACAATATTAAAGGAACAAATTTTTTTTCATTTTTTTTTAGCGTTTTTTGAAGAGCTGTATCTTTGTGACGAGTGGTCGTATTGAGTTGAAATAAAAAGTATTTTACAGCTTTATGTTTTTTGTTTCGAGATTTGTTTGCAAACAAATTTTTTGAAGTACCGTTATTGCGTTATTGCAAAAAATGAGACGAGTCAACAAAAATATTTTTTTTTTATTTTTTTTGAAGGTCCTCATTTCTATGGGTAAATTTTTTTGAGTCAATTAAATGTCATGATCAGATACCTTGTTTATTCAACTTGAATTCATTTTTTATTTTTTTTTACCCTTCACCGTTAGTTTAAAAAAAGGACTAAAAACCGACGTTTTGTGGTCTTTTCGTAAATCTTTTTTTTCTTTGCAAATATTGATTGCATGGCTTGCGTTGGTATGCAAATTTATAGACTTTTAAATCATCAATATTTTTGTAAATTTTCAAATTGATTCATCGAACCGTTTTTCCTCACCAAAACTTCAAGTCTTACAAACCAGGTAAAGGAACAAATTGTGTTGTTCCTAAACAATGCGTAGTCGTCATCAAAATGACAAGAAAACTGTTATTCCAGTGGATTTTTTGCACAGTTTTGCATTAGTTAGATACTTTTTTGAATTGAAATGAAATAAAAAGTACATTTTTCCAAAAAAAAAAATTGAAAAAAAATCAAGTTTTTTTGTTTGAAACATTTTTGAAATAATTTTTTTTTTTTTTTTGGAAAAATGTACTTTTTATTTCATTTAAATTCAAAAAAGTATCTAACTAATGCAAAACTGTAAAAAAAAATCCTCTGGAATTACGGTTTTCTTGTCATTTTGATGACGACTACGCATTGCTTAGGAACAACACAATTTGTTCCTTTACCTGGTTTGTAAGACTTTGAAGTTTTGGTGAGGAAAAACGGTTCGATGAATCAATTTGAAAATTTACATGAATATTGATGAATTAAAAGTCTATAAATTTGCATACCAACGCCATGCAATCAATATTTGCAAAGAAAAAAAAAGATTTAAGAAAAGACCACAAAACGTCGGTTTTTAGTACTTTTTTAAACTAACGGTGAACGGTAAAAAAAAAAAATTTCTACAAAATCTTAAAAAAATCTTGTAAAACGCTTTCTCAAATTTCCAAAACTGTCTTTGAATTTTTTATAACATCATTATTTGCTGAGATATTGGTAATCAAGGCTAAAAGTATCTTTTTTCATTCACAGTCAGATAAACCATGTCAAAAAAAATCGTACGACAACAACAAAAAAAACTGAACTGAAGCTGAATAAGCAAGGTATCTGATCATGACATTTAATTGACTCAAAAAAATTTATCCATAGAAATGAGGACCTTCAAAAAAAATAAAAAAAAATATTTTTGTTGACTCGTCTCATTTTTTGCAATAACGCAATAACGGTACTTCAAAAAATTTGTTTGCAAACAAATCTCGAAACAAAAAACATAAAGCTGTAAAATACTTTGTATTTCAACTCAATACGACCACTCGTCACAAAGATACAGCTCTTCAAAAAACGCTAAAAAAAATTGAAAAAAAATTTGTTCCTTTAATATTGTTGACTAGTGTATTTTAAATGATGAGACAAAACTATTAACGTTACTAATTTTTGTACAGTTAAAAGAAGTATTTGTAGGGATACAGTTTGTAGCTATTAAGTGGCTTACACTCTTCAGGAATAATATCTGGTTCGAGTCGAGATATGAAAATTGTTTTCAGTTTGGAGACAGCTTTGATGGGCCTTGGATCGGTAACTATATTAGATATAGTAATACAATCCGCTTCAGGAACAATGCTTGGAACCGTCACTAAATCTTCATTCGCTACCTGAACCGGACAAGGTAAAGGTGGCTGGCTATTTTTGACAACTAATGTGGTATCCCGACCTCTTTTCTTGCTCTTTTTGGCATCTGATTCGACATCACTGCGCACTGTTGAACTGGACTGCACTATCAAATCATCATCCACTGGCAAACTCAATGGAGGGAGAGATTCCTGTATTAGATCATAAGTAGATGTTCCGATATCCACCGGATCAATTGGGAGAGTCAATGAGCTAAAATTTGAGACTGCCTTGTTAAGATTACAGAGAAGCTTTTCAACAGAGACGGCTGAAGGTATGCGCCGTGCTTGCTACCACACATGGCCCCGCGCTTCGAGGGACCCCGCAAAGCCTCGAAAGGTCTTCGTGTTTCGAAGTTAATAATTTTAACATGCATAGTTTAATTACATTCAGAAGTCTTCCTCACATTTGACAGCAAAAACTCATTTTAAAATTGTGTTTTTAAATTTCAAAAGATCTATTTACAGTCATCTCAGTGGATGGGAGCAGCGATTTCCAATCCTAGTATACCTACCTATGAAAAATTACAAATTATTTATGCAAGTTAGCCCGATTCAATTTGAGACGTAAAGCTGTTGCTGCAAAGCGTATCAGATAACGACCTAAGCAAAATTTTACTAAATAAGCCTAAAGAGTGTTCCGGACTGAAATGGTGATTTCATGAATAAGATTGCGAAGCGTGTACTTGTCCGATCAAAGCGATTAAGGTGTCTATGGACAGATAAACTTATTCTCTATGCCATCATTGGAAAAAAAATTTAAATTTGTGCTCTAGATTTTGGTAAAAGCCTCTAAGAAATCGAGAAAATGGCTAAAATGGCTGTTTTTCAAAGCAAATGTAGCCTACACTATAGAATTTTTTGTAAAAAAATATTTAATAACATAAAATTCCATATTTTTACTATGCCACTATTGGAGAAAATTTTTAATTTTGTACCTACAAAAAATTTTAATAATGCAAAGTAAAAATGCTTGTGAATTTTGAAAAAACGCATTTTTGACAGTCAATTTTGTGTACCTAACGGAATTTTTGTGACAATTTTTTTTGCAGTGGTTATAAATTCAATATATTTTTCATGATTTTCATTAATTATTTAATCATATTTGTGTCATTTGATATTGAAATTTTTAATTCTAAAAATGCACTTTTTGACAGAAAATTTATGTAAATTTAGAGCTTAAAATCAGTTACTTTTAGAAATAATACAATAATACGCCTGCTAGTGACCAATTAGTAAAAATGCAAAGTTTTATAAAACAAAGTATCTGAAGAAAGTGAAAAAAAAACGGTCTTATATATGCAAAAAAAAAAGTTAGCAAATGACTGGTTTGTTCAGTTCGGAACACTCTTAAACCGTAAGCCAAAGACACAAAATGTCAAGACATTTGCGTAACGTCGATTTACAGCCAAAACCAAAAAGGTAGCTTCTTTCACTGTAAAGTCATTTGCGTTGATATTTGATTGAACGCCATTCCTTTAAAAACACTCTAACAATTAACAAGGTGTTGATCCAAAAAGGCAGACAAAAATTCCTTGAAGAACACCCCAGCAGACAATATTTTAATGTTGAAGAAAAGCCCAAAAAATCCTTGGTTTTAATGCAACTTTTTTTTGGAAGCCGTTACAATGTCGTTTTGGAACCTTGCAACCCTATGCCTTTACTTCTTTTCGACAGGCAAGGCAACCCATGCGCAAATTATTTTTTAAGATACTGCCTATAAAACTGTATACCGCTCATCTGATACCTCTATGATGGTAGGTCGTCCTGTGGTGGTATCTTCTCCTAATTGGTTGTCGGGTCGATTATGATAATAAATGCAGTAAATCTACAGCGCTTTTCAACATTTTTACAACAATTTTTTTGGCCATGTAAAATAACATGGAAAACATCGCATGACAAACTTGAATTTTTCACAACTAGACTCATAAATGGCAAATTATCAGGGAATAACATACTAAGTTTTGGAAGTTTTTACCACTTTTTGAAAAAAAAACATAGAAAACATAGAGCAACAAATTTAAAATTATCACAAATAATTAACAGCTAGTTACTGGTAAATTATTGAGACATAAAACATCTGGTATAAACAGTTTTTGCCACATTTTCAGAAAGTACTTTTCTAACTTGATGTCAAGCTATCAAAGAACCCAAAAAACATAGAAAACATTGCACGACAAACTCAAAATTGTCACAACTAATTGAGGAGTAATTAGTGGAAAACTATTAAGCTATAAACAGTTCGGTATTAGCAGTTTTAATCCCTTTTTAAGGCGATGCTTTGCTAACTTGATATAAATGTAATGACGAATAAAAAAAAACATTGCACGATTGAATTTAATTTTTCACAAACAACTTATGACTAATTAACGGCAAATTATTAAGTCATAAAACATTAAGTATAATAAGTTTTTCGAGCTTTTCGAGTAGTGTCAAGTTAGCAAAGCACCAAAAAGAACATAGAAAATATTGAACGACAAATTTGAAGTTGTCACAACTTAATAACGCCTAATTAATGGCAAATTATCCACCTACCCATTTTTCGATTCGTCAAAGTTGCTGACACTCATAGAAAACAAATAATCCATAAACACATAGAAAACATCGCACGACAAAATTGATTTTTTCACAACTAGTTAACGACTAATTAAAAGCAAATTATTAAGCACTAAAATATAAAATTTTAGAAGTTTTTACCACTTTTCAAAACAAAAAATATAGAAAACATAGAACGACAAATTCGAAATTATCACAACTAATTAACGACTTATTAACGACAAATTATGCACCTATCCATTTTTTGATCCGAGAGAGTTGCTTTGCTAACTTAATATCAAGTTAGCAAAGTACCCAAAAGAACATAGAAAACACTGCACGATTAAATTGAATTTGTCGCACAACTAATTAACGACTAACTAACGGCAAATTATCCAACTAACCATTTTTCAATTCGTCAAAGTTACTTTGCTAACTTGACACTCATGGCTCAAACTATTAAGGGTCTTCTTTTAAGCGGATTATACAGTGAATTTCATGCTGTTGATTTTTTTTTTTTTTTTGAAACATCCTATCTAATATATTAAATCTTTGATATTCTCACAGCTCTTTGAAAATTAAGTGCAATTTAATGTTACCTACCTACTTAAACATTTTATTTTTCAACAATATTCCTGGATGCAATATGATTGCTCATATATTAATGTACAAAATCATTCAACATAGAAAGCCACCGTACTTCAAAAAAAAAAAAAAAAAAAACTTAAATTTACGCACTCTCTCACTCCGACAACAATCAATCAACCTCGTAAATTCTTTTCAAATACATGAATTAATTCCTCTTCATAGATTAGTGTAGCTATACAATACAAAAAATGACTGTTATTACAAATTTAAAAAAATCAATAACACTTCACTTTAATTGGTACTAAGACCCTCAACCAAGGAGGAAATAAGGGAATGCAACACAAAAATGAAATGTATGGGGAGAACAAATAGTAAACCCAAAACACAAATCATAAATTATTCATAACAGAAATTGAAATAAACTAAATGGAATTTATGTTATGGTATATGTACATATGTATGTATTTCCTTTACTTGTATTTCGTCAAATTAATAAGGAAACGCATATAATGTACAATATTTAACTGAAATAAACCAGCTAAAAAGGTAGCTCAAACGGGCAAATTGGGCCAACCAAAGAATACTATTGCCCCAGAAAATAACTTTTGAGAAAACTCCGGAGTGAATTCTGAAAATATAACACTTCAGACTGCTGCTGAAAAATTTTAAGTTTTACCAGTAAATTCTAGAATTTCAATATTTTGGGACTTATAGTGACATACACAAAAAACATAACCCAGATATTGTCTCTTTTTTTCTAGCTTATACCTACTAATAAAATAAATTTTCAAATTCTTCAAAGTTTGTTTTGTTTTTATATTTCCCTGATTTTGAAAGAAAAATCCTTTTTGAAAAGTCAATTTAATTGCAAAAATCCTCATTACAACAAACACACACGGTCTACTAAACACCAATATTTTTTCTAAAATGCAATCAATTCGTATTGAAGCGTTTTTGTGTTGTCACAAGAAAATAAACAGTAAAATAGTCAACGAGGCAAATTGAATTACCTACATATATTTAGTGTTGTCAATGTATGTGTTATGTTTATTTTCAATGCTTCTCGAGTGCTTTTCCGATATCAAACACTATACACGTTTCTTCAGAACTGCACATACACATACTCTCAGACAAATATACAAAAAAAAGAAACAACCTTCAAGTCTCTGCAAATAGTTTGTTGCTTTTTTTGCATGCTTCTTCCGCTACTACCGGAAGGCTCTTCGAATGAAGAGTTACAAAAAAAAAGGAAAAAAATATATTTTATTTTTGATTTCCCTTCAGAAAAGCATTAAAATTAAGCTTTGATGTTTTAACCCTCTATAGACAAAGATACATACGCATACATAAATTCATAACAGATTTTGACTCTTTGATTGTATGTGGAAGATGAATAAAATCAAATAAGTTTTCAAATTTGATTTGATATATTGCCCATGAATACAAAGCACACATAAGCTCGACTCGCTACACTAGATATTATACCTACTGGGAGGACATTTTAATATACTCACTTTGTTCAAAATGCATAGATACGTAGATATTTATAATAAGATTTATGCAAAAAATGCTAAAATTGAAATCATCCCAAAAGCATGTCACACCAGCGCTGAATGTGTTGTGACCTTTAAAATATCAGCAGCTGCAGAACAACGGGAGCGAAGCACTTTCAGCGTTGTTATCCTCTTCAATTGGCTTTGCTTTAGCACTTTTTGAATAGTAAAGATTTATTTATTTTATTTTGGGGGAGAAACAAGCTAATTTCACTTTGATTTGGTGTTTTTTCAGGGAAAAAAAGAACTATCGACGGCACTTTGCTTTATAACAATTTTTTTAATATTGAAATCGAAAAACACTGAAGCTCTTTTTTTACTTTAATTTTCAGCACGGGGCTTCACAAATTTATTTTTGAATTTTATTTTAATTTGATATTATTAACGTGGACATTAATTAATTATAATTTCACTTTTTGTATCAACAGATCAACAGCCAAGAGAATGACGGTAACAGAGAACTACACTTTGTGTCAACAAATTCAAATTTTCGAATCACTTGCGACCGACCAGTATAGATAGTGTCATCCGGCTGACCATCCGTCCTTTGAATCCAAGCTGCAAACTGTATGCAAACTACATAGCTATGTTTTTTTCAGGGGGCCCCGAAAACACTCGGGCGTATACGTAATTAAAGCTCCTATACGATGATGGGGTGGAACTTTTGTATAAAAAGCAAACACTACCACGTTGAATGTTGACCATGCTATTATGTGCGTCGATTTGTGTTGTGCTGTGCTGATATTGTGAATGCAACAGAGTGCTGCAATGTCTTGTGGGCATCCGATGAGGCAACCTGCAAGAAGACGAAAACATTTGTCAAAAACTTTTTTTGAATTTTTGTTATGTTGTTTTGTTTACGAAAATAAATTTATTGGTCAAGTGCAATGAAAGGGAAAAAGTTTTTTTTTTCTTTCTAAACAATATTTTATTTTAAGGTTTTTAGCGTTGGTACATACAATTATTGTAATTTATTTCATTAATTCTAATCTTTAACGAGGTTAGAAAAATAAAATATGTAGAAAGGGTAACTTAAATTTTTTAATAGTAATTTATGATATAAGTTCGTCTCACTGAATTTCTTTCACACGCTTATAATCTTTTAACGATATTTGTGCTAGCGTTCTTTTAGTAAGTATTTTAGATGTAGCCGCATAGGGTCAGGTTACTTCAACATTAATCACCACCATACTGCATCACTTAAAACACACCATTACGCACTTTATAACCCCAGACTCAACTAGCGTCTTATGAGATAATAACCACTTTATTCACTAAGAATTTTGTTTTAGTTAAACTTAAAGCACCACAGAGAATTATTTTAAATTAGTGTTATCCTGAATAGGGTTGTTTTTCATGAATCAAAATAAAGATGAATAAAAAACGAGACCTCGTGATTATTTCTCCATGCATAATCTTACTAATGCCATGAAAGTAGGGTTTCATTTAAAGATTATAGTATTAACAAGCACAAACAAAGCACATGTACGAGTGAATTTTATAAAATAAATAAATGGGTCAATGTTTTAAAAAGTTAATATGTATCTTGCACCCAAAAGTGGATCCTTACTTAAAAGATTTGTTTAAAAGTGTATTAGCGTGATGGTAGTTCGGTAGAGCAAATTGTAGGGGTTTCTCCAAATTAAAGTCTACACCACGCAAAGTATAGTCAAAGGCAGATTAGAGTTTAAGAAGTTATAACAGCAAAATAATGTGTTGTTACCTGTATCAAGGGCACGGTAGTGCCCAGCCAAGTTCGCGGTACTACACCCTTTTGACAGGAACAAACTCAGGTGATGTTCAACCCCCTCTAACTTCAGTACTAATAAAGTCAGAAACTTCAAATTCGCAGTATTTGATGAACTCATCAAACACAGGTGGCTCACCAAATTTCAACTCCTTAGAATTAGTTATTCCCGAGATATAGCACTGCAAAAATCGCAAAAACCGTAACTGACTGACTCACCGACTCACTGACTGACTGACTCACTGACAGATCATCAAAATTATGGAGCACGTCCCAAGATCGGAAAAACTTGAAATTTCGCACAACGGTGGTGCATACAAAGGAAAAAATCGAAAATCTGCAATTTTCTGTTCAGGGGGCGTGGCATCTACCCAATTTCTTAAATATTCTTATAAATTATATGGAGCACTTCCGATTGTTGTAGAACAATGAAAATTGGCAGGTCGGTAGGGCTTGAAGTACTTAGAAAGAAAAAAATCGAAAAATTGGAGGTTTCAATTCAGGGGGCGTGGCATCCACCCACATTCTCAAAAATTCTTATAAACTTCATGAAGCACTTCTGATTGTTGTAGAACGATGGAAATTGGTAAAACGGTAGGGCTTGCAGTACTTAGACAGAAAAAAATTGGAATTTTCCATTCAGGGGGCGTGGCATCCACCCACATTCTTAAAATTCTTATAAATTATATGGAGCACTTCCGATTGTTGTAGAATGAATAAAATTGGTAGCTCGGTAAGGCTTGAAGTTCTTTGAAAGAAAAAATCGAAATTTTGGAATTTCCCATTCAGGGGGCGTGCCATCCACCCACTTTATGAGAATTGCTATTATGTATATGGAGCACTTTTGGTTGTCATAGAAGTATGAAACTTTGTTGAGCGGTAGGGCTTAATTTTCACCTAGCAAAATAAAATCTTTGCAAAAAGGAGTGAAATCACAACAAAAACATAAATATTAAAAAAAGAGCCAAATTCTTATATGTACAAGAAACCTGTGCATAAAAATTCAAACAAAAAAAGTAATGAGATCTAAAATATATGTCAAGTTTTAAGTTCATAAAGTTTAATATCAAATATCTTAAGTAGAGTAATATCGAAACAATTCCAAATCATGACCTAAATTTGGTATTTAATGATTACTGATTAAAATTAGGTGGATTTACTTGGCAAGTTTTCTCGTAAATACTTAATCATAAATTTAAAATGTAAATGCACATTTTTTTTTAAGAAATAAATGTTTCTATGAGGAATCCACACAAATAATCTCTGATATTCTCCGAATTATTTTGAAAACTCATCCTCGAGTCAATTATCAGCCCCAAATATTTAAATTCGTTGTCGTGTTCAATCAGAAAATATTAATCGTTAGAATATGACCCATAAGCAATTCCCACATCATTCGCAAACGCTGTTTTTAATCTCTTGAATTTTAAATTGAACAAAGAATTATTAAGGATCAGAAATAGTATTGGTCCCAAAATAGAACCTTGAGTTAACTACTCCAGTGTTGAGAATTTTAGCTTCGCTCCTGATGTTAATAGGTTTTACTTTTTGAAATCTGTTTTTTTAAGTAAGATCTAGACCAGTGCCAAATAAAACCCCGAAAACCAACTTTCTCAATTTTGGCTAGCAATATATATCATGATTTACCATGTCAAAAGCCTTAGTATAGTATCTACAAATAACAATCCGGTATATTTCTTTCTATCCAGATTGACAAAGGTTCGGAAACAAAAATGTAGGAGAATTTTCAGTAGACTGAAAACCATGCTGAACAGAACTGAAGTGAGATAGGCCTTTAATTATACTAAGCTATCTTCCGACCCTTTTTTCTAAAAGGAACAAAATATCGATAAGCCTTGAAGCATTTGGTAAAAGTCCAGACAAAATTCTGTTATTGAAAATATACGTTTAAAATCAAGCAATATTTTTAAGGACTGAATTTAATAAATTTAGCCAGTAGAATTCAAGTTCTTCAATGACCCTATTATTTTTATCAGCTCTAATCCAGTAATCGGCTCAAATACAAAGGACAAAGCTCTTTCCCATCAGATTATTTTTCATTTCAGCTAAATTCTTGTCTTCAATATATTTAATTAAGTATCGTCTGTAAACAAGCCCACTTTACAACACGTTTTACAGATTAAGATACATTTTGCTATGTGGATTGAAATTTAAAAATGATCTACTCCCAAAATAGATCTTTGGCAAACACCAAGGACAATATTTAAATGTGATGATTTTTTATTCTTTATTTTTGTCTTTTGCAATCTGTCAGATAGGTTAGATACGTCTCAAACAACTTCAGCATCTTGCATTTACTCCATATGCTTTAAGATTTGTTGATAAGATCTCTCTTGAAATAGTCTCAAAAGCCTTCTTGAAATCCAGAAATACAGCTTTTATAAATTTACCTTCATCTGCTTGTTTTTTGCGTCTATTAATAGTACATACCAAAGCTGTCTCACAAGAGTGTTCCTTCCAAATTGTTCCCTTATTAGTAAATCATTTTCAGTCGAGTATTGCACTAACTGTAATGGTCACCACTTCCTCTAGTATGTATTTTCTCCCTCATCGGTAATGTATTCATTGGTCAAAAGTCTTTTGGTAGGATTGAATTGTAAGGTTTTGGTGCTGCTACAACAGTCGACAGTTTTTATACATATATCAGGGAAAACTCCAGTGTTTAAAGGACTAGGTATAAATGATTTCAGCTATTTAATTTCCAATTACATATGTACATCAAAACTATCTTTTTTTTTAATAGTTTTTAAGATTTCTGATTTCAATCAAAATATTTGTATGCAAAAAATACTTTAAACTCTTTATAATCTTGAGTATGCAAACTATGAATAAAAAAATAGTTTTTGGATAAAAAAAAATATATTACCTATTCTTTCTTTGAAAACTAAATACGGCTCAATGGATTCAGATCCGAAAAAAGCAGAATTTGAAAAAAAAAGAATTTTTGTGAAAAAAAAACATAATTTTTGAAACGAGAATGTCCACCCGCTCCTTTTTCTAATATTAATAGACCTGTAGGCAGAGGTTTTCCAAAAAATGGTTATTAATGGTTCTTCCAAAAGAACCATTTTTTTATTTTCGATTTTCTTCAAAACGATACTTAAAGTATAGATTCCGCATTGGCAGTGACGTCTTTAGATATGGGCCCGGTGGGCCAGGGCCCAGAGCCAACCGATAACAAACTTTTGAAAATATGTATTGTATTTATTTGAAATTGTTAACGGTTTTTGTACAGACTTTTGTATGATGTTTTTTTTTAGGGACGTGTTAGAGGCCATTAGCCAAAACATATATGTAAATCTAAAAGCAAATATAACATCCATGCTAAAATATATAGGTGGTTGGATGTTGTAGGAACTGGAGGCCTCGAGCATTATCTTTTCCTACACATCAAGTGCTTACATATACCTCCAAGTTGGTAGCCGTCGGATACTCGTCTTGGCTTTAAGCCAGGACTTGCTAAAGTGCGAATGTTGATCAAGGAAAGAATTGCAACATTAAACCTGTGGCCCTACAGATTGGAGGTTAGTGCGTTGGGCTAACGACCCGACCACAGTAAAAAAAAACCAATTGTTATGAGAGACACGCGAGAAGCCTCGGATGACGATAACGACCCCCCTTAAATGGCAACCAGACCCGGAACGAAAATGGACTATGATCTACGAGTATGCACCTGTAATGTAAGGACACTCTACACACCAGGTGCTACTCAAAAACTTGAATCTGTCCTCTCGCGGTACAAGGCAGACATTACCGCGATCCAGGAGATACGACGGATAGGATCAGGTATAACAAAAAGAAAAGAATGCGACATTATTATTTCAGCTGTCACCAAAGACTGCACATGCTAGGATGCGTATTCGTCGTGGGAAATCGACTCAGATCGAAAGTCATCGATTTTAAGCCGACAAGGCGACAAGGGAACAAAGAAGCATGAGACCAGTCACCAGTCAATGAAGATCCAGTCCCAGCGCCTGGTAATGAAGAGCTTTAGAACAACAAATCCACACCGGCTCGGATGGCCTACCTGCGGAACTCTTCAAGTATGGAGGAGATGTCCTGGTAGGGACCAGTGATGGGCATAATCGAATGATTTCAATAATCGAGATGTTAGTATTCGAGTGATCATAATAATCGAATGATCATTCGAGATATTATGAGAGTCGAAAACCAAGAAATAAGAACGAAAGAAAAGGAACGAAAACCTACATATTCGAGAACTCAATACATTCATTTTCTATGTATGATTGTATTCAACCACTCGAGTCAACACTGTGAGAATTCGAAAGCAATTGTGTACACATACATAAACATGAGCGTCCTGAGCACCGAGTTCTCAATTAATTGTGTTTATTTTTTTATTATTTCTCCCACCGCATTAGCTCGAGTGATTAAATACACTACACAACAATCAACTTTTTGGGTCGATAATGTGTGTTTCTCTTTTTCTTGCTTGTCTTCCGTTCTCATTTCTGTTCTTGAATCTCGAGTTCTCACGACACTTACTACAATAGTAAGCAGGTAGGTAGGAAAATCATTCGAATGCAAAATCATTCGAATGATTCATTCATTCATCATTCGAAGTACATATATTCAAGTTGCTGTCGGCTCTCGAGCTCCCATCGCGTTGACTCGAGTGGTTGAATACACCATACACTCACACAAACTACACAAAAATCAATTTCTCGGGTCGATAATGTGTGTTTCTTCTCCCTTTCTTGCTTGTCTCTCATTCTCATATCTGTTCTTGAATCTCGACTTCACGAGTTCTCACTACACTTACTTCAACAGTAAGCAGGTAGGTAAGAAAATCATTCGAGTGCAAAATCATTCGAATGATTCATTCATTCATCATTCGAAGTGTATTCAAGCTGCTGTCGGCTCTCGAGCTCCCATCGCGTTGAGTCGCGTGGTTGAATACACGTACATAAACAATCAACGGTCTCGAGTTCTCTATTATGTGCGTATCCTTTCTCTTACTTGTCTTTAATTCTCATTTCTGTTCTTGATTCTCGAGTTCTAGTTTAGTATTGATGAAAAATCATTCGAATGATTTAAGTTAAGAATCGAGATATCTCGAGATATTGCCTGAATCGATTATAATCGATTATATCATTCGAATGCGCCCATCACTAGTAGGGACAAGTGTAGGAGGAGGAAAGTATGCCTGACGACTGGTCAAATAGATACTATAATATTCCGGGTTATAATTTGAATGTAAATGCTAATGATAGCTATTCTTCTGGTGGAGTTGGAGTTTTAGTAAGTAACATGTTTGAATGCGATGTAAGGGTGGTTAACTTAAATGGTGCAGATGTCAATGAAGTGAGTTGTAATATAGAAGGTGAAATATTTACGTTCATGTGTTTATAGATTGCATGCTTTACCATTAAATTCTTTATTGAAGAATTTTTTAATTGTTTGTCTCACAATTTTACTAAAAATCTTGTTATGAGTCAGATATGAAAAGTTTATCATACAAAAATAATGAAAAGATGATTAAAAATTATAACAAATCATTAATATTTAACAAGTATGTATGGTTATGAATACTAAAGAGTATTCGTTCCGCAGCGCTGTAAAACCTTAACTAATGAATATATTTATAAAAATTAAAAGTGAAAATCATTCCTTAAAACACCATCTATAAAAATGGTCTGATGCCATTTTCTTGTAAAATGATTAGAAAAAAAGTTATATCGATCAATACAAATTTTTTTCTCAAACATTCATGGACTGTCGCTTATAACTTTTTTATTTTTGGTTCTACGACAGAAAGTCACTTAAACAAAAGTTGTAGATAATTTTATTTTCAACAAAAATTGTTAACTATTTGTTTGTGAGACTTATAGTTCGTCAGATAAAAAATAAAAAGCATTTGAACCCCTTTTTCTAAGATGGTGGCCGTGGGACAAGGGCAGCAACCCCACAAACTTGGATTTAAATTTAAACTGATATCTTAAAAAGAAAATTGCACCCTCTGAAAAATGCACGCTAAGCCCAAAAAAATGTCACATTTCAATGGACTAAAGGTAAACTACACAAATCTAAATGACAAATTGCGTTTTGAAAATTGGGAATGTGTTTTGATTGAAGATAATGCATCAATAGCTTATGATTTATTCTTTAAAATTTTAACTGCCCATATAAGATTATCTAGCACTACTATGACACAAAAAAAATCAGAGAATAGTCTCAAAACTTGGATAAAACTATCAATTATCAAAACAACCAAACTCAAAAATAAATTAAGGAAAAAATGCCTCAAACATCAATCTAACTCAAACCTGAAAATTCGGTATAAGCGATTATGTAAAAATGTAAATAAAGAAATTAAAATTACAAAGCTCAACTACTATCGCTCTAAAATAAACTTAGCTAAAGGCAACATAAAAAAAGAGTGGCAAATAATAAATAGTATTTTAAATCGTAATAGTTCTTCTAATCTCAATTCTATTGTGCTAAAAAGAGATAATGCCAAGATCTCAAATCCGGTATATGTAGCGAATGAATTTAGTAGTTTTTTTTAGTCTATTGGGCAGAATACTTTCTCTCAAAGCCCTAGCATTTTGAATAATTTTTCTGAAAATCAAGTGTCAATAAGCAATAGTTTCTTTTTTGAACCAATAACTGGACTTGATGTGTTAAAAACTATTAATTCCTTAAATAATTCTAGTTCCCATGGTAGAGACAATTTTTCAAATATACCTTTAAAACGTATTGGACCTAACATAGTTGATATACTATCGCATCTTTTCAATTTAAGTATTGGTTCAGGGATATTTTCAGATGAACAAGGTTGGTAAAATTATTCCTCTATTCAAAAAAAGAAGCAAAGAAGATAAATCTAATTATAGACCAATTTCTTTGCTGTCTTCAATTCAAAAGTATTTGAAAAACTTGTCAAAGTTAGGATGCTGGCTTATCTTGAGAGAATTTGTTTTTTAAGTCCAATGCAATATGGTTTTAGGACTGGACGATCTACAGAAGATGCTCTTTTGGTTTTTTTTGCATTCTGCAAAGTGATTTAGATCTAAAATATCACTGTGCCGGAATTTTCGTGGACATTACTAAAGCCTTTGACATGGTTAACCATAACATCTTATTGGACAAACTTGATAAAGCTGGTTTTCGTGGGTGTATTTTGAAATGGTTCGAGTCGTACCTTAAAAATAGAACTCAGTACGTAAAAATTCAAAACAGTTTTAGCTGCCCTAAAACTAGTCACTTGGAAGTTCCACAGGGTTCAGTACTCGGTCCAATTTTATTTCTTATATGGGTCAGTATTTCAAAATATTAATATTTCAGTCTCCTTCATTTTTGAACCGAAGTACAAAATTTTATTACAAGTTTGTTAATTGGATGGCTTGAAACAAACGGGTTCTAATATTCGCTCTAGAAAAAATAAAGTTAAAAAATATATCATACCCGCTATCTCCATTTAACCACCCAAAATGTCATTCCCCTGACGTGTCCCCAGGCCTACTTACCACACTGTCTGAATTTTAACAACGAAACTAAAAACGATACACAAAATCTAATGATGCAGTCTTTTTAATAATATATGCATCCTAACTAAAAAATAGTTAAATGATTTTTAGTTGCGTTATTTTTTTAAATAGGAGCTATTAAGTAAGTGTCCCCCAGAAATTGATCATTTATATCCCACCAATGGAAATTTAAAAAAAATATATACATATAGGCTCAAAATAGAAAACTGATTTTTTTGTTTTTTAACGGTACAGAATTGCTCTTTATGAAAATTGAAGTAAGGGTTTCAAAAAAACTTTGTTGTCTTTTTTATTCAAGTTAAGGCAATGATTTTGTTTTTCTTCAAGCGAAATTGTCATTCCTCTAACGCGTGTTTTTTACTAAACCGTGTGGTGTAAAAATTAAAAAGTTTTACTCGTCTGTGTCTTTTACAAGGGCCTATGTGAAAAATAATATAAAACATATAATTTTCTAATAACCTCCATTTAATTGTCATAAAACACCCTTCGGAGTCATTCTCCTAACATCATTTTTTGTGTCATTCCCCTGACTTTCAAGTTTACATTATAATGATTGATTGCGTTTTGGTAGCTCTAGAAGAATCAATAATTTTACATTTAAACATATTTACAGTATTTTTAGTAGTTTTGAATTTTTTCACATTTTCTCGGTCAAAATATAATAAAAAATACGATTATTACTATAAAATGTTTAGTCTCGCAAAATTCTTGAATCATGAGAGCAAGTTCGTGCAACATAGTCGTGGATGCTATTTTTCATGTAAGTATTTGTTCTTCTTTTTCTTTACACTCCTGAAACCATTCGCAAAATTAAATATCCATCTAATCAACGGAGTAAATATAAATTTTGGTCATTCTCCTGAAACAAGTATCATTTCCCTGACTTAAAAAACCGTTAGAGTTGATCAAATGTTATGACTCCTTGTTTTAAAGTGGTTATTATAGAGTTATAAAGAGACATAATTGTTCGTCTACCAAAATAGGTTCTTTTGAGCGAGGGTCCACTTTAGAGTGAAAAATATTAATGTTTTGAAATATTGACCCATATACATTAATTTAGATGTTTGCAAGTTCTACCTGTTCGTCATTTATTTTATTATAAAGCCTAGTACGCTGCTGATGCGAAACGAAAAATCCCATACAAAAATGACACAACGAAATCATTAACTAAAAATTTAGTTCTACTTTTCGTTCTGCAGTACGCTGTTCGATGAGCGAAATTGATAATTGTAGCAGATTATTTGGAGATGTCTACACTCTTTTTTCGCACTCAATTAATTACCCAGACCATTTATTGTGTGCGAAAAAATGACATTTGTGTTTTTTCATGTTTATTTTTGTTGTTTCTTTCATTACCGCATGGCAGCTTGTTTAGTTTAGTTTAGTTTATTTCATTCAATGAATGCCTATACACATTAAGAATATACTTCTTATAAGCTAGTGTAAAGCTAATAATAAATCATAATATTATGAAGAAAACTACTTTTATCGTGATATTTGAACAACGGTAGGTATTAATTTAATAAATTAATCTATATTTAAAAGAAAAAAAGAAATTAAGAAAAAATTACTAATAAGAAAAAAAGATAATTATATAATTATAATTATATACACCTTTTACAATGATTAAAAAGAACAAAAAAAAATACAATACATCTCCATTGAAAAGAAAAAAAAGAACAAAATAGAAAATTATAAAAAGTAAAAGAAAAAGAAAAAGAAAAAGAAAAAGAAAAAGAAAAAGAAAAAGAAAAAGAAAAAGAAAAAGAAAAAGAAAAAGAAAAAGAAAAAGAAAAAGAAAAAGAAAAAGAAAAAGAAAAAGAAAAAGAAAAAGAAAAAGAAAAAGAAAAAGAAAAAGAAAAAGAAAAAGAAAAAGAAAAAGAAAAAGAAAAAGAAAAAGAAAAAGAAAAAGAAAAAGAAAAAGAAAAAGAAAAAGAAAAAGAAAAAGAAAAAGAAAAAGAAAAAGAAAAAGAAAAAGAAAAAGAAAAAGAAAAAGAAAAAGAAAAAGAAAAAGAAAAAGAAAAAGAAAAAGAAAAAGAAAAGAAAAACAGAATTCATTTTTATAATGATGATGATCTCTACGGAACTGTGCTTCGCCGCTTACTCTCTTTAAATGCCTAGGAAGGGAGTTCCACAATCGGATAGCATTGACAAAAAACTGTCGCCTTGATGCAAGACAAGAGAAGCGGGGATAAATGAGTTGTTGAGATCTGTTAGAGGAACCAAACTGTAACCTGTTAAAAAGACTGCAGGGTTGATGTGAACTAATAACGTTGAACAGTAATATGAGGGTACGAAAACGCATAAGATGATCAAGGGACATATCATATAATTGCTTTGAGAAATTCGACACATGATCAAATCTTCTTAACCCGAATACATATCGCACGGTATTGTTGAATGCAACATTTAGCTTTCTTCTGCTGATGGCGTCACAATTACTAAATATCTCACACCCGTATGTCAGTATTGGTAAAACGAGCGTTTTAGCCAAAAGCATGCGTGTTTTCAGAGGGGTATAATATTGCGAGGGCCATAACTTTCGGAGAACACCATAGACTTTGCCAACTGTGGAGTTTATATGCATATCCCAACTTAGAGTTCTATTAAACAACATACCAAGATTTCTTGCAGTTGATACATACGAAATGTTTGCATTGTTTAAAAATAAGTAGGGAAAGTAATCAAGGTTCAAAACTTTTCTACTAATGACAATGCATTTGGATTTCTTGGGATTTAAGAACAAACCATTATTCATAGACCAGCAGGAAATTTTGTCTAAGTCCTCATTTATTCTGAATGCGCAATCTTCTATAAGTCCCAGGGAACAGCTCTTGTATAATTGTACATCGTCAGCATACATTTGAATGGAGGAACTTGAAATCTTAGTGGGGAGCTCATTTATATATAAAGAAAAAAGAAGAGGTCATAGGATAGAGCCCTGAGGAACTCCTCTAGTGGTCGGGAGGAAACTTGAGATATTATTACCAACTGAAACTGCTTGTCTCCTTTCCCGAAGATACGAAGACAACAAAAGAACTGCGGAGGGTGAAAAACCATAAAGAGATGAGAGTTTGAGACAGAGATTAGAGTGGTCCACAGTATCAAACGCCTTAGAAAAATCAAGCAGTACAAGGAACGTGACCTGGTCTTCATCCAAAGCATGTCTGATGTCTTCAACGATATTTATAATGGCAGTGGTACAGCTATGCTTTTGGCGGAAACCTGACTGCTTAGATTAAAGAATGTTTTTTCCGCTAAGGTATGCGTTAATCTGTTTTTGTAGCACTCTCTCGAAAACTTTTGACAAAAAAGGGAGCACAGAAATAGGTCGAAATTCATTTCCACCTGCATTTTTCGGAATCGGTAAAATTTTAGCTAACTTCCATTGGGAAGGAAATAAGCCCGTTGTTAAAATGGTATTAAACATGTAGGGCAAAATCACCGGTAAAAGTGACTTAATAAAGATTGGATGAATTCCATCAATCCCAACAGCATTGGATTTAACCGACAAAAAACTTTCAACTATGTCAGTACTATCTACACAAGAAAATTCAAAACAGTCATCTGTCGAATACTCATTTAAAGGCCCAGGTGAGTTTAAGGAATTACTAGAGAGAGCTGGAAACGGTTACGTCACAAAGTCACGATTTAATGAATCGACATTAATATTCATTTCGCAATTCACGTTTTCTTTCCCCAAACCAATCAGGTTCAAGTTTTTCCACAGTTGACGACTATTCATTGAAGGATCTAAGCTTCTACTGTAAAGTTGAATTTTGGCAGCTCGTATTTTGTAAACCACCTGATTACGCAATCTGCGATACATATTGTGATGGACATCTAATCTATAACGCTTCCATATATTATACGCCCGATCGCGTTAAAGGTTTCTAATTTCATAACTAAACCAAGGACGTTCACCAGGTTTAACAGTTCTGGTTCTAAGCGGAACATATCTATTAAACAAATTAACTATACTGTTATTAATAAAGCTAATTTGCTCATCCGGAGCGAGTAGAAAGTAAATCTGTTCCCAGTCAACAATCCGAGTGCTTAACTCTAAGCCAGTATAATCAATATGCCTGAAGTCTCTATATTCATACGAGTTCGGTGGGTTTTCAATCTTTAAGTTAAAAGTCATGTAAATAAGATCGTGTCTTGAGAAAGCTGCAGCGGACAACTGGTCATATAGAATAAGATCATTCACATCACTTACAAAGAAAACATCTAAAAGAGTTTGTGAATCTCTAGAAAAATGAGTAGGAATGGTAGTATTAACTGGATTCAGATTAAAAGTTCTCAAACCCTCGATGAGAAAAGTCTGGTTAAAAAGGTTACTGTTAAAATCCCCACATAAAATAATCTTGGATGGGCCCAAGGCAATTGTTTCCAAAAGACTAAGCAAAGGACTAATTTCTACATATGTAATTATATGGCCTGTAAACAGCACCTAAGAGAAGAGTTCCTTCATCACCGAATATGTCTAAAAACAAGAAATCAAGCTCACTACCCTCTGATGACTTGCAATTAATTTTGCACTTAATACCCTTCCGAACATAAATAGCGGCGCCTCCACCTCTTCTTCCATGTCTATCAGCCCTAAAAAGCCTGTAACCACCCAAGAAATACATCGAATCACTATTCTTATCGGAAAACCACGTTTCGGTAACACAGATTATATCAATCTGAGATTCCTCGAACACATCCCTAAACTCATCAATTTTACAGAATAAGCTTTGAGCATTTAAATGGCATACTTTCAAACCCGACCTCTGTTTCCATAGAATTTTTATCATAGACCGTAGAATTCTATCAACACCGCTGACTGGAGAAACATCACCATGCGGTCCGTAGCAGCAAGTTGTTTTTATTTGTTAAACATTCGCGAACATAAATTTGAGATTTAGAGTTTGTAAATCCTACGTTGCTTAGTGAAAGTTGTGTTTTTGTCTCTGCGGAGTTTGGCTATGGACGTTAGTACAAAGTTCTTTTCATAAGCCGATCTGAATTTCAAAATGATTGCTGTATTGTTGTTATTGTTCACAACCGGGCGAGTGCGAAAAATATCATGAAGTACAGGTGGTTTGATCTTGATATCGTGGCACAATAAATTAAACATTGATCGGAGGTTTTCATCGGGAGTGTGCGGGATACCAAAAATCACTGCATCAGATGCTATTCGTTTGTTTTCTTGTTCATCTAGTGAATCGATAGAATTTTGGAGTGTTGTTGTTACGTCTGCAAGTTTATTTTTCATTTCGGATAGTTGTTGCTTGAAATCATTTACTTGAGATTTTGTGTTTGTATGTTCAGTGTTGATATTAGATGATAATGATTTCAAATCAGAAACGTCAGATTTGAGTGTATCTATATCGGCGAGAGAGTTTGTTATGGATGACTCAAGTTGTGAGACTCTGTTTACAACATCGGATATATTTCTATTAACTTCGACGAATTGAGATTGCAGTTGTTGCGCGAGTGATTCATTATTTTCTTTAAATTGTTTTGATAAGAGAGTAATGATAAACTCACTTTGCTTGTTTAGTTTTTCATCCAGTTTATCCATCAAAGTTTTACTTTCATCAGCCATATTGTGTTTCGAATATTTTTTGCGTGAGAGTTGGTCCACGGGGGTTCGAGGCGATTGAGTTTTAATTTTGGAACTGGATAAATTGTTTCGTTGATTGTTCGAATCAGACATTAGAGAAGGTTTGAACAATCGTTTTGTATTCTAATGTCACAAACAAAGAAATTATTTTAAAAAGTTTTAAAATGTTTTAAAGAAAGGTAATGTAACCAAAACACTGTAAATACTTTTCACTTTTGTATAGATAATAAAAAATTGGTATTTTTAATTCTGAATTCTTGTGATTTTTTTGCATTTGCATTTGTTTTAATTTTTGAATTTGTGCAACTGTCAATAATATTTTTCTGCTTCGTTTTCATAAGCATTTCGTTGTCTTGTTGGAGACCAACTAAAAATTTCGTTTCGCATCAGCAGCGTACTAGGCTTAAGGTTCTGAAAGTTTTTTTTAGGAGATCAGGTTATTTGCAAAGCCCCATCTCGGATTTAAGAAATCTGCCCAGCGACTCCGCCTATTTAGTCAATATTCCCTTTTTTCGCACCACAAGTTACAGAAACTCTTATTCAATTATTTCTTGTAAACTCTTTAATACACTCCCGTTAAATATTCGTAAGCTAAGAAATTTGAATGGTTTTTTAAAGGAATTAAAAGTATGGCTTCTTGCTTTGGATCATCGAGATATTGAATTGTTGGTGCAATTTGCTATAAAAGTTTAAGTATTTAAGTTTAAGCCTTGTTACTGAAAAAATCTCTTCTTTTCTTAAATTTTTTGTTTTTTTTTTTTCTAGAATTAGTTGTATTCTTTCAGATTTTGTTATAGTCATTTCAAATATTACTCTAATTGTTTAGATTCGATGTGTCATCAACACTATTTCGTTTTCTTTAAATAAATGAGGGCACTAACTATTCTTATTTTAAATAATTTAAGTAACTTAGGAATACTATGTAAATTTTGTATAAATAAGAATAAAGAAAATTGAAACTGAAAAAAATTGAAGGTTGATCCTATGTCCTCAAAGAACTACAGAGGCATATCCATGCTTAATTTTGCCTACAAGATTCTATCCAACGTACTATGTGAGCGTCGAAAACCTTTCTGCAACATTATGATCGGTACGTACCAGTGTGACTTCAGGCCAGGCAGATCAACGATAGACCAAATCTTCACATTGAGGCAAATCCTGGAAAAGACCAACGAGTTTCAAGTCGAGAACCACCATCTATTCATCGACTTCAAAGCCGCATGTGATAGCATAAGTCGCCAAGAGCTTCTATTGGCGATGTCGGAACTCAGGATTCCGAAAAAAAATTATCCATCTATGCCACATGACGTGAAAAATGGGTGACAGCTCATCCGAGTTATTCCAGACGTGTACAGAGCTCAGACAAGGAGATGCGCTATTATGTGATTTCTTCAACCTAGTCCTGGAGCAGATATAGTGTGCGGGAGTGGTGTTAACATGGAAGGCACTATCTTCATCAGGTCTTCTCAACTGTTTGGCTATGTGGACGACATTGACATCATCAGCCACTCCAAGACAGCTGTACTTAAAGCATTCACAGCTATTGATGAATAGGCGAAACGCGTTGGTTTTGAAGTGAATGAGGACAAAACAAAGTATATGCTATCAACAAACAAAGCCTCATCTGTCCATCGCCTAGGACAAAACGTCACTGTTGGTAGCAGTAATTTCGAGGTAGTCAAGGAGCTCACCTACCTCGGAACAAACATTAATTCCATGAACGACACCTTAGTGAAAATCCGACAAAGAATTACCTGAGCGAACCGCTGCTACTTTGGTTTGGCTAAACAAATGGGTTCAAAACTCCTTTCTCGAATGACAAAGTGCACGCTACTCTACAGTGCCGAGTACTGGACGATAAGTAAAAAAGGGGAATTAATGCTGGGCACTTTCGAGAGAAAAATTCTTCAGCCGATATTTGGTCTTATATGCGAAGAGGGCGATTGGAAGAGAAGATTTTATCGTGAACTGTACGAGCTGTACCAAGATGTGGATGTAGTTCAAAGAGCCAAAACACGTCAACTACACTGGCTCGTCCTCATCGAACGAATGGACAACAATGCTCCAGCCAAGAAAATCTTCGAGTCCCAGCCCCCAGGTTTGAGATGATCAGCAAGACCGAGCTCCCGCTACAGGCACCAGGCGGTCCCAGATGCAAGAGCACTTGATCACGACGACTGGAGAGAGCTTGCAAGGGGCCGCAATCGATAGAAGACCGCAATATCTCCGACAGAGACCCTTCATGGATCGGGAGCCGGATAAGTAAATAAAGAAAGTTTCAATTTTTTTTTTTTTTTTTTGAAAATTGAAAAACGAGTTGTTAACTTTTAAATAAATACCTAAGATTGTAACGAAGCGTAACACTTTTTCACTTTTTCACTTTTCCGCCGAACCCCTTTTCAAAATTAATAACTATTTACCGAACCCTTATGTTATTTACCGCACCGAACCCTGGGTTGATTTAATACCTTCACCCCTATAAGGAATACAGGCAACCAGATGTTGTTTGGGCTGAACACGCATGACGTTGTTGGTAGTTTTTCTACCTTCTTTTAGTTCACACTTCCTTGTCCCTGAAATGTTAACATGGGGAGGTTGATTTTTACTACTAATTTGTCTTCTGCTTTCGCCTGTTGTTTAGTACCAATTTACTGGCTGAACAGAATAGAGTGCTGCAACTGGAGCTGTAGCTGTAACTGGAATAGCTGTCAAAAACTGTCGTACGTGATTTTTTTTACACGCCCACAATGCAGCTGTACAGCTTTCTGACATTTTAGTATCGAAAATAAAAATAAAAACAAAAATAAAAATTAATAATGATGAAAAAGAAGATAAAATTGCTTTACGTCTTTATGAGAGATTGAAAAGAGTTTAAAAATTACTTTAACCCACATGTAAATACTTCGTTTTGCTCACAATTTTGAAACGTCAAAAAAGCTGCAAGCAAAAGTTAAAAGTTGGCCAACTTGTCCAGCTGCGTCTGCGGCTCCTTCTGCAGCTGCGTCGTGTTCTGTTCGCATCATTGAGTTTGTGTGTATTCAAAATTATGACAGCTATTCCAGTTGCAGCTCCGTCTCCATTCTGTTCAGCCAGTTAGTGTACGGAAAGCAAGAATACCACGCTGATTTAATTAAATTTGGGAACCAAATTTAAATTAGCAAGTAGAAGCACACTGCTGGGTACGAAGTGTACCAGATAGGAGTTTCGAAAAACTTTTTGGTCTTAAACTTCTTCCTCCTCTTGCATATATTCTTCCCCCCCCCCCCCGTTTATTTCCACGCGTATCGTGGACAAAGAACTGACATCTACTGATTTTTCTTCTAGTCTTTCGCTAGGAGCAGGGCCGTGTCCCACCGATTATTTCTGTGGCTACACTTCTTCAAAGAATACCATAGACAAGCCTGTCATCGCGGATAGTGCACGGATTTCTCCTCCAGTCTCTTGCTGGAGGCAGGGCTGGCCCCACACCCGTATATGAAATACCGTGTTATATTATTGTAGGAATACTTATTGTTACTTATACGAAATACCTTGTTATATAAAAAAGTAATAGTATAAATAACGAATATTGTAAAATACTGTAAACTTGATTTGGAATTAATAAATTTTGTTTTGATTGGAGTTTGGAAACTTCTACCCAAGTTTTTTGCTTTCTTTGGGATAAACCCTGGACACCGACGAGCCTACCTCAGCCTTGACAAAAAAAGCATCACAAGATTTGCATACCAAAACTTTCCTTTTAAGAATTTTTTATTTAAAAGCTATATTTCAAGCATATCTTAATACTGTTGGCTTATTGTTTTTGCGGTGACATCATTTTATTGTTTTATTTAAAAAAAAAACAACAATAGTTTTTCAATATGAAAAATTGCATAAGATCTAATTTATTCAATATTATATTTTGTATACTTATGTCACGTGCCTCTAATGTAGTGTCCCTGATGTGCATTAAGAGATTATAAATAGCTTTTAAGTCATGTTCGAAACATGTCCTTCTGGACTAATTCCGTTATTATAAAAACTATGCTTGGAACATGAAATAAAAAATACATAGAAACAGACATTTTATTTCCCCCTATTCATACGACGAGTATATCTCTGACTGACAAGCAGGTGCTTTTGTGATTATGACTTATTTATGCATCGAAACTGCTAATGGAAATATTTACCTACGTACATGGTACTGTACACGTACATATTAACATTGAATTACTGTAGTGAAACTCACTCCACATTGCGATCATGTATAGTGTTTTCGTGACTCCTAAATTATTAAGTGCACATTCATATGTCTGATCCCAAAGGAGCTTATATACCGCCTCCCGTAAACTATAATCCCTCAGATATTGCAGAGGAAGGGTGTTTTATAGAGTTCGTCCTTTGTATGTCTTTTGTATAGTGATGGTTCGTGACCTGGAAAAGCCCATACATTAAGCTTGTGATAGTCACGCAATAAAATTGAAGGTAACTCTAGCAATGTTTTTTTTTTTTTTTAATTTTAAAACTCTCTATTTAGAAGTTGCAGTATCTCTCACGCTATTTTCTTTTGTTCTTCTCAAATTCGTGCCAACACTATAAGGACAATATCCTTGTTTTCATTTTGTATTGTTTTCAAACCAAAAATAAGTAAACACTTTGCTATAAAAGATATTATCGCTTCAAGCCAGAGATGGTTATTTTCCGGCAACCAACACAGCTCCCCTCAACACAGCTCCTATCAAAATAACCTTTATTTAAAACTTTGCTATTGCTCAGCTTTTATCTAGAATGATTCAGAAATGATGCCCGGCATCCAAGGAAGAATAACTCCTATAGACGCAAAGGCTGGAATCTTATATTTATAAAATGGAATGTGCGATTGTGTATGGATTGAAATTAACAATGAAAGACATTTTTATCGCTGGAGCTGGGGTGTCTTTAGGCTGAAGGCTGTTTGGTTCGATTGTTATGTTCATTTTATTGAATACTTGGGTGTGCTTTAATATTATTCGTTTTCAAGCTATATAATAGATAAGTACCAGATTTTATGCCTTTTGCCCATGAGTATATTAATTTAAATGGAGAAATAAGGATGATAACTCTTTGGGTGAATGTTTAACATGTACGAAAAAGCAGTGGCAATGGTTGTGAGATTCAACTATGAACTTAAATACCGTGGAAATCTGGGAAATCAAAATAGATTTAAGAGTGAATAAAACTGCGAGTTGTTAAAATATATTGGGGTCCGTTTGGTAGATCTTAATTATATTAATTCATATAAAATGTAGGTAGCTACTTGACTAACGAATGTCTTGGAAGTTTATGAGGAAAAAACGCATTCTTATCCACACATAAAATATATACAATTATTTTCAATTATCTATTAAACATACATTCAAATTGAAATACCCTTACAAATTATAGCTATGAAGCCTTTTGACCATTTTATGTCACAAGTTTATGCTAAGTCACTTCAGCTTTCTATAGAAAAACCTCTTAAAATTCCTGAACCCATTTATTTATTTTCTTAATTAATTATTTATTTCAGCTTATGACTTACATATAGTTGAAACCTTAACAAATACGTGATGAGGAAACATTCTGTCTCATTTCAAGTATAAAGGGAGTTATTTTTATTTAGCTATAATATTCTTAGAGGTTAGAGCAGACTATGGTTACCAATATAACCAGTTAATATTTGATGGGCAGTAGGTTTGTATGTAATTTATGTATGGAATTTAGCTCAAAGTTAATAGAGTATAGCTTTACCAGAAATAAAAAAACAAGTAGTTAATGTTTATAGAAATACCCTTAAATCATTTATGAGCGAAATATTATACATATAATGTTGTATGTTTATATTTTCTGAGTCCTTTGACCTGCAGCCCATTTAATCTAAAAAAAGATCATAAAAATATATTCACACAACGAATTTATAGCTGGTAGTTAAAAAATACATGTGTACAACAAAATATAGCAAAGTTAATTTCTTAACATAAACTTGTGGTTTTTTTTATTGGAAACAAAGTTATTAGGATCGTTTAAGGTCTAGACATTAGGTATTTATATGCCACTACTCATTATTAGCCCATGAAAATTAGACTTTCACTTCTAAAAAAATATGACAAAGCTGAATTTTGGTGGAGAGCTTTATTGCTTTGACGTCCTTTGCATTCAGTAAAAAAAAAAGTCCCCTAATTTGTACCAAGATTATGGATCCAGATTTTTGCCCAATGGGCGGGGGAAAGGGGGGGTCACGTTCTTCAAAATCCATTGTAGGTATTGGACTATTTTTTTTTACGGCAAATACATGTTTGACCTTTCAACCTTAGCCCTTAAAAGATCTATTTTTCTATTTTGTCTCGTAATAAAGCAACTTTAGTAACTCATTACTTTCTTTAATGATATCCCCTACACAAAACCAGGCGTTGATACAGGGGGGGGGGGCAATGGGTGCAATTGCCCTTTCCGGGGAAAGAACGAACGAAGCATAAAATATGAATTTAATAAAATGTAATCAAAAACAGATTATTTCGTTATACGTTTATAAATTGTTTTCTTGGCAGCGCAGCCAATGAGTGGTTGTTTGTTGGCCACTGGCTGACCATGTTCACCTAAGAAAAGTTCCGCTTTGCACAAATAGCGCCTTCAAATCGACTGAGTGGAAAGCTTATAACTTCGGTTTTAGATCTCCATCTTCAATTAAAAGATAAATGTCAGGCTACATTACTGAATAACATTTTGTGAGAAAAGTCATTTTAATTCATACTAGGGAGCAGGTTAAAACCCAAATCGATTTCATTTTCACTTTTCAAAATGCTTTGAATGAAAAATTTCACAATTTGAAAAAATAATGTTTCAAAAAGTTATTGATGCTCCACCTCCAACCCTACTCTACAAATTTGTTAGTGGTTTTTTATACTTAAATGTAACGGGAGAGGTGACAGGGGCACTCATCTAAATTTTTAACCTTGAAGTTGATTTTAATAAAATACAAAAAATAACTCTTTAAAATTCGTCAATTTAAGAGTAATTAGCTTCAAAAATTTCTAATTTTGCTTCAAATGCTCGGATCTACAGATATCTAAATAAAGTTAAAATGACTAAACATTTTTGTATAAAAGTTATTGAGAAATACCAAAAATTTCATACTTAATACTCCTGTCCCTGTAGTGAAGTCCCGTAAAAATGTCCGTACTGATTTATCTAACCGCCAGAATCGATTAAAGTATATATGGGAGAGTCAGAAAAACTTGGGTAGACATCACCGTATTCTGGACGGGGTTTTTTAGACGCCATTTTCCAAAATGGCCGACAAATAGTAGTATAATTTGTATGGGAGAACGGAAAAATCTCCATAAAAACTAAACCACTAAACCAATGCTGATGAAATGATCAGACATGATAAAAAACAAGATGAGAAGCCAACATAATTAATTTCCGCCCACTGCCACGCCCCCTTTTTGATAAAGTAATATATTCGTAAAAATTAATACAAATTCGGATGTTGCTTTAGTTAAACTTTTAAAAATATTTTTGTATGGAATATAAGCTGTAAAAAGTTCCTACCACGCCTATTTTGTGGTCGTTTATTATTTTTTGACTGATATGGAGTTAGTTTTAGTAAGATAAAATCTGAACCACTTCACCCAGTGTAATGAAATTTTTATACATGATAGCGAACAGTATAGGGAATGATTGCATACAATTTCCGCCCATTGACACGCCCACAAAAGTCCATCTTATCTTATAAGAGTATATGAAACAATAAAATTTAAAATGATTTAAAAAAAGAACTTTTAAGGTTTAATTTAAAAAAAAAAAAAACAATTTTAATTTATTTAATTTTAGTAATATCACAACATATTATAATTTATAACTTTTTAGGCTTTCGCGGTTGTTAATATTATAGTTTATTTTATGAGCGACGCGTTTTGTTGTTATTTTGTTGATACGAGGTGTTAATATAGCTTAGCCAAACTTCTTTTTGATTGCAGCCAAGAAGAAGTTAAGAAGTTTGGCAAAGCTACATTAACACCTCGTATCAACAAAATAAGCCCGATGATGGTTCTGTGATAACCGAAACGCGTCGCTCATAAAATAAATTAAAATATGTTGTGATATTACTAAAATTAAATAAATTAAAATTGTTTTTTAAAAATTAAACCTTAAAAGTTCTTTTTTTTTAATCATTTTAAATATTATTGTTTCGTATACTCTTATAAAACGCAACATGGAGACCACACCACAAAGAAATAAGAAAATTTAAGTTGAATCTATTAAATCTCTGTTCAGTGGAAACGTAGTTTTAGAGTGGAGATTTTTATGAAAGAAGCTACTAAGTGGAAACTTTTCAAACCACCCGCCTTAGTAAAAACCAATTGTTGGATCATTGAAATAGATCCAGATAAAAAACAGGATCCCATGTTGTTTTTGCAATTACGTGTTTTAAATTGATCCGGATCCAGTGCCTGAGTTCTTTTAAGTATGATATCTTAAAGAATTTTTAATAATATTTTAAAACATTTATGTTATTGAAACAATGTAGATGTCGACATCTTTGCAGAATTTAAGAGGCCAAATATTAGAGTGTCCGTTATTTCCCAAAATCATTTTTAAGTAGCAGACAAAATCAAAATCAAATCAAAGGCTCAAAAAAAAATATTTGGCCAGCAAAAAAGGTTGCCCGAGGTCATTTACAGGTGGCTCTAAGCCCATACTTTTCCCATACAAATTTGTATGGGATTTTCGCTCTTTTCAAGTTTTAGCTTTTTTCTCTCGAATTACTGCAGCTATTCTAATTTTTTTTCTTGATTTTTGCTCTTTAGTCTTCCCTTTAAGAGATTTTATTCAAAAATTTATAAAAAAAAAGAATCAAATTTTTTGGATCGATTATTACCATGGGAATTCCCAAATTAAAACATCATAAAACTGAACGTCTAAATATTTAATTTTAAATTTTTCTTTATAAATTTTTTGAATGACATCTTTTAAAGGATTATTAAAAAACAAAAATCAGCAATAAAATTTAAAATAGTTGCAGTAATTCGAGAGAAAAAAAAATAAAACGTGAAAAGAGCGAAAAACCCATACAAATTTGTATGGGATTAGAGCCACGTGTAAATGGTCTCGGACAAAATTTTTCTGGCAAAATTTTTGTAGGGCATAAACTTTTGATTTAGGGAGTGTCTGCTATTTAAAAACGATTTTGGGAAATAACGGACACCCTACGAAATATGTTTAAATCATTAAATACATTTGCCCAAAATTTTGACAGCATGGGCGTTTCTATGAAGCTCAATTGAGCCAACCAGTTATGGTAGCAAGAATTTTAAGACCAAAGCTTTTAAATTTGTAGGGTCCTTTGTTTAAATTTCAAGAACCACTATCCAACATTTGGTTCTTATCTTTTTTAATGCTAAAACAAGAATCTACCCAGGCTGACCACCGCTTATGTGACAAATTTTGTACAGTAACATTTTCAAGGTTTAGGGAAGTAAAAAATGATTACAGTAGTATACTTGTACGTTCCGAAAGAAGAAATTCGTGTGTGTAACGAATACGAAAGTTGCTCAAACCTGAGTACAAAGGGTAGGTATCGTATGCCACCCTTCATAGCCTGCCGCCCAGGGCCATGAGCTCTTAGGGTAAATACGCCACTGACTGTAGGGCAATAAACCTAAAAAGATAGCCCGAAGGTAAACAAGATTTGACAATATTCCTTTTTTTGCTGCGGCAGTGGTGCTCATTTTGAATGTTTTTCTTTCTATCTCGTCTTTAAATAATTACATACATTTCGCCTAATTTATTTTCCATGCCTGGAAAAAAAATTTTTTTGTATAAATACTTCTTTTTGATTTGATGTTAAAAGTATACTTAACTTTTAAAATATTTATTTCTGTTTAATTTTATTTTACTTAATGTTATTTAATTTAATTTTTTTTATTTTAATTTATAACGGGTGATTTTTTAGCTGGTTTGGTTTTGGCAACACTGGTTCTGACAGCTGACGTGTGTTTAGTACCTTGTGTCACTGTCAAACAGCTTCAGTTTGGTTTGCAATTTAACCATGGATCGTCTTACAAATGAACAACGCTTGCAAATTATTGAATTTTACTATCAAAATTCGTGCTCGGTTCGAAATGTTCATCGCGCGCTGCTTCCATTTTATGGTCGGCATTCTCGACCTTCTGAGCAGTCTATTCGGAAGATTGTGACCAAATTTCGCACCAAATTTACTTTGTTGGACATTAAACCACCAACACGTTTACGTACTGTGCGTAGTGAAGAAAATATTGCGGCCGTATCAGCTAGTGTGACAGAAGACCGCGAAATGTCTGTTACTGTCAATGGTGAACGCTACCGAGCGATGATAACAAACTTTTTTTTGCCCGAAATGGAAGTTCTTGACTTGCATGATATGTGGTTTCAACAAGACGGTGCCACATGCCACACAGCACGCGAAACAATGGCGCAATTGCGAGGCGAGTTTGGTGAACAGTTAATTTCACGTTTCGGGCCGGTCAATTGGCCGCCTAGATCGTGCGATTTGACACCATTAGATTATTTTTTGTGGGGGTATGTCAAGGCTAATGGTTATAGGGACAAGCCCGCTTCGATTGACGCACTGGAAGCCAACATCCATGCATTCATTCGTGAGATACCGGCCGATATGTGTGAAAGAGTATGCCAAAATTGGACTCAGCGGATGGGCTACCTGAGACGCAGCCGCGGTCAACATTTGCATGAAATTATCTTTAAACATTAAATTGCAAGGTTCAAACTATCGATTCAAATAAATATTTCATTCATTTTTTCGAATTTTTTGTGTTTTTTTTTTTTTTTTTAAGTTCTAAACCTCTTAAAAAATCACCCGTTATTATGTATAATATATTTTTTTTATTTTCTTTTATTTTCTTTTATTTTCTTTTATTTTATTTTATTCTATTTTATTTTATTTTATTTTATTTTATTTTATTTTATTTTATTTTATTTTATTTTATTTTATTTTATTTTATTTTATTTCTTTTAAGTTTGTTTTTATTTTGAACCCAAGTGGTTATTTTGCTTATATTGTATAAAAGAACACGACATATAAATGATTCTTCATTACTGAAAAAAGTAATTATAGCGGAACATTTTACTTTTGTGCTGCTCTGAAGATTCAACTGTTATATGAATACAGTAGACGCTCGATATAGTGAAGTAATAAAAACCAAGCCTGTTCACTATTTTGAGATTGTTCACTTCTTCGAGCGGGAGTTTTCTAAGGCTTTCTAAAGGCAAATTTGATACAAAATTCGATGTAAATGTTTTTAATTTTAATTAAGCATTAAACAAGGCTTTCACTCAGATCTAAACAAAAAACAGAAACAATTTCTCAGAGCTCTCAAGCTATGTAAATGCTTTTTTATACAAAATACGTTTATATTTTAAATTTTGTGTTCACTATTGTGAATCGTTCACTATTCCTAGATTCACTAGATCGAGCGTCTCCTGTATATCAGATTTCATTGCAGAAGTCCCATGAATCCTTCTCATTTTGTACCCATCACTTAAGTTTAAATAAGTATAAAAATTAAAAATGTTTACATTCATAACTACTTGCAAATAGATTTTTCACACATATCCTGAAAAAATATCAAGATAATTATACAACCGGAAACATTTTTAAAGAGTTTTAATATCTTTAAAATATAATGGAATAAATAATTCCTACTAAACATGAACCCGTTTTTAACGTCCTGATTTAATCTTACTTAGCCAGAAGGACCAAAACCCACTTCTGTCAAAACGATAGTATCCATTTCAACAATATAAGGTCCCTGTTAAAGTTCTCAATTTCCCAGACAATCCAACAGTCAACTTCTTCGAAATGAAATATATGAACACTTAATGTCACGCAACATTAAACACATCTGAAACCTATCCTGACAGACTTACCCTTTGATTAATATAAAAAAAGTCTAGGAGTTCTCGTCGTCGTCGTTTTCCCTTTTTGTTTCCTGATAAATAGAAAAATGAAGCCCATTTTCTTCGAACACTAACAAGTTTAATGAATGTAAGCAACTGTAAGCCACCTTTCAAGATGCATTATCTCACACTTGATTTCCTAAGCAATTTTCATCGAGCTTATGTACACAGATGAAAAAAAATAAGCTTCAACGTGGTAAGTGCATAGGGACAGGACATGCCATTTTGATAAGTTCACAAGTGCACCCTTATAGTCTGCGATATAGTGTTTTTTGTTTGCAGAAATGTTGTTCACAATTATAGGTACTCGATACTAACTTTAATGAAAAATAAGAATAACTGTTTCAAGTATTTATCAGGGAGTAGCTATAGTAAAATAAAAGAGAACATTTGTTTGACTGAAACTTACGGCTACGGGGTCAAACCAGACTCTACAGTTACCATTATTTGTCATATACTTACATATGTGTGTAACATGTAAGTCTAGCATGAAGTGCCGTCCCTAAGCAATCTTTGTAACTGAAATCAAAACCGCTAACGAAACCGACAATATTAGAAATTATAACACCTTGACGATTGCACCCGAACACAGATAGGTTTCTGGAATTTAAAGACGTTTCTTGACTGCGGAAGTGAGGGTCCTCAAAATGCCAAATTCCTACAGTAAGCTAAAGAATTCATGCGGTATAAGGGATTAGTGAAGTTACACAGTTGGAATCGGAGAAGTTTCATTCTCCAACTTTTTACGCTGGTGTTGGGCTCCTTCTTTCCAAAACAACTCTCAAAAGCTTAATTTCCTGGGAGCCTATAGATGACATGATCCTGACAGCTAGGTTCCGCACTAGAGTAAGTCACGTGTCACTATCATAGTGTTACGCCCTCTCTTCTTTCCAGGAGGAGGAGGTCTTTTAAAATCGGCTTAGTGCTACTTATGACAGTATTTCACATGGAGCCATCAAAATGGTAATGTGAGACCTTAATGCCAAGGTTGGCAATAGACAATTATGGACTCAGGCATGTTATCGGAAAGCATGGCGTTGGTGACCGCAACGATAATGGATTTTTGTAAAGTAATAAGAAGGACCATGTTTAAGCACAAGACGTGTGACAAAGTCAGTTGGGTGTCGACGAATTGATTACTTCACGATCAGTTGGTGATTTACAAGCAGTCTCCAGGAAATACAAAAGGAATGCAGGCATGGGAATGGCTCGGTACAACCATCTGATGGTCAAGACTGTAAGACTACGACAGCTGCATTTCGGAGATTCTACGAAAACACCCAAGTGGCTAAGTTAATAATACCGATAGACCTAAGGATCTCGCAGTTCCCACACAAACAGGGGAACACCTTTCACAAGCATTAGGAACGATCAGTAGCATGGAAGCCACCTTCAACAAAAACCATTAGTGGGCTGTGAAAAATGTTTTCCTATCTGCTGCTGAGAGTATAGTTGGTCCGTTGCAAGGAAGTAACAGTACCTGGCTTGGGGCAGGATAAAAGAAAAAAAACAGCTCAAAGCCAGTATTGTAGCTACTCCAGCAGTAGGGAGAAATGAGCTAGATTCTGCGTGTCATATGAAGGTTATAAAAGCTCGCCGCCGCATGTAACGTGATAAGCGTTAAATCAACATATGGACTTCAGAAGCAGAAATTCACGCAAGTAGGTGTGACACTAGGAACGACTACAGAATTACTAAGGAGCTAGCCAGCACGTGTCTTAAGTGGAAAACAAAACCTGATTAAAGTCCCAGTCAAAAGAAAGGAGCACTGGACGTGAGTGAAGTGAACCTTACGCCCAATGACCCGTCCGTAGTATCTGATTCCCAAATACGCATTGTATCCCCCACAGTAGAGAAGAAATCTTAATCGCACTAAAAGCACTGAAGAACAACATTGCGGTATGTCCGTGAAGTTAGCATTACCACATCAATATTTTTAAAATCTAATAATAAGATTATTTGTCGTAAATTTGTCGTGAAAGAAAAAAAATTTGTCGCGCTTGTTTTTTTAAAAATTAACCCCTGGTAATGCTAACTTGACAGTCAAGTTAGCACTACCACCCCTCAAAATAGGGTAAAATGAACTCACACACGAAAAATTAATATGTGATAATTTGTCGTAAATTTGTCGTTAGTATATCGTAAAAGAATAAAACTTGTCGCACATATTTTTTAAAAGATAACCCAAAATCGATTTTTTTTTCCTTTTTATTTCAATCGTTCCAGCACTACCATATGAAAAATTTGTAATCTCCGTGTTTTTCGATATTGAATTTGCTTAAACAATTGTGGTAATATTTCTTTAAATAAGTTGTGTGAAAAAATAATTTGTCGCGCCATTTTTTCTATAAAAATTTCCTTGAATATGACAAAAACCCTTAAATGAGAATTTTTTTCAATAAATCCAGCACTACCAATGAAAACCTTTTGTGCTTTGTGTTTTTTGGTATGGAATTTGTTTAAACAACTGTCGTAATATGTCTTTAGATAAGTTGTGTCAAAAAATAATTTGTCGCGCCATTTTTTCTATACAAATTTCTTTGAATATGACAAAAACGGTGACGTGAAAAAACGCCAAACGAAATAAAGCCGACATTCAAAAATTTGGCTTAATTTCGTTTTAAGCTTATTTCATATTTTCAAATATCTAATTCTGCCGAAGCAGAAAGTTTTTTCCTGACATGAGGAGGCTAATGAAAAGAAGTTTAATGGTGGGATAAATTCAAAGTTTTCAGATTATTTAAAACCAAATAAACTTTGCATACACCCAACCTCGCACCCACCCCAAATCCTATAGTGAGGCCAAGCAGGGGGGGGGGGGGCAGCATGTCCCCCCAAGCATACCTCACTGTATGTTCGCGAATTTTTAAGTTTCCCAAACCTAATAAACCCTCTCCTTTATTTGGTTTGTGAAATTATGTGTAGTGGAAACTGTCGAAGAATTTTTCACGTTCAATGTATTGACGCCCCGTTTAGCAGCATCAAACTCTTTAATAAAAACAAATCGTTCTACTATTTTTGTGACAAATGCGACCCATTCGCTGATAATAACATTGTTCGAGATGTTCTGCAAAACATAAAGAAGTTAGACAATTTGGAAAAACAATTATTATTTCTCTCTGACAAAGTTGAAAACATAAACTCAATAATGTTAAATACAAAAACATTGATCAAGTCAAAAAATTCACTTGGTAGTACAGAAACACCATCTAAACGAAGAAATGATGAAATTGATGATGAAAATTCTGATGTAAACCCTGTATCGAAAAAAGCCGCTGTGTCTCGCCCAATCACCAATTTTTACCCTAATGAAACTGCAACAAGTATTATTACTCTCGTCTCTTCGTCACCATCACCAGTGACATCATCGATTATAACTGTTTCTGCACCGATATGTAACACATTGTCTACAACCTCCTGCGTTACCACAACAGTGCAATCATCAACATCAACTAATTCGACATGCGATTTATCAAAACAACTGCCGCCAGTCTCTCCTAAATATTCAAATAATGATACCAATCAAATAAGTGAATCGATATCTCCTATTTCATCTGGACTTAGGGCTGTAGAAGGACAAAAAGTTTTATTTCTTTCTAAACTAGCTCCCTCAACAAACGCGCTAGATATCAAAAACTATCTGTCAGAAAAAATGGGAAACACATTCATCATAAATGTTGAAAAAATTCTGCATCGTAATTACGCAAAATACTCTTCTTTCAAGATACGCGTCCCTGATTCTGTTTTTCACATACTGAATTCGACATCGTTCTGGCCAGCTGGTGTCATAATTCATGAATTTGTGAATAGACCGAACAACCGTGGTACAACTCTGAATCCTTTTCGTCAAAATCGGACAACGCTGAATCAACATCAAAGCAGCTCAATCAGATATTAATATATTATCAAAATGTAAATGGACTTCGGACAAAGACTAATATGGTCTTTAAAAATGTAAATAATCTTCCTCACGACGTCATTATACTGACAGAAACTTGGCTGAACAACTCTTTTCTCGACTCAGAGCTCTTTGATACTTCATATCATATCATTAGACGAGATCGTCACCATTTAGGAAACTCCAACACAGTAGGAGGTGGAATTCTTTTTGGGATCAAAAACTCTCTTATTTGCTACTTGATCGAAGACTTTAGGTCCATCACCGTTATCGAAGTTTTGTGCATTAAAATTAAACTAGAATCAGGGCATCTATTTATTATCTCGGTTTACATACCTCCTAGTTCTAATATCGACGTTTACGAAAAATTGAATGAATGCATAGAAAGTATATATGTCCTATTGGAACCAGAAGATGAAATTTTGATAGTAGGTGACTTTAACCTACCAAACCTGCATTGGGATAAAATTGATGACGATAGCTTCTATGTTCCGGTTAATGCATCGAGTGTAATTGAGCTTTCATTAGTAGATGGTATGTCTTCATGTGGATTGAGCCAGTTCAACGGAGTGAAGAATCGTTTAGGAAGAACTCTGGATTTAGTATTTTTCTCCGATACCGTGAGTGCCGAAACTGCTGTAGTAGCCTCCTCTGTTATATTAATAGACGAAGATCGACACCATCCTGCATTAGATATTGCGCTTAACTTAAACCTATCTTCTCCTTACCATAACGCTATTAACAAACTTGAATTTAATTTTAGTAAGTGCAATTTTATAGAGCTCTTTAATTTATTATCTAGCATTGACTGGAATCAATTATTTTTTAATCGTAATATTAATGATATGTGTAACGTTTTTTATAGTATAATCTTTAACTCTTTTTACAAAACAATTCCACTCAAAAGAGCTCGTGGCAGCACCAATGTACCACCATGGTTTGATTTGCATCTTAAAAACTTAAAAAACAAAAGAAACAAAGCCTGGGTAAAATATAATAGGACAAGAGCTGATGAGGATTGTGAAACTTTTTTAATTTTAAAACAACTATTTACAGAGTATTCAAATTCTTTATATGTTAGTTATATTGCTAAAATAGAATGTGATCTTAAAACTAATCCAGATAGTTTCTGGAAATTTGTAAATTGTAAAAGGAAAACTAGCGGCTTCCCAAACTCTATGTCAAATTCAACGTCAACTAGTCATGAGCCTAATATTATCGCAAACATGTTTGCAAACTTCTTCAAAGAAGCTTTCGAAGACACAAACAATGACAAAAGTTCTTACTCTTCTTCTTCTGAGGCAAAATTTCCTCACTTAAATTCAATTAATTTTGAAATAAACGAAGATACCGTTACACAAAGTATCATGAAACTGGATGAGTGTTTTAGTCCCGGCCCTGATGGTGTACCATCCTCTATCTTAAAAAAATGTGTTGCGTATTTGTCATATCCGTTATGTGTTCTCTTTAATGAGTCTTTAAAAAGTTCGGTTTTCCCCAATATATGGAAAAGTGCATTTATTATACCTGTGCACAAGAAAGGTCCTAAAAATGAAATAATGAACTACCGACCTATAGCGAAACTGTCAGCGATACCGAAAATATTTGAGTCTATTGTATGTAATGTTCTTTCCTTTCACTGTACTTCAATTATATGTGATAATCAGCATGGCTTCGTCAAAAAGAAATCTACTGTTACTAATCTATTTAACTTCACATCTTTTTGTTTAGATGTTTTTGAAAAACGTGGACAAGTCGACTGTGTATTTACCGATTTTAGTAAAGCCTTTGACAAATTGTGTCATAATACATTTATTTTAAAGCTTAACAATCAAGGTTTTAATAACAATTTCTTAAATTGGATCTCATCTTATTTAAAAAATAGGCTTTATAGTGTTGTATTTCGTAATGAGTGTTCGAATCAATTTATTGTCAATTCTGGCGTCCCTCAGGGCAGCCATTTAGGTCCAATTTTATTTATTTTATTTATAAATGACTTGGTTTCAATCATTAAGAATTCATCTGTCCTTATTTATGCTGATGACATTAAGCTTTTCAAAAGTATTACATCTACCTCTGACTGTCTACTTTTGCAGGAAGACTTATTAATATTTAGGGAATGGTGCAGTAAAAATAGTCTTGTTTTAAATGTTGACAAGTGTAAAACCATGAGTTTTACCCGCAAAAAAGCTCCGTTGATTTTCAACTACACATTTGATTCATGTCCTTTAAGTAAAGTCTTCTTGTTCTCGGACTTAGGAGTTATTCTTGATCCTAAGTTAACTTTTAATGATCATTTAAACTACATAGTTAAAAAGGCTAATAAGATCCTAGGATTCATAAAGAGATTCGGTCGCGATTTCCGTGACCCTTACGTTCTAAAGCTTCTCTTTGTTTCATTTGTGAGACCAATACTTGAATATGGTTGTGTAGTCTGGGCACCTCACTACGCCATTCATATAAATAGACTTGAAGCAATTCAAAGAAGGTTTTCTCGTTTCTGCCTTCGTTTTCTTCCATGGTCACATGAACATATGCTTCCTCCTTATTCTCAAAGACTGGCTTTAATAAATCTTCCTTCACTCACTAATCATAGGCAGTACTTGCAGTTTTGTTTCATAGTTGGTATTATTAATGGGTTAATATCATCTCCATCGGTTCTAAGTCGTTTAAATTTCAGTTTTAGTCGTACAAGTATAAGATTACAGCAACCATTAGGCCATATGTTCAGTAGATCAAACTATGGTGCAAATAGCCCCCATAATCAATTGATTGCAATATTTAATAAATTTTACTTTTGTATAGAGTCTGTAAATGATAACCTTAAATGCATTAAATTCAAAACTATGTTCTTTAATAACTTGTAATATATATAAGTTTATAAGTATTATGTATAAGTATTGTTCACGTTAGCATTTAACGAATTGAAATAAATAAATTATAAAATTCACGAATAAACAGTGAGGTACGTATGGGGGCATGCTGCCCCCCTACAACTGCTTGGGCTTGCGATAGGATTTGGAGTGGATGCGAGGTTAGGTGAATGCAAAGTTTCTGTTGCCTTTAAAGAACCTGTATTAATTCTATTTTCGCATTGCAATAAGGCCGAAAAACTGGTTGAGATAGATTTGGTTTTATTTCGATTATTTTGTTGGTGTTATTTTCATCGGGCATGAGAAATAACACCAAATTGGCGTTATTTCATTTTATGGATGGAAATATGGCCAAATATAAAATTGGGCTATACATATTTCGTTTGGCGTTATTTCACGTCACGGACAAAAACCCCTAAAATAGACCTTTTTCAATAAATCCAGCACTCCCACCACTTCAAGGAAGTTTTTATAGAAAGAATGGCGCGACAAATTATTTTTTGACACAACTTATTTAAAGACATTTTACGATAATTATTTAAACGAATTCCATCCCAAAAAACACGAAGAATAAAAAGTTTTCGGGTTGGCTACGAAATCTCGCAAATCAAAATCTCGCATTCGAAATCTCGCATAACGAAATCTCGCAATTACAAAATCTCGCTTTTCATAATCCCGCAATTACAAAATCCCGCTTTTCATAATCTCGCAATAACGAAATCCCGCAAACTAAAATCTCGCATATCAAAATCTCTTGCGAGATATCCTACCTACTGCAAAATATATAATCCAGTGTCTGGCTACTTTTAGACCACACTGTTATTTATTAATTTGAGCTTTTGATTTTTCAATATTATTTTTTTCAAAAGAACAAGAAGAAGACAGAATATAGAGATGGTATATCCAGTTGTAAAGTGTCATGTGCAAATCGCATTACTCGTATTTGGCCTTGAACTAGAAAATACTTTTCGTTCCATTATAAACGCGTAAAAGACAACCAAAATGATTATAGAGGTTATTAACAGTAATAAATAAAGGATGTACAAATTTTTGTATTTTTATTAAAATTTTTATTTATTAGTTGGAAAGAAAAATTATCCATAGTGCTCTTGGGTGTGCGATTCGTTGCTTTGAAATTTGAAGTTGCGAGATTTTGATTTGCGAGATTTTAAATTGCGAGATTTTGGTTGAAATTTGCGAGATTTGTAGGTTCAAGATTTAAATGCGAGATTGTAAAAAGCAAGATTTTGTAATTGCGAGAATATGAAAAACAAGATTTTTAATTTGCGAGATTTCGTTATTCGAGATTTTTAAAAAAATGCGAGATTTCGTTATTCGAGATTTTGGTTTGCGGGATATCGTAGCGCTCCCAAAGTTTTCATATGGTAGTGCTGGATTTATTGAAAAAAAAATGCTTCTTTAGGGGTTTTTGTCATATTCAAGGAAATTTTTATAGAGAAAATGGCGCGACAAATTATTTTTTCACACAACTTATTTAAAGAAATATTACCACAATTGTTTAAGCAAATTTAATATCGAAAAACACGGAGATTACAAATTTTTCATATGGTAGTGCTGGAATGATTGAAATAAAAAGGAAAAAAATCGATTTTGGGTTATTTTTAAAAAAATAAGTGCGACAATTTTTATTCTTTTACGATATATTAACGACAAATTTACGACAAATTATCACATATTAATTTTTCTTGTTTGAGTTCATTCTACCCTATTTTGAGGGGTGGTAGTGCTAACTTGACTGGCAAGTTAGCATTACCAGGGGTTATTTTTTAGAAAATAAGTGCGACAATTTTTTTTTTTTTTCATGACAAATTTACGACAAATATTCCCATTATTAGATTTTAAAAATTTTGAAGTGGTAATGCTAACTTGACGGACATCATTGCGGTTGGACTTGTTGGTATTCCCGCAGAGCTCTTACGAACAGCACCAACAACATCGAATGAGCTCCTGCACCGACTCATTGAGAGAGCTTGGAAAACAGAGAGTTTTCTTGAAGAATAAAAAAAAGAAATGATTGCCAGGCTCCAAAGAAAGAACACCATTCGCAGTGCGAAAACTGAAGAGAAATTTGGATGCTGCCTGAATAAAACTCCACCTTGAAGACACACTTGACGCAGGGCTCAGCACTGGATCTTCCCGTGTAGACCACATCAATATCTTGCCGATCATCATCGAACTGTGCATTGAATATCGATCACCACTTCACCTGCTATTAATAGACTTCGAAAAGGAGTTCGACAATGCTAACAGAGAATTTATCTGGCTTGCTTTGCGCAAGAGGGGCATCCTTGATAAATTCATTGCAAATATTAAGGTTAGATATGATGTATCTCAATGTCACCTTCTAAATAAAGGAAGGTTATCAGAAAATTTTAAAATCCAAAGTGGGATTATACAAGGGTGGAAACTGTCACCAATACTCTTCCTGTTGGTGATAAATGATGTATTGCACGCAGCTTTGTTGACTCTCAACTGGAAATGGAGGAACTCAGTGAACTCTGCAATCACACCTCAAACATCTGGACTACGCGGACAATGTATGCTTACTCTCTCATAGGATCCAGGATTTCTATCAAATGACAACAAGGATGGATAGAGAAGCTGAAATCGTTGAGCTAAGGATCAATACGGCAAAAACAAAGATCACGCGTGGAACTTCCTCATCAACCCAAGTAAATACTTTTGGATAACCAGTAGAGATGGTAGAGAGTTAACAATATCTTGGGAGTATTGTCTGAACCGATGGTGGTACTGAACTAGATATAATTAGTCGAATGGGGAAATAAAAGACTGTTCAGAATGCTTTCCAAAATATGAAAAAACATCTCTATAAACCTTAAGACCAAGATCAGATTGTTTCAATGCTAAATAAGTGCTTCTTCATGGATCCAGCACCTAGAAAATAACGTTAAGACCCGCTATTCACAAGAAAGCCGCAAATTTTCGTGGATAGATGCCTGCGTAACATCTCGAGGAATGTGATACCATGGTCAGGAAACCATACAAAACGTAAGTGGTAGTTGACTGGACATACGCTTCGAAAAGGTCACGAGTACAATGCGAGTCAAGCGATGCAATGGAGCCCTCTCACACAGTGAGGCAGACGTGTGAGCTGACCTAGAAGTACCTACTTCACGAAGAAAGGTCGAAAAGGAATCAGCACAACTGGGGAAGAGTTGAATAGAACTGAGATACTTTCCCAGGAACCATACACAATAGCTCGTAGTAGTGGAGGCCCCATGTCCCGCGATTGGAACCTCATGGATTGGAGCCTGTAATACAAGTGTATGGTTTCAATATACATATACAAAATACCTACTTTACTTTAAGACAATCTTCATTTAAAGTTTTACAAATTTTTGAATAAATATGTCTGTTGGGGTTTTAAGGAGTTATCCCAAAACTTCTCTTATAAAGTCTTCAATGGAAGTAGGGTCTCTTGTCTTGCACAAGAGATTTAGTAACGCCAAACTCTGATTTGAAAATTGATTCTATTATTGGAGGGAAGAAAGAAAGGACAAAGCCTCCTGCCACTTGTTCCACTGATTCTATTATTACCTCTAAAATAGTCAAAAAAGTGTGCATGGAAAGATCTAAGAAATAACTATACTAAAGTTAAAGTAAACCTGATGATCTTATTAAAACAGGTTACTTGCTTCATCTCAGAAATCCTGATTCTTTAGTCGATCTCTCATCCGCATTAATAAGCTTCTTCAGTATATTACTCGGCGGATTTCCGAAACTCGTTATGGGGTCGTTATGGGGTCTAGGATCTTATCATCTTAAAGCATTAATCAATCTTTCTGAAAACTTGAAATAGTCCTATCAAATGCAACTCAACCTTCTAGAGTATAAAACAAAAGTAAACTATCTGCCATCTGCTTTGCCAAAGAAAACAAAAATGCATTTCAATTCATGTCAAATTTATTATTAAATCCGCTTCCAACTAAAAAATATAAGTTGATAGGTGAATGTAATTGACAGTTGGAAAGAACATTTCTAAGGTCAGCTTACATATTTGATGCTTTAAATACAAAAAGAAAAAAACTAAACGAACAAAGAATCTACTTTCGGCATTATACCACTCAGTGGGCTTCCACTTAAATCTAATTTAATAATGAAGAGCTCCATTAGGTGCTTTCACTCCCACACCTTTTTAAGTCTCCGTCTTATTTTACGTCGGTAAAAGAGCAACCGAAAGATAATTTGATAAAATATATTTTTTTATAAATTTTGCTCTCGTTACTCAATAAGGAAGAAGACACAGACACAAATTTATTAAAGTTTCCTTTCGTCGTCACTTCGTTGCGTCAAAGTGTCGAAGGAAAGAACAATATTTCAAGGCACATTAAGAGATTTGTGCGGTGGTGATAATGATGGTGTCCTTTTTTAATTGAACCTAATTGCTTAAGTAAGAAAACAAAATGTTGTGAGAGATTAGCATAAACAACCCAAAGACCTTAAAAACAAAAAATTACTCTAAACGAAAATGCTGTTCAGTGCGTTCACATCAGAACGAACAAAACTGTCAATTATTTATCTTGAGCATTCAATCAAAGTTTATAGTCTAGGATTATGTGCCTGATATTTTTTTTTATTATAGAACCTTTCATGTGGTGGCTGATAAACTTATGCTTTTTTTATGATTAAGGTAGGAAAGTATTAATAAGACCCTTTAAACAATTTTTTGTGTTATCAGGAACTTGCCAATTAGAGTTGAGTTTTAAACGTCATTAATAAACGTCACTTTTTTAGATGAATTTTAAACATGAAATGAAATTCTATGGACTAAAGGCCATTAAAATCAATTTTGAATCCTAAAAGATTACCCTATTGCAAATCCCATATCGTAATCGGAAACTTTTATGAGTCCCCAAAAAAGTTGTCAACAAATCCATTCGTTATTGAACTTTTCTACTACTACTACTACTACTACTACTACTGCTACTACTACTACTACTACTACTACTACTACTACTACTACTACTACTACTTCTTCAATATCGTTCTTGAAAGAATGGTGCAAGACTCTCACGTTAACACTATAGAGGCACAATCTTTCAAAAGTCCGTCCAATTACTCGATTACGCTGACGACATTGACATAATCGGATGAACAAACCAAGATATCAGTGATGCTTTCGTGAGTATTGAGAAGGAAGCCAAGAAGATGGGTTTAACGGTGAATGAAAGCAAAACGAAATGTATGCTGTCAACAAGAAATGACACCTAACACCGACTTCTTGGACAGAACGTCACTTTAAAAAAAATAAATAAATTGGGTGGCGCAACAGCTCATGGAGAACCAGGGCCTAGTGACTTACAACTCACAACCATACCTGTGTGCGTGTTGTTGGCAGGAATGGAGGGGACCTACAGTTTTTTGCCGAGTCCGAACGGCTAAATGAGAAGCACTTTTTCATGACAAGTAATACTCTTGGAGGATTTGTCAGTTCCTCGCAAGAGGCAGTACCTCGGATAAAACATTTCTGCTTTTAGGTGGCACGGCTGGGAATCGAACCCACACCTTCGGCATGACAGTCCTACGCACTAACCATCACGCCACGAGGTACTACGTCACTTTAGACAGCTATAATTTTGAGGTATTCAGAGACTTTGTCTACCTAGGATCCACCATAAACTCAGCGAACGATACCAGGCTGTTTTGAGAGGAAAACTCTCCAGGTGATTTTAGGTCCCGTCTGCATAGATTGGGAATGGAGAAGAAGAAACAACAACGAACTGTAAGTACGCTGGAGATGATTTGGTAAGAAGCATAAAGCAACTAGTAAATAAAATATGGTCGATAGAAAGCATAGCTGAAGAAACCTTAGCGCCATCTGTTCGATAAAAAAGAGGCGGTCGCATTCTCTGCACCATCTATACAGAGGCATAAATCTTTTAAATATCGCCTAAAAGATCCTGTCAAGTGTATTTTGTGAACGTCTGAAGCCGTTTACTGATGAACTGGTTGATCCTTTATCAGTTTGGTCTCAGGCCTGGAAAGTCTACAATCTACCATGGGAAGACCCAGGAATTTTGTATAGAAACACACCACCCTGCGCCAGCCTTGACAGGGACAAGCTGTACCAAGCGACGTGCCATTTTAAGTTAAGGTGTCCCTGCCAAGCTAATACCTCTTATCAGTTCTCGCTGCTCCATCAATGTCGGAAAATATTCTACCGAAACCTTCGAAACTACCAGGGGCCGAACTACCGCTTCAGTGAACGAGTACGTGAGTGCCATCAGTGATCGAATGAACGAGTAATCACATCAAATTTTGGTATACTAGATTGCTCGAAACGTGAACGGTAATGCCAAACTCACATAATTCAGTCACGTATTACTCGATAACTGATGCGGTAATTTGGCCCCAGATAACTACGACAAGGCAGCGAGCTTTCATGTAGCTGCTTCGATATTGATCTTGAGTGAGTAGTGCGCAACACTCAACTCAGACCAACCACAATCTGCGCTATCTTTCAAAAATTCAACCAATATCTTAGATAATGTAGATGACTTCGACATAAATGGCAAGAACCAAACGAGCAGTAACGGGTAAATTTCTTAGCAAAAATTTCAGAAGCAAAAAAAATACGGGTCTTGTTTTGACAAAGACTAGACTAGACCTCAAAATGGTCAGTGAATTTCTCTGTCAATTGCTGTGAATCAGCAAATGACTTAAGTGATGAAATCAAGCGTAGAACAAATCTTGCTTATCGCTGTTTCTTTGGACTTTTTAAGAAGAACAGGTCTTGGCGAAAAGAACTAAATACTAGGTAGCTTAAAAATACAAAAATAGTATCGGCTCATCAGTCATCTCTTTCACACTGTTGAATATTTCCATCATATACAATCCCTGCAACTAGGCAATGTTCTTTATTTTTGAATGAAATCAAAAACTTGGAAAGTATCGTATTTTTCACATAATTAAATGAATCCGTTAGTCTCAAACATTTTAGTAAAAAAGCCTTTTAGGTAAAAATATCCCAAGGTGTTTGATTTTTCTTTCCAATAGAACACCTTTTGCCTGATATTATTCTTGTTTAAAACGCATATTTCTGACGATTATAATTATTTTTGTTGAGAAACAAAGTTTTTAATTTACAATCGATTTTTGTTTTACTTTTTATTGTTTATTGATGTCCCCTTTGCAACACAACTTTGTAATTATTAAAGCTTCGTTTATCGTTTAGTTTTTGTGTGGGAATATACAGAATCGATAGGTATCTACTATTTACAAAGAACTTCCCTTGCCCTGTCATTACTAAGCCATTGCTATATTGATTACTTTTTTTTCTGTCCCCTTATAACTTTGTTGAAAGAAGATAAGAATGTGATTAAGGCCATATGTTGTTTTATACCTACTTACATGATACTTTGATACCTGGGTCGTAAATCAGCTTAAGATTAGTGCGCATCATCGAAACAAATCTAATAGGTTTTAAAAGCAAAACAGTTAGCATAATATCAGTATATATATAGGGGATAGGGGTTGCATTGATAAATTGGTTCAGACTTTTGAGTTGCTAATTAATTACAACCACTCATAAATGAAGGATAATGAAATGACTTAATTGGTAATTTCTATGGTAGGTATGTAGGTACCTAAGGGCTTTGCGGAATAATTGGATCGGGAAAGTGCACGTAAATTTATATAATTCAGTGTTAAGTCCCTTAATATCGTAATGGCTAATGGTGGTAAAAGCATACCTAAACGAAAATTACCAGCATGTCTACCTTAGATGTTAAAAAAAGATAATCTTAAAACAGGAAAATGCTGTAATACAAAAATCGGACACACGCTGCACTCCATAGGACAAATTGTTAAGAACGGCCCTTAAGGAAGACCTTTCAGCCCTAGGCCCCATGCACACCTACCCGTAGTAGAGAGTGGGTAACGCTAACATGCAGGAGGATGAAATGGATGACGCGATAAGTGAACATCCTTGCGATGCTGGTCAGGACATAAAATCGTCCTGGGGATGGTTAAAAGCCCACAAAAGGGCGAAGAGCTGCAGGTTGTGGTTAGCATGAAAGTCTGGTGGTGGAGGAGCATATCTTAAAGGGCCAACGGCAACAGCAAGTTGCGTCTGTAACCCATATTGGGTGGCTACAAAAGGCGTCTGTTTTCTCTTATAAAGCGGCCTTGATCAGTTATATGTTCGACAATACAAAGGACCTGTCGAACTTATGTCCATTTTTTGTTAATAATCGTACAAGTATCTCGGAAAACACCATGGTGAAAGGATGTAAGTTAATATATCCAACTATGACAACAACTTGTAATGAGTCCCCAAAAGAGGTAACCATTTTATCGAGAATACTTCTGCAGGTTCGGCTGCAGTAACCCGCACATCGAATTTGGGGGTGCGGCATATCTTTCAAGTACCAGTGTCAATCAAGACGTCATACACAAATGAAAGAAATCATTTAAGAAGTGCCAATTTTACTACCGCATACGTACACAAATTGGACCATGGAACATCATCAGCGAAATTGTGGGGAAGAAGTGCCGAATACAGACCTGACACCCTCTGGACAAACAAGTATGTTTTATTCGATGATAGAGAGGGTGGCCAAAGGCTACATGTGGTCGGAATTCGGAAGAAGTGAGGTGAAGTCTTATTTCCTGGGTGCCTATTTCTTGAAGAATAATGACAGAAAGGTTTCGTTCAAAAATTCGGACCGCGTGAAGAAAATTCAGCGTTACGCCTACACAACACAAATGAAGCATTCGAAGAAGACAAAACCACGTTCTACACTCATATTAACTTGGTTTCCTGAAGTGTTCCGAGAGCTGACATCATAATTGGCATGGGAGATCTCAATGCCCAAGTCGGATCAGACAACAATGGTCTAGACCGCGTGATGACAAAAAATGGTTTGGCGTCACGCAATGTAAATGGCGATTTGCTGGTTGACTTTTGTAATGCCAATCATCTTGTACCTACTGGGTGGGACTAGGGACTGCGTTTAAACATAAGACAACAAAATCACCTGGTGGATAATGAGACAGCATCTAAAGAGACGAGCTAAATAGAGCAATGTCTAGTTTTGGCATCCTTCCCAAGTCCATTTGTACAGGATGACGATGGAGAATGCATGCTGCTCCATCAAGGTCGGCAAAGACCTCACCGATACCTTCGATGTCAAAAATGTTTTAATCAAAATGATTGCAATACTTTTAAGTCAACACTAGAAGCACAATCGTTGAAAAGTCCAATTACTCGCGGACGAACAAAGCGTGATGTTTGTGGTGCTTTCATGAGTACTGAGAAGGAAGCCATCCAAGAAAATAGGTTTAACGGTGAATGTCCAAATATATGCATACTGATGGCAATGGTAACATGAAACTTTTACCGAAACTTCAGTGGAAAAGCTCTCACCTTCGCAGTTATAAATTCAGCCTCGATTTTTTATTGGATTCGATTAATAATAATCTTTTTAACTCAATCCGTGGGACAGATATCCTGGTGGCATGTATATCAGAGGCCGCACAACCCTTTCAATCGCCACATAAAAGAAAATGGAAAGAACCCTGGTTTGACATGGATTGTGAAGCAGCTAGGAAAAAATCTTTTGGGTATCTGAGGCTCCTGAGATCGACAAACTCAAATGTTGTCAAGAAAATGTACCAAGAGGCGAACAAAGCCTTCAAAAGAAAATGTAAAGAAAAGCAAAAGAACTATTCTGAATATTTAATGCATAAGTTATCCGAAGTTAGAGATAGTAGCTCGTTTTGGAAACTTGCCCGTTCTCTAAATGGAGTGCCTTTTGCAAAAAATATTAAAATTGATATAAGTATCCTAGCCAACCATTTCGAAAAACTCCTAAACTCTCAGATAGGTCCAAATCAACTGCTTTTTGCCTGGCCATACCTAGAAAATGAAGATCTTGACCGTTACTTTTCTATTCAAGAAGTTTGCAAAGTTATATTTCGTTCCAAGCTCAACAAGGCTCCAGGCGAAGACAGAGTACCTTATGAATTTTTCATAAATGCCACTGAAAGCTTTATAGAAAAGCTAACTGCTGCTAATAATTATATATTTAGAATGACTGATGTTCCTGATAGCTTTCGTAAGAATATCATCTTCCCACTGTTCAAAAAGGGTGATGCAAGTGACCCTAATAATTACCGAGGCATATCATTCATGAACACAGTCATGAAACTCTTTACTGGCGTCATTCTAGAAAGACTTACAAACTGGGTGCAGCAAAATAATTTACTCAGCGAGTATCAAGCAGGTTTTAGAAAAGAATATTCAACTGTCGATAATATTTTTTCACTAACGTGTATTGCCAGATCATATCTAGACAAGGGAAAGAAGTTATATGCATTCTTCATCGATTTTAAGGCAGCGTTCGACTCAATCGACAGGAGTGCTCTGTTTTATAAACTTAGCTGCCTAGGAATTTCTTCAAAAATGCTAGATTTACTAAAAAGGCTCTACGAAAATAATATGACAGCAGTGTGGGACGGAAACGTTGTTTCTAACTGGTTTGCAACGACAACTGGTGTCAAACAAGGATGCCTACTAAGCCCGCTTCTGTTCTCACTCTTTTTGGATGATATCCCATTGGCTCTCCCTGGAGGAATCACGTTTGCTGGAACCAACATCAAGGCTTTAATGTATGCGGACGACATCGTTATACTAGCGGAAACCCCTCAAATGTTACAAATGATGATCAATAAGCTACAGTTGTACTGTGGTCTTTGGTGTCTCACGGTCAATACCAGTAAATCCAAAGTAATGATCTTCCGAAATGGAGTGGGTAGATACGCTAGGGAAGAAAAGTGGACCTGGGAAAATGAGAACCTCGAGCTGGTAAAACAGTACAAGTACCTTGGAGTTATCATTACCCCGCAGCTTTCTTTTAAAAAACACCTTCAGGGAAAACTAATAGAGTCAAAAAAAGCTATTAATTGTAACTGGAAAGGAATACTTGGGAAAAAACACGTTGCTTCGAGTGCCAAATTTAAGCTTTTTGAAGCGGTAATGAGGTCAATTATGTGCTATGCAGGACAGGTGTGGGGCTTTCTTCAGTATGAAGAAGTAGAAAAACTTCTTAGGTACTTCATTAAGAAAATATTTTGGCTTCCGGAAAATACGCCTACTTACATGCTGCACTTGGAAACTGGTGTTCCGCCTCTTTACGTCTTTTCACTGAAAATACATTTTAATTACATTCGTAAGGTGATGGCCCTCGGAAATCATCGACTGCCCAATATCATAGCAAGGCACCTACGTCAACAAAAGTCTCAGTTTTTTGTAGAATGGTCGCGCATGGAGGAGCAATACAACGTTCAATTAGTGGAAAGTGATTGGAGTACTTGGGGAGGCAACTTCCAAATATTGTTAGACAGGATTGAGCAAACTTTATTTGCTGACTTTACACAGATGGCCCAACGAAGTGAGACCAGAAATATGTATAATATTCTACAGCACAATCTAGGCGCCAATAACTATTTTCATGATCGGTTTTCCATAACTTCGATTTCAACTATTTTTAAAACCAGAGGTGAGCTTCTTAGATTAAACTACCGTCCTTACAGTTCCAGCGAAAATACCGACTGCACCCTGTGCAACCTCAGAACAACTGAAAATGTACTGCATTTCTTGGGAACGTGTCCTATCCTATCCGAAATTCGACGAGCTCATTGGGGAAGAAGTTTTCTAACTCTAAACGAAGTCGCTGAAATTTTAAATGGCCTGGATTGGAATTTACTATGCGGATTTGTTCAAACTGCGCTAAAATACAGAAACCAAATAATAAATGAATCTTTTTAAATTTAATGTTTCACTCTTCATTTTATATTTTTAAATAAAATCAACCAATACTATAAATGCTTATGTATGTACATATTATGTCAAACTAAATTTAGCCTTTTCTTATCAAAAAATGTTTATAAATCAATTGAAATTATATTTGTTCAGATTATACTCTCTTTTTCGGGCTGACGGCAAAAGCCAAGTCTTTAACTGTGAAATTGTAAACTAAAGAACATTTAAAATTGTTAATAAAAACACATTCTACTACTACTACTACTACTACTACTCCAAATATATGCTCTCAACGAGAAAGGACACTCAACATCAATTCTCCGACCTGAAATATTTTTGAATCCAACCCCGTGGGACGACGCAGTAGAGGAGTAACAGTTGGTGCAAGCCAGTGGCAGAGGACCTGGCCAACTTTGTGTGTGAACCTGGAGACAGCTACCTAAAGACCGAGCCAGCTGGAAGAGGTTTGTTGGTTGAGGCACTGGTCCACCCCGGACTGTAGCACTACCTTAAGTAAGTAAGTAAGTAAGTAATTGATGAGATGTGGGGTGAAATAAAAAAGTGTTTTTATGGAGTTTGGATCTGGAATTGTTCCCAATCGGATGAGAGTTACAAACATCTGGGATAAAATGGCGCTTCGAAAATTGTTGAAGATGAAAATAAATGACGAAAGGCTGAATTGTGAAGCCAGTAAAGCTTAATACATAACATGGTCTATCGTTGTGTGAGAACATGTCAGGATAAGGAAGGTTAGACGCACGGTCTTGCAGAAAATGCGGAAAATGCTGCAAGAAGCAGGCGCGGATACAGGGGGAGGGCAATGGGTGCAATTGCCCCCCCCCCCCCCCCTGGGCTAGAACGAACGAAGCATAAAATATGAATTTAATAAAATGTAATAAAAAATAGGTTATTTTGTAGTACGTTTTTAAATTTTTTTTCTTGGTAGCCCAGCGTTGCAGCAATGAGTGGTGTGCGTTGCCGGCTGGCTGACCAGGTTCAGTTCCGCTATCGCAAATTTCCTTCAAATCGACTGAGTGGAAAGCTTATAACTTCGGTCTTAGATGTCCGATCTTCAAATTTAAGGTCTTTAATTAAACAATGGATGCCTGGCTACATTACTGTACCTATAAAATTTTATGAGAAAAGTCAATTTATTTCATACTAGGGATCAGATTGAATCCCAAATAGATTTTATTTTCACTTTTCAAAATGCTGTCAATGAAATATTTCAAAATTTTAAATATAATGATTTAAAAAGTTATTGCCCCACCTCCAACCCTCCTCTACAAATTTGTTAGTGGTTTTTATAGTTAAATGTAACGGGATAGGTGGCGGGGGCACTTATCTAAATTATTAAACTTAAAGTTGATTTTAATTTACAAAAGAAATTAAATCTTTAAATTACGTCGAATTAATTAGCTTTAAAAATTTCTAACTTTGCTTCAAATGCTGGGATCTACAGGATTAAGATATCTAATTAAAGTTAAAAAAAAATAAACTACATTTGTGTATAAAATTTATTGAGAAATACCAAAAAACTTCATACAAAGGGTGATAGAGTGCTTTTTATGATAAATATTTAAATGTGCGTTTCCATAGCAGGAGTACTTTCACAATAGAAAACTCTCTAGAGCGACTCTCGGATATCATTCTTCACCTCTGGTGAGCTTATTTCATGACTGTGTTTGTGTCCACTTTCGTGTTTTACTCTTGAGAGCTTCTTTAGAGCTGCTCACGGTCTTTTTACTCTAAAATGGATATGCACCTTAAGAGTATGCAAATGCACCTGTGTTTCGAGCTCGAGAAGAGTACGTATCCAACGAAGAAGACTGGAGAGAAACCAGGAACGACTACAGCAGTCACTGCCGAAGAGATACTGGATGGAACTTTTACATCTAAGGATAGGTGTTTTTGGCGGCTTTTTAAAACGTCAAATCAACATCAATTCGATTGTCAAATGATCGTCATTTCTCGACGCAAATATTGCTATTGTATAACGTAAATGTGTAACGAAGGTTAGTAACAATCGACGGATGAATCGAGAAGGTCTGACAGAAAGGTTTAATTAGGAGTTGTTTTTTCTTTGTATTTTCCACTATAATCATTGTGTCTTTATTCAATTTCGGAAAGGAAAGGACGAAGGCATCTGAGCTTACGATAGAGTTTATCTCGGTTTTGATCCTTCAATTTTCTTGCAAACGCATTTGACGATTATGAACACGTCCTCCGGCTTCTCAATATCTTTGTTGCCAACTCGATTTTTTACTGCAGAATTGCACCACACATGATGTTTTCGAACATGTGACTTTAACAAACTGCATTTTTGAACATTGTGTTCATGCTTATGCAGTACAAATTTTATTTGACTTTTGCAATTTGCATTTGAGAACATTCCGCAAAATGCATTTTTGATGCTGATGACGTTCTCAAAAATAGCCTTTTACTGGCAAGTTTAGGTTAGGTTGTCCCTGCTAAAGAAGAGGCTGGAAATTTCACTCAAACTCGAACGTCATTGTGTCTGAATAGGAACATACCACTGTGCAATTATGTTTTCCGAGCATAATTATGGAGTAACGCAGATCCAGAGGGAACTCAAAAACGCTTTAAAGACACCATTCTATAGCTACAAACTGCAAAACCTCATTTCACAAAGTTCAAAGTACCCGCTGTTCGAGATACTGTGGCAGTTATGAAAGAGTTAATTGTCTTCAAATTTCAAACTCATCAACTCGCATTGCTTTGTGTAATCAGACTTGAAGAGCGGTACGAAGGGTACTCAAATTTTCTGTAGATCTCATCAAGATTTTGGAAACTTACGAAAATTGCCCCCCCCTGAGCGATATCCTGGATCCGCGCCTGGCAAGAAGAGGAGGTATAAGGGAATTGTACCAAATAACCAAAGAAGTTGTCGGGAAAAAAGCTTGTGGGAAGATCACTTGTGTGCCTTGCTTAATGAGGATTTCATTGAGCAGAGCGCTAAAGTACCCCAGCTAAACGAAATGCGTAGATTGTATTGTGGTATTGTCATCGAACCCACTTCAGTAGTTATTCAAAATGTGATAACTCTAATAGCTCTTCTCAAAAGGAACAAGCACCTGGACTTGATGAAATACCAGCTGAATTCCTGAAAGCAAACTCCGTCAAAACGGCAAGTATGCTACATCTGTTGATAAAATCTGTGTGCGAAAACGAAATCTATCCCAGGGACTGGAAGGATGGGGTGATTATGAAGTTGACAAAGAAAGGTGACCTTAAAATTTGCAACAGTTGGTGAGGTATATCTATCAGTTTTGTTCGTTTTTCCAAAGCTAATGGCACCCATCATTCTCGAGCAGATTAAGGTTAGAATTGAGTCTTTACTCAAGAGGCATTAGGCTTGTTTCCGCAGTGGTCAGCCATGTGTAGATCATATCAACTATCTGAATATCGTTTTTGAGCAGTCTGCGGAATTTCAATAACCGCTTTGCCTCATGTTCGTGGATTTTGAAAAGGACTTTCACTGAATCAACCGTGAGTGTATTTTATATGGAGATGGACTTCTTGGTAGGGGAATTCCCCCAAAAATGGTTGCTATTATAAGAGAATCACACAATTTGCAGCTATCCGTCACTTTCAAAATGCGACAGGAGACAGTGAGGTGCCAATTCTTTTCGTGCTGGCTATTTTTTGACGACCAACGTTGGTACACCGTCAGCGGAGAGACAGGGCCTTCAATGGCGACCGTTTGAAAGTCTCAGTCATTTAGACTCTGCCGATGATGTACATTATGTCCCCTGACATAAAAGTGGACTAAACGGATGTGCCAAACCTGAAGGTGAAAGGAGAGTCAATTGGTCTAAAATAGACAGCAAAAAGACAAAAATTATGCTCATAGGCCACTCCACACAGCAGCGTATTTTTCTACAGGAGATGCACTTTTTCATGACAAGTATACTCTTGGAGGATTTGACAGTTCCTCGCAAGAGACAATACCTCGGATAAAACATTTCTGTTTTTAGGTGGCATGGCTGGGAATCTTTATGCCACAAGATTTGGAAACCTTTAAGTCAAATCCCTTTGCCCAATATGTGGAGATTCTTCGAATCCAATGTCAAATCCGTGCCGTTATATGCTTGTAAAACCTGGAAAGTCGAGACAATCATTTTCAAGAAATTACAGGCTTTTGTGAATTGCTGTACACGTCACATTCAAAATTAGGTGTATGAAACGAGGAACTGTGGAGCAGTACAAGTCAAGAGCGACTGGACGTGGACATCGACATAAAAAAGCACAAATGGCAATGGATTGGTCACATGCTGAGGGAACGATGAAATTGCAAAGCAGTCCTTTGAATGGAATTCTCAGAGGGTGCACAATGTGTTGGAAGACCAAGAACAATATGGAAACAGTCCTAGTAGAAGCAGACTCCTAGAGAAAGACGTGCCCAATATATAGTGGCAGACCGTGCATAATGAGAACGATTTGCTGGCGCCTTATGCCCCTACCCCAACCGGGGTGACATTATGATGATGATTGTGATTTAGAACTATCAATTGATATAGATAATTGATAAACGTTGAAATTTCATATTTTAAAACCCAACTGCTCATCTTTTCATTGAAAAATGTACATTTTCTTGTGTAATTCACAATAATTTTCATAATTTTCAATTATCAAAATTTATATCAATTGGGTTTCTTACTATCGCATTTCAATAATGATCAAATATCAATTAATAATTGTAACTCACAATAAGGTTGCCTAATGTCAACCTAATTAATTTTCCTAATGGAAAATGCATCCAAAACTCTTAAAGCTATACGGAACGAAAAGAAGACTTTAAATCAATTTGAAGATGCCACCGTAATTGCATTTGAAGTGCGCGAAGATAAATAAACAAAATTAAAACTGCATAAAGTTTCTTCTCCTTTGCGTCGAAAAATATGAATTCATAAATCAATTAATTTTAAAATGAAGACAGAGCTTCAAGTTCACATCAGTGCCATAGTTGTTGCTTTTGTTGTTTTTCCCGTCTTTGGTTCTCTGTTCTTATGTCATTTGAAAAATTTGAATTTCCGATGTCAACAATAATCCAATTTATGTGTTTACCCACGATAAAGGGTTGAAGTTGAAGGTCGTAAGGCATTGTTTCCATTATTTTTGATCCCTAGAAGAACTTTTTGTCTTCTAAATTTATATAAGAATGAACCTTTATTTCTAACACACTGTCAGCTCATCAGCGCACGTTGGAAAAAGGTAAAAAAAATAAAAAAAGCTTTCTGGGTAAAATGAAGTGTGTAACTTCTTAAAAATTTTACACCAATACTTTTCTAAGGGTTAAAGGTAAGGTTACTATGAAGGTACCTTCCTAAGAGGGGTAAAGTATAGAAACACTTTTAAACGTTTTTTTTTTCTCTTGTTAAAAGGGTTCCATTTTAAATGGAAATTTCAATTATTAAAGTAGGTACTTCTTCGCTGAAAAGAAATTGTATCAAAACGAAAAAAAAATGCAGAGGCAATTGAAATAGATCTTCTTTATTTTATGGGTATGATGACTATGGGAAGGTTAGTTTGGAACTTATAGAAAGTTAACCAAAAGAGGGTATGGCAATGTGTATGGCAACCTTTTCAGTCCCTTTTCAACAGAAAATATTCTAATACAATATTAATACCACCTTTTCTGTTACCCTTCGATTTGCCTTTCCGGAAACAGCAATTTCTTATTAAAAGAAAAATATACATCTGCTTTATGAAGACTTTTGTGTTGAATTGAAGGTAGGTACATACACACAAAGTCACACATACATCACCGTCTTCGTCGTCGCGTCGTCGGCGTTTTATATTATAAATGAGGCAAAATAATAAATTTAATATTAAAAAAAAAAAAAAAAACTACCTTGAGGTTGAGGTAAATATCAAAACCTGATTACATTTCCTCAGAAGAGGTTATGTTCGTTAAGAAAATAAAGGTTAACTCGCAGTCATAACTTTATTTAGGTTTTGTTTTGAAACCAAATAAGTTATAAAGGAAATGATTAAAAAACATTAATTGAATTATCTGTGACAAAAGTTCCTTTTTAAAACATAAAACGCACGACCGGGTCTCACGTCCTTGCTCTTTGGCTCAAAAGACATTAAAACTATCATGGAAGAATGTTTATAGGATAGGCTATTGAATATACCTTCTAACAAGGAACAATTACGTTCAAGGGTTCTTACTATTGAATATGGTTGTTTGGGGTATAATCATGCCTTACACCTAAAATGCTATTAAATTCATTTTAATGTTTTTTTGAAAGCTCATTTTGAAAAGCTTTAAAAAAAAAACATTGAAAACTCAGATTCAATGTTATAGTTTTGAAATAAAAAATAATTTCTTGAAAACCCAAGCTGGTGACCTAAAACAGATGAGAGATTTCAGCTCGGCATGCAAATGTATGCTAAAAATAATACTCCCTGGTCCATACTTAAAAGTTAGCCGGTAGGTAGGTAGGTAGGGCATTGGGCTTAACACTCGCTCTGTGCCCAATAAGCACTGGATTGCTAAGTTTTGATACCATAATTCATTTGACCTGTGGATGAAAGCGGATTTAAAGTGAGGATATGCGGGTCTATCCTCTCAGGGCCTTAGTTCCTCAGGGGTCCCGTTCCTTCGGTTGTATTTGAGATGTCCTCCTGGGCCTCCGTCTGCTCACTCCACATGGCAAGACGTTTCCAGTGGAGATCTTTCCCAAGAAATGAGAAAAGTGTTCCTTTGCTCGAAATATGATGGCTGTGGGGTATGGTTGATGTTCATTGTGAGTCAGCACAAAAGACAGGAGGTGGATCATGGGACACTCACTCGATTGGATCGCATCTCACCCGAGCTGGCTACATTATGCCAAGCTCAGCAGATTGCAGAATAGCACCTAAGCGCGATTGATCCAACCGTATGACCATCACTGCCATTGAGCATCATGAAATCCCGCAGAAACCCGGATTCCGATTACTCCACCTTCCTTGGGTCTGGAGGGGATTATGAACATGGGAACCGATCTCAGACCCATTTCGTCTTTAATCTTTATTTCGGAAAGTTTGTTTAGGTGGTCAAAAAATGCCACTCCAAACGATTGTGCTCTCATTCTGGCTAGAGCAGGACATTTACAAAGAAAATGAAGGATTGTTTCCTTTTTTTGATGGTCTCCCCAGCTACGGCAGTGAGTATTGTAAGGAATACCCACACCCAGCCTCGCCGCATGTTGTCCTATTGGTCAGTGACCAGTACAGGTTGCTACGACCCTGGCTATGTCCTGCCTGGGTTCGGGATTTATTATAGACGGGCCAGATCATTTTCTGGATATTTTGCAATTGGTTAAACTGCTCCACCTACGATTGGATTTACTTAGAAAAATTGACAATATATTGCCCTTCACAACTTCAAGGGGACTGTTGACTCTATATCCTCGAGTGAGATGTTAAGGGCTGATCCTTGCCTGGCTAGTTCATCCGCCCGTTCATTTCCCTCAATACCACTGTGACTAGGAATCCATAGAAGAATGACCTTGAGTTAATATTTAGGCTTGCGAGCTCATCTCGGCATTGTTGGACCAATTTTGAGGATGATCTAGCCAAATCAATGGTTTTAATAGCTGCCTGACTGTCTGTAAGGATGGCTGTATTACGATTTTGATTCGGATCTGCTTTAAGTATCTTGCATGCCACCTTGATTGCCAGTATTTCAGCTATAAATACATTAGCAAAATTCGGTAGCCGAAATCACTCAGAGATGTTAAGAGACTCAGAGAAGACTCCTGAGCTAAAACCGCACTACATCTTTCAGCCCTCAGTATAGATAGTAGTGTCGAAGTCTCGCGTCACGGGCGTCATCATCCCAGTCCTTTCTGGGTGGCAGTAAATCTTTAAAATCCTTACTGAGGCTCATTGTGGGAGCGCGGTAGTCAGTGGGAGTCGAAAAAATGTCAGTGGAAATCAAGTTAGTGATATTGCTGTGACCATAAGTCTTAGCAACCCAACAATTTGATTCTTTTAGTCTTAAAGCACTACAAGATACTAAATACTTATTTAATGTATAGATCAAGTGGAAGAAGGTGCAGAAAAACGCTTAAGGCATCCGTTGGGCAAGAATGAAGCCCCTGTGGTACCAACACTAGCTATTTTTTGAAGCATTTTGATTTTATCGATGTTATATGCCTTGTTAAGTGCGGGCCACCAGACAATCGAACCATATGTTAGATTGGGCCGTACCACTGCAGTATACTTCCATAAGATCATCTTTGATTGAAGGCCCCACTTTTTACCGAAGGTTTTACTGCAGGCATAGAAAGCTATGCAGGCCTTCCTGACCCGTTCTTCGATGTTTATCTTCCAGTTTAACTAAGGGTCAAGGATGACACCTAGATATTTTGCACTGGTTGATAGTGAGAGTAGTTTGCCGTTAAGTCGGGGTGGAGTGAAGGGTTGTATCTTAGTTTTGGTAGTAAAAAGCATCAGTTCAGTTTTGCTCTGCTTAACTCCAAGACCAGAGCTCATAGCCCAGGTGCTAACTTTTCTCAAAGTCATCTCTGTGATTTCGCTTATCACAGGAGTGAACTTTCCCGACACTAATATCACCAAGTCGTCCTCATACGCAACCACTTTCACACCACATCTCTCCCAAGGATTTTGTTCATGACTAAAAGCCATAGAAGTGGTGACAGAACACCACCCTGGGTGTTGCTTTTACAAAGCAGATGACTGGATTTAGACGACGAACTGATGAACGCATGTATGTACATTACTTTTTTTAACATTTTTTAACAATTTAACTATATGCCTGTAAGACCTAAGGTCTTTTTAAATGCAACCTGAATTGCACGGCACTAGTTAGAAAGAGTAGGAGGATAGGAAATATTTGGCACAGTGGATTGAGATCAAGGTGTTTATTAACTCATTAAATCTCACGGGTGACGTCCAGTTAAGCTGGGAGAATGTAGAAAAGAATGCTGCCTAGAATGGGGCTCGAACCCACACCTCTAAGTTAGCAGTCAAGCACTACTCTTCATCTTTACCTAATAAATCATGGCAAGTCGTTTCTCTTATGATTTGGCAAGTAAATTCATTGATGATTTCAGCTACAAAATTCATTGGGGACGATATTTCCCGCTGGGTGATTTATTTTGTTTTTTTTTTAATCTCCGTGATTTTCTAATCGCATATGTATGTATTCACATTTAAAACCATGTGAGCATCTCATTTGTTGCGGCCAAAAATTGTGCGATTGAAAACCACAAGTGAAAATGCATGATGTGGTTTTTCAATTGCTGTTATTTAATTCGTAGATGTCTTCGTATACGTTTTTATATGTATTTTATATGTGTGGTAGTAAAGTGCACTTTTTTATTCATGTTAACTTTCAAAAATCGCATTGCCAAAAAATTGAAACAAATACATATCAGTCTTTAAAGCGTAACGATTTCATGGTATCAAGTGCTTTCATTCACATTTAATCTCATGTGTTCTATTTTTCGCCATTTAATAATCGTGCGATCGAAAATTAATGTGTGATCTTAACCTAAGTTAAAAGACATCAGGTATTGGGTCAGAGAGTTGGCAAAAAAAAATGTAGACATAGAACTAAATTATGGAAAATTTAAAAATAAAAATTAATTTTTCAGAGAGAATTTAAAAAAGTCTGTAGGTACTTGGTGGTGGCGACTTAATTAATAGTTATAAATGTTTTTAAAATATCTATGAATTAACTGTGGAATATTTTATATGATACCATAATTCATATAAATGTTTAAAAAATATTTGTGGTATACATTCGAGTCCACTTAAATGAAACAGCAAATTTTCAGGCCTTTATTTCATTTTAACAAACTTTTACACTTTCAAAACAAAGAATATACCTATCGAAAAAGGTACTTTTGACCATAAATATAATCTGGAATGTCCTAGGATGTCCGTATGGTACACATTCAGCAAAGTTATTGAACTGCTACGCCATCTGTAACAGATATGATTCACAGCTGAGAATTTGTAAGGAAAGTTTCCAGAGATTCAATAACAACCTGGTTATATGAGAAGATACTGATAATTGATAAAATTATCCTAATAACCGAAGGGATTCGATGTTGGTAGCATTCGAATATCTGGAGTAGAGAGTTTCTGAGTGAGAAGTTCTCCGTTGTTCATTCAAATGCCACAGAAGCCAACAATCAGTGGTCTCACTGTCTCAGTATCGTGAAATCAACATGGAAGCAGCCAAAACCAACAGTAGGCTACAAACCCTCCCCCCAATATGAACCAGTGGTATGATATGATGAATGGGTGCAGCTGAAAAATGTGGCAAAAGATACACATGTGAATATCCTGCAAAGTATAAAACAAGAGATTCGATAGAGATGTATCGAGCAAGGGGAAGAGAGGAGAAGAAGACTTTGCGTAGAAAGAAGAGGGCGTACGAAAGCTCCCAGCTCTAATCAACAAGTGGAAGTTTTATTAAAAAGCCAGCAACTGGCTGCTGATTTTTAAACCGGAACACAGGCTTTTCGAAGCAGTGCATGTAACCTAGTAACCGAAGGAGAGGGAATAGAAGATGTGTTCAAGAAGTATTTCCAGCATCTGCAATAGGCATCAGGTAGAGCTAGAAATAGAATGAGAAGAGAATCCACACCCAGTCAGTGAAGAGCCAGGATCACTGGTTCTTCAAGAGGCATAAACTTTGCTTAAAGTATCTTAAGAACAATGTGGCCACCGCCATCGGATCTGATGGTTTACCAGCGGAGCCTTTTTTTGAAAGGAGATGGTGCATGCTTCAACTCATATCAACCAAGTTTTGGTGGAAGGAATAATGCCTGATGATTGGTCTATCAGATCCATATGTCTCAACTACAAAAAAAGGCGATCCTATGGCTGGCGAGAGCTATTGACACCAGAGATCGAAAAAAAACTCACCTTTTTGAAAAGTCTTTAAAATTTCACTTACCTGCAGAGACCTTTAAAAATGGTCACTTAAAAAACTTCTTTCGGTTTCTCTCAGTGGGAAACTTTATTTTGATTTTTTTAGGTTTCGGTTAACCACTGTCCACTTATCGCTGAGAGAAAAGAATAAATCTCATTTGGAGATTTTTATTTTGTTTTGTCCATTAAAAGCTCTGCTTTTGGATTTTCTAAGAATTGTTTGGTAAATCATTGTTGAACACTCTGTAAGCTAAGTTTAGTGGAAGTGCTGATCTTAATTGACTCTTTTTGGCCTTAAGGCTGACACACGTCTATGTGGGTTGCGGTCAACAACTCGCACATCAAAATTTTCATGTCGAAATGCCACGTCACCGACGACAACGGCCATGAAGACGACGACTGCACGATGACGATAGTGACGATTTCTTGGCGTTACCTTGCCAATTGTGTTTGCACGTGGTTTTCTCATTTGTAGCCATGGTGTTTATCTCGTCGGGGTCTTGCCGTATGCATTTATACGAGTTTTTCTCGTTTATGGTTATAATTTCATGTCCTTATGGTCTTATTTGGAAAATTTTCTTAAAGGATAGTCAACAGCTTTCTTGAACGACTGTGTCTTGGGTGGCCAGCGAGTTCTCATCTGGATTTTACTCCTTCCTTGGATTCATTGTGCCACACACACAACTCCATTAACCCGCTTACGGTATGTTCAATTGGCAGGCAGATGTCAACTGTCATTGTCAACAGTTTTCTTTGGCCAGTCAGGCACCTTTGCGTTGTCAGAAGCTTGCAAAATTTAGCTAAAACGAAAAAACTCTAATTACTATAATAGTCGGACCTTAGCCACACAAAAGCGAGACCAAAGCGAGACGATGATAGGATGTGCACAGTGACAAAAACTACCTGCTGTAGATATCACGGCCAGACCAAAGCGAGACTATTGAGTAAAAATCATTACACAGATAGCGGTGTAAATGGGCATGCTGACACTACAGAAAGACGAACACAATGAAAACCAGGTTTGGAATTTTTAATCACGTTCTAAGGTTATTTTAACCTTTTTGAAAAAAATATTTTGAAAAAATAACTTTGGCGGGACTACAGCGAGACCCAAGCGAGATCATGGAAAAACGTTCTCAAAGTCAAAAATCACGTGTAAATGTCACGGCGAGACGAAAGCGAGACCATAGCGAGAAAACTATGACATAGATAGCCATGTAAACACCGCGACACCGCGAGTAAAAAGCGAGATTAACACAGTGACCACGGCACTGAAACTACGCTTAGACGACAACGGCAAGCGATCAGCAGGATGACACGGTGTCATCGTCGTCATCATACCCCTTTCTATCCACAACTGAATACTGAAAATCAATTCTTATAAATATTGATGACGACTTGAGTCCTGATATTAGTTTGAACATCAATTAAGCCAGGAAAAGCTACACATTTTTGCAACAAAAATAATGAAAAACTATTTTTTACGATTTCGCTGGCCTTTTCCGGTTCTATGGTAGTGGAAACGGAAATGCACTTTTTGAAACCTAAACTGTAAATAAAAACATTATCCAAAAAAGATACGAAATTAATTTTTGGGCAACAAATAAGCACTCAAAAAGCTACAATTTTGGGCATTAACAGAAATTCTTATTTTAGCGAAATTTTGAATATTTGAAAAACCGTTAGAGCTACAAAACCGGGGTTTGAGTAACAAATTAGCATTTAATTAGCTACAAATTCAGGTTACAATTAAAAAGTAAAATTAGTATTATTTTAAATTTTTACCGCTAACTTCAGACTTATTTTAGCGGAAAATTGAATAACAAGACTAGAAAATTTTTGGTTGTGGCAACAATTTAGCATTTAATTACCTACAAGTTCAGATATCAACATTATTTGATTCCGCCACAAAATGTCCGCCAAGATAAGGGACTTTATTTCAATGGCAAATGAAATTGCAAAATAATTTAAAGTCGAAGTCTGAAAGTGAAGCAAATGAATGCAATCTTTTAATTTAATTCAATAAATGATTTTTAATGATAGAAAGATTGCATTCTTTTACAACCCTGTTTCACGGTAGCGCACAGCAGATGGATGGATTTTAGGAGGTCATTGTTCTGTTCCTAAAGATCGTAGAAGGTGGAATATGGAAGGAAATGGAAATTGGGAGTGGGAATATGGGAAGTTTTTTTTAGTAAAATCAGTGGCGTCAGTCACCGGGATGAAATGGTCTATTCAACAACTTGTTTTTTGTGTACATGTCTATTTTTCAATCAGGATTGTTTTTTTTTGTCTGAATTTTAACAGTTGGATTTGGAAGATGTCTGGTTTCAGAAGGACAGGCCCACAACTCGAACAGCTAGAGTTTGCATGACAGACTCCCCAGATGCTTCATCTTCCTAAGAAGTGATTTGAACTGGCTAGAGGGCTCTCTTAATTTAACCCCCTGAGAATTTTTCTTAAGTGGAGATACCTTAGATTCCTTGTTTACAATGATAAACATAGGACCCTTCTTACATTCCCCCTCAAAAATAACGTACTCACTTCTTGAAAAAGGTAACTTCAGAAAAAGGCATAGTCAATGTTCGGACGTTTGGAGTGTTAGGGCATTTATTTGGACAATACATTGTTTAAAATTGTATATAAGCTTAAATCTCATATCGCATTGTCGAGTTAGCTGCTTTTAGGGCTGGCCACGATACCAAACCAAACGATACTTTCTTAATATGTATCGTCTCGGTATCGTTAACATCCAAGAATGTCAGTATCGTCTCGGTATCGGTCTCGGTGTCGTATAAATCAGTCTCGCCTCGGTCTTGGTGTCATATAACAAGGTCTTGTCTCGGTATCGGTATCGGTAACGGTCTCGTCTGGTTTCGGTCTGGTCTCAGTCGCAAAAAATAGAAAATAATCCCAGACGTGGTGATATGTCCTTGGTCTTGTCTGCTTGACTTAAGTTTTTTTTTATGAACAATCAGTTTAAGGCCTAGTATACACTATACAGTTATTTTAAATAAAAACTTGTTGGTGAGAAAAAAAAAATCGTCAAAGAAAAATGGCCGTGGTGTAAAAATTTGTTTTATTCGTTTTCATTTAGTTACAGTTTCCAAAGAAAAATCTGAATCAGCAAACACAAATGCCCAATGCATTTTTTTCCGCAAAAGCATAGTTTATCTACAGTTCCGGTGCAAAAAAAAATCAAAGTTTTCAAAACGATTTTGCACCTATTCTGTGCACCGAGTTGAATAATATTCAAGGCGAAAAACGTTTGCCTTGGCCTAGGCCACCCATTGAGTCATTATTTTCCCTTGATTAATAAACTTAAGGCCTAAAAAGGGAAGATAATTATTTTTGGATGCAAAATCCAAATAATGCATGCAAATAATGCCCTGAGGTGAATATATATATTTTTTTTAACTGTAAGCCGACCATCCAAAAAAAATATTTTATTCACCACACTTTTTTTCGCATGTAAAACAATTGCCGGTCCATTGTTTTGCATGACATTCCATGACAGCAATGGTTTTTTTAGCATGAAACTGTAAACCAATCGTGCAAACATATAATTTTGCATTTCACCTCAATTATTTTTGACATGCGAGAATATGTGCATAGATTTTTTTTTGCGCACGGGAACTGTTAACTAGGCTAAAAGAAAGTCAGTGACATTGTTCTGCGCGAAAAATATTGTGGTGAATATAAAATTAATGCCTTTTCTTTTCTTTGGGTTAATTCACAGTTCGATGGAAAAATTTTAAACTTAAAATATTTTTTTTTACATACAAATCATTCCTATAAGAAAAAGCATGTAGTTTTATTCGTTGAGCAATAGCAATTAATGAATACATTTATCGACAAAAAAAAAAGGTTCTATCGGTGGTATTGGTTATTTAAAAAAATTGGTTTGGTAAAATTGATACAAAAACCTTTAGAGCCGTTTTCGGAAAATCGGGTTATAAGAAAAAATAAGCGTGGCAGTGGGTTGATTTCAATAAACGTACTTCACCTAGCTTAAAATTACCAAATCCGAAGATGTTATTCAAATCCTTGGATTCAGAGAAATGAAGCATTAGATAAATGGGCGTGTCAGTGGGTGGTTTTCTTTTAAGCTATTTTCCTAACCTTCTCTTCGTTAAAAAGAACAAACAGTTATTCGAATACCAGTTACATATTGCATAATTGGTTTTAAAGCTTAATAAATTAAACACCAGAGGAAGCTGGAAAATAAACAGGCGAAACGAAACGTATCTAGGGTAAAATATGAATTATGAAGTTGTTTTAATTAATTGCATCTTTCTAAATGATCATAAAAGCCCAAACAACAATAATTACAATGTGAAAATTTCGTCCAAATCATTAAAGCCGTTTGCAGGAAGCCGATTTCAATGTTTGCGTGCTTTTAAATTAATAATAATACTAATAAATTCCTTTTTGCTGCCGTTACCAAACGATACTACCGAGAGTTTTGGTATACTTTGGTCCTAAAAGTACGGTATCATCTCGGTATCGTTTTGCATTCTTTGGAGATGGTATCGTCTCGGTATCGTTTGGGTTTCCAATATAAAACCGATACCAAAAGATACCGAGACTTTTCTGGTATCGTGGCCAGCCCTAGCCGCTTTTCATTATATGTAAATAAATGGTGTATGGAACGATAGTCCCTGGAAACTTACTCTACTGGGGGACTTAGGTCTCATTAAATTAGTAATTAATCCAACTAATCGAAATGGAATTAGTTCTCTTAGAAGGTGGGAATTATATTCCAAAACAATAGAATGAGAACTAAGTCCTTCAGCTGACCATAGGTTCCAGGGTACTTTGTTTCTTACATCTTAATAAACCAGGAATAATAAAGAATGTTGTATCGAATGCGAAGGGTTTGCTTTTTATTGATTTTTCAAATCAATCTACCAGCCACGCGCCACCCTGTATTTTATTTCAGTAGTAAGTTTCAGTATTTCGTCGGCTTAGAGTGAAAAGCGTCTAACTCCATATTTTGTTGATCATTATGGACCACTATACACCACTTCAAAAATTTCTAAAAAATACAAAAATCTATCAAATCTTTTCAATTTCATTGAATTTAGAAAAATACTTCATGTAATTTTGGTTTGGGCTTTTCATACTAAGCCGACAATTTGCATCATTGATTTTAAATTATGATTTTTAATTATTTTAAAGCACCACCATATAAGTGGTGTTGACTGTACTTTTCTTAGCAGAAAAAAAAATAAAAATCACGAGTCAATTTTTTATTCTGAGTTCTTAAAAAATAAAATACCTAAATATAAATCATTTTTTTTAATGACCGTTCTGATCAGCACAATTTTTTTTAAACAAAACAAAATAAAATCTGAGAAAAATCATTAAACTGTTCCATAGACTAAATCACCGATGAAGATGATGGCATTATAATGAACTACACTTTCAACAGACATTATTTCCTCCAAAAATATATTTGTAAATCAATTAATTATAAACTTTTTTAAAAGGAATTCTAAATAATATACAATGCTATCAATAATATTCTCATTTTAGCCTATGACGTCAATTTCCTTTTAGTTTTCTTAAATTAATAATATTATCTAAATCCAAAAAATCAACGAGAACAAACAAAAGTGAGGCATTTATAATCCCACGATTTGTTGAAAACATTTTGTCTAACCAAGACAACCAATCTTTTTTTAATAGACATTAATTTAAAAAGCAAACAGAAAAAAAAACTTTAAATCGCCATCAACATAAAACATTAAAAAGTCCATCAGTTCAATCAAAACAAAATTTTAAATCTATTAACGTAAATAATGTAAGAAAAAAAAAACATTGAATTTTATTCTTAGGTTATTTTTATATAAATGTATATATCTACTACGAACGTGACATTAAAGTTATATTTACACCACAAGGGGACAAAACTGGTGAGCAAAATTAAATTCTGAAATAAGATTTTGTTTACACTCTTTGGTGCGTGTGAGAGAAATTCAAACTTTTATTATTTTATGCGACTTTATCGTGATAATGGTCTTATTTCATTCGATTATGAAATTTTATTGAAGGCTATTTGGACCTTTGTCGTTGCGTTTAAATTGAATTTGACGATGCACGCATATAGCCCTTCGTTAACCGTAAATGGAGCTATAAAATATACTTTTTTTTTTGGTTTGTCGTGAGCATTTCCTTGAGCCCCAAAACATTTCATGACTATATAATATCAATTTCGATGAAAACCTGTCAACATTTTAAATGTGCTAATAACATTTTTCATCAAAGGACATCTCAATTGAATATTTTATAAACACGAGTCATTTTTGAGTGGGTGGTGCGTTAACCAAAGTGATAGTAAAGAAAACATGCCATATTTCTTTTTTAATCAGAAGCAGACTTTTTTGTATTTCCTCCAATATTTCCGAGAGTATACATAACTGCAAGAGAGAAATTATAAGTCTGAACGATTTCTTGCCAGTGGGAAATGTTTCAGTGTTTGTAACCAATACTATTGTTGCAGGTTTCTATAGTGGTACCATAATAAATTGTTGGAGACACGAATAAAAGGAAATCGCATAATTGAGGAGATTATTAACAAAAGACGACATTTATAATTTATATTTTTTTTTAGGAATTGAAAAAAAAACGAAATTTTGGTACCTATGTACGTCTGGATTGAAAAAAGTGTTATACTCTGCGCTGAAATGCTTCCTCAGGCAGAAAATGCACGACTGGGTCGTACTTGCTCTTATGTTCAAGACACTGCGGGCTATAGAAAATTGTATATAAAAAGATGGACATTATGAGAGAAAAATGTAGAGAAGCATGAAATACGACATTCAAATTGGCTAAAACAACTCTTTTGACAGTATGGGAAAAAAAAGTTTAAAATTGTTGGAGCGGTTTTTTAAAAAATTAATTTTTTATATACAAAATTCTTTATACATTTTTAAGAACAAATGTTGTTATGCAAATCTAAAGTTTATATTTATTTGTATATAAAAACAGAATTTGAAAAAAAAAATGTCAACCAATTTTTCAGATAGGTATCGAATAGGTATTAAAAAAAAAGTGAAACTTTTATTAAAAATCCAAAAACTGGTTTTTAAGCAAAAAAAAATAGTTTCCTTTGCGGTTTTTTAATTTTTGTGTGGACGGTACCGTTATTTTTTCATAGATGTAAAATTTTTTCTAAAAATAGGAAGTACCAAAAAACTCTTAAGTATCGAGTTTCAAAAATGTCGATTACTTCGTTTATTTTTTCGAAATATTTGATTTTCCAAAAAAAAATTTGAAACATTTTTTAAAAATTCAAAAAATATTTTTTCAAAAAATTTGGTACACAAAACCATTAATATTTTTTGGAAATTGGTCGTACTGTTTTGAGTAAAATCAAAAATTAAAAACATGGTTCTTTGGGAGGTACCATTCGTACCATTAATAACCATTTTTGAAAAATGGTTTTCCACCCATGATGGAATTTTTTTTAAGAAAAGTTGTCGAGCCGTTTTTGAGAAAAAGACGATTATAACAAATTGTTAAAAAATTTTATGGCAGGTACCGTTATTTTTGGTTCTAAAAAAAATGAAAAAAAACGTGTGGGCATAATCACCAAAAACCATTATGTACAAAGTTTGAAGAAAATCGATCAAGCGACTTAGGCTGTAGACGAACAGACAGACAGACAGAATTGTGCCACCCACTTTTTTGGTGTTCTCTATCATCGTAATATCATGTTTGATTGCTATCTCAAAATTTTTGTTTGCACGAATCCAAAACTTGCCTTATAGTATCTACCTATAATCGCAAGTAAAAATCGCACTATGTATATTATTGCGAAAAACTAATTTATGATATTTCTTAAGTCTTTAATTTTTCTTGCAAAATTAATTGTGCTGTTTTTTGTGCTCAGTTTATACTGCCATATTCCGAAGAGATACAAAAAAAACGCATATTTGTAACTTTTACACAAAAACAGCACAGTCTTCTTTTTTTATAAAATTGCAAAATTTGAAAAATGTTCATTCGTAAAATTTGCGAGTTTTTTCTAAATATTTACTACGCAGTGCAGCTCAAGTTGAGCACAGTACCTACAGCACAACTTTTTTCTCTTTGAACATCGAAAATGGTGGTGCTAAGAAAATGGTACCCTCTAGGGACCATACCGTAAGTAGGATTTTTTTTAATACGGCATATGGCAGCACAAATTAGGCATACATTACAGAACAACCCTTGTTTTTGATATACCTATTGAGTTTTCAAAAAGTAGAATCGATTTTATTTAAATCAAAAAATATTTTTTTTTGGAAAATTTTGGTGCACAAATTACATTTTTCCAGAGCTTCTGAATCTGCAATAAAAAAGTGATTATAAATCAGTCACACAGTTTTCACGAAAAAATAAAATAAAAAATGGTAGCAGGTATTAACTTGAAGTTATTAACTGTTTGTTTTTTTTTTTTAGAAAAGTTTTGGAGCCATTTTTGGGAAAAATAAGATTTTTGTAAAATTGCATATAAAATTATGTGACAGGTAGGTACTGTTATTTTTGGTCCTAAGAAAAAAATGAAATGGTGAATGACCAAAAATCTTTATGTTTCAAAATTGAAGAACATTAATCCAGCTGTTTTGGCTGTAGCAGACAGACCGAAAGAATTGTAAGACCCACTTTTTTGTTTTCCCTTTCTCGAGTTGATTTTTACCTGCAATATATAGTTACTTATGTATTTATATAGCAAGTTATGCTAGGAGATTTTGGTCTGTCTGTCCGCTGAGCTACATTGGATGCGTAGCAAACATTCTGATGCATTCGTCAGAACTGTTCGTCAAAAGTTTGTGGAAACAGTTGATGCGTATTCTGACGAACATTAACTGTTTGATGTATTCGTCAGAGCAAACAAAACTATATGAGACCGGTGACAGCGCAAGTATTTTATTCGTCCGAAGCCGCACGAGTTCCTCAGAATAATTGATCGTTCAAATCAGTTTGATTTTTTCTGCAACGTTATGACGAACAATTCCGATGCACAGTTCTCACGAATACGTCATAGCAATTGTTCGTCAGAACGATTGTTCGTTCTAATACGCATCCACTGTAACCGTAGCCTAGTGGTTAATTTGGTCCAAAATGCAAATTTTGTTAGATGTGACTGTTTTTACATTTATTTTAAGCAAAGAAACGAAACTCTCGTTCAGGTTTAAAAAGAAAACAGGACCAATTCCTCAGTGTTCTCAAGCAATCTTAAATGCTTGCGAGACAATTTTGTGTGTTCACTATTGTGGATAGTTCACTAGATCGAGCGTCTACTGTAGTATAAAAAAAATTCAAATTGTGTTTTTAAAATCAAATACATATTTCGAAAATGACATGATCGATTTTTTTGAAACTCGATAGTGTTACTCTTATTTTAGTACTCTTTAAAATATTTTAAGAAAAACTCCTATGATTTTGATTAAAACTTTTTCGCATGCTAAATTTAGTACGATTTATTGTTAAAAATTATAAAATTTTACACTTAGCAACTACTGGTAGTACCTCTCATATTTTTTTTTTTTTTCATTTTGAATTTTCACATTATCAGCTCAACGGATTTATATAATATTTTTATATACAAATTTCAAATAAATTAAAATTATATTGCATAGCAAAATTTTCAAAAAAGAAATTTTTGAATTTAAAAAAAAAAGTTTAATTCTTTTTTTTTAAGTTATTGGGCCATATAAATAAACGGTAGTAAGTGCTTTTACTGGTAAATTTTGATAGAGTAAGTTGGGGTAATGTGGTATATGCGGGTAATGTGGTATAGGCAGTTATTTCAAAAACGAAGCATGCTTCTACAACGGTTCTTGATTCAGCAGACGGTGATTATAATAAAAGTAGTAATGCGTATTTAAAAAAATCTAAAATCGTCCATTAATTTGCCTAGATTGATGAAATCCGTAACTGTTTGCAGCTGAGTTTTTTTTTTTGGGTGGAACAAAAAGTGTTTTTGCGCTTTGAAAAATTGTGTTTCGAACCAATTTTTCAATGCATCGGAAGAATATATTAATCATTATCGTTACTTAATTGTTCGTTTTGCTTAAAAGTATTTATTTTAGATTTTATTCTATTTTTTGTAAAAATATAGAGTTTCGGCTTATGTGGTATACTAGCAGTGGGCTAATATGGTATAGTATTCCTAAAAGTGCCTCTACAACACTATCCCACAAAGTATTAACACATGTCAGAATAAAGTGGGAAAGAATTTCATACGACTGCCAAATTTGTGTGATGAAAATGATTTTCATATTTTGCTTCCACACTTGCATCAAAACAAATAAGTTTCACCATAACCTCAAACGCCCAAGTGGGATAGAATGTGTGATGGTTTTAGAACCAATCCTTAATATTTTCAGGTATAAACACATGTCAAATCGTGTCGGATACGCTGTCAATTTGTGTGTGATGAAATTTCATATTTTGTTTCCACACTATTATACATGATTTCTTCCCACTTTTTTGACAAGTGTTAATACTCAGTGGGATAGTGTGGAATGGCTATAATGGGGTATAGTATACCACATTACCCAACCTTAAAGTTTATACCCACTTCAAATGACTTTTGTGTTTTGGCAATGATGTTTTTTTTTTAAATGCCCGAAAAGGAGAAATTAAAAAAATGGGAAAGATAAGCAGAGACCCACTTGTACTATGATGAATGATTAAATTTGCCTTCAAGACATTCGGAGCACCACTTGGCGTAGTATACCACATTAGACAGCAAGGTGTAACACATTACCCACTACTTTTCAAAAGTGACGATTTCGAGGTCTTATCATTATTGTGTCAGAATCTTTGTAAGTTAGGCGCCAGTTATAGCGATCAGAAAAAACCATCCGAAAAAAAGAATCATTGAAGTTTTTAATACTTTTCAATTATATTTAATAGCCAAATGATACATCAATGGACGTGTAATTCAGCGTAGAATTTTTTTCGCGAAACAAAATTGCCAAACAAATAACTTTTCATGTTTTAAATGGATTTATTTGTTTTTCGGATGAAATTTCATTTTTCGTATCAGCTGATTGCTTTTTGACAGAAAAAGGAACAAATCATTCCACTGATTTGTGTTCCAATTTTTTTCTGTTCCACTGAAAGAACTCCATCCGAAAAAGTTTTTCTGATATTTCAATCAGAAATCTGGGCGGCTGTTTGTTTGTTTTGCAAAGAATATAGTTTTTCTGACACATTTTTTCTGATTGCTATAAACAACCATCAGAAAAAAAAATCAATTTCATACTGTTTCAAGTTTTTCGGATGGGTTTTTCTGATCGCTATAACTGGCGCCTTACTGTTAAAATCCGACAAAAACCGAAAATGTTGTAGCTTATATGTTCAGGTTAAAATCTACCAAATTTGGGAGCATTCGTGTCACTACTTTTTCTGTTAAGTCAAAAATACAGACATGTATACCACAATACCCTAACTTCCTCTAGTATTTACTAATTGTCATATGCATAAAACTGAAGTAAATACTGAACAACAAGTATTTACTGGAGGTAAAAGTATTTACTGGTTTCCGATGAATTTAGCCAGTAAATACTTTTAATGGTATGCATAACAACTAGTAAGTACTTTTTATTTCCAGTATTTAATGCAAATTGCTCAAGTTTGTAAAAACCAACTTGAACATTTGATAGTAAATACTTTTGTATGCTGAATGCAAAAAATTCACAGTCGTGAGTCAGAAAAACTGGCGCAGAAAAGTAGAAAAAGAAGACATATCAAACAGTGGTGTGTGTTCTATTAAAAGTTATAATTCTGCAAGCTGCTCTCGAGATCGAAAATCACATGTGAACACAGTTATGAGACTAACTAACAAAGTGGTAGACAGCTATACGCGAGAGAACTTCAATTGAGTTTTCTATTGAATTTATTCTCAAATAAACACACACCTTAAGCCCATAAGCAGCGTTGCCGCGAAGAAAAAAGCAGTGAGGGCCTTTTCGAGATTTCATGGGGGCCATTTGATAAATACTGGGGCCAAATATGTTACAAAAAAATACTTCATTAAAAAATAATTCATTATTTAATATTTGTATTTATTGTTATTATTTATTTAATTAATGCATTAAATAAATATGTATATAACAAATTAATCTAAGACCGTTTAGCCGATAACGAGAAAATTCAAAATTCAAATTCATACTAATTTTAGTATACGAAAAAAGTTTAATCAAAATCGTAGAAATCGTTTTTGAGAAGAAAAATATTTGCCTTTCCGGTTTTTTTTTACTTTTGTATGGAAGGTACCGTCATTTTTTCATAAATGTAAAATTTTTTCTGAAATAATTTTAGAGAGTACTAAGAAACTCTTAAGTATTGAGTTTGAAAATAATCGATCATGTCGTTTTTGAAATATTTGATTTTCAAAAAATGAAACATTTGTTAAAAATCCAAAAAATATTTTTTTTTCAAAAATTTTGGTACACGATACAATTTCTATTTTTTGAAAGCTTCTGTGTAAGAAAGAATATTGAAATCAGTCTTACCGTTTTGAAGAAAATCGAAATCCTTTCAACTGAACCCACCTTTTACTAGCGTCATTATCATGATCTTACCTATTTTTTTCTAAGCAGTTTTGTAGCTCTATAGCCTTTATATTTTATTTAAAAATGGCTATGGTTAATATTTAATTTTATACAACTTTTTAATTATCACTAACACTATAATTATGTTAAGGCTTCTGAAATTAATATTTGGGGGCCATTTCTAATAGGCCCGGGCAAAGGGCCAAAATATAAAACAGGGGGCCAAAAGGCCCGATCGGACACTTTGTGGCAACGCTGCCCATAAGTACAAAACAAAAGTGTTTACAAAAGAGGAAATAGAACGATAAATTATAAAAGAAATTCAAAACAACAGCTTCCAATTTCACGTAAACACATTCATTCAGTATATACTACCAATTTTGGGTGAATCAGTAGTATTTACTTGGATGAATTCAGTATTTACTACTAGTATGTGGTTACTAGTATAAACTTTATTTTATGCTTACCAAACACAGTAAATACTATAAGTTTCAGCTTCTACTAGTAGTACCCGTATTACTTTAACCTTCTACTAGTAGTAAGTAGTTCATTTTTATGCATATGCCCCATTGTCTTAACACTCTCTTCTACAAATTTGTACTTGAATTTTGGTTCAATATACCTTAATGCCGCGGGAGTTGGCAAGGTTACTTATCTAAATTTTAAACCTAAAACTTGATTTTATTTAAAAAAATAACAAAGTCTTTAAAAAAAGTTAATTTAATTATTTCCAACAAATAAATACTTTGCTTCTCATAATCTCCAAGATTATGATATTTAAATGAAGAAAAGTTTAAATGAGCATTAAATGCTACTATTTTATTTTATTTATACACCAAAGATATAAGACACTATATTAAATCCTTAAATATTTAAAATGTTAAAAAAATGTGGTTGACACCACTTTTGCGCTCACAGCGTTATGAATATATATAAGTAAAGAGTTTTAGAATCCTATACATCATAAATCATTATCATCATCAAGTCCTGTAACCCCGGTTGGGGCATAGGGCGCCAACAAATCGTTTCCATCCTTCACGGTCTGCAGATAGATATTTTAACTGTGGCCACGTCTTTCTCTGGGAGTCTGCTTCTGCTAGAACTGTTGATTTCCATGTTGTTCTTGGTCTTCCAACCCACCGTGCACCCTGAGGATTCCATTCAAAGGACTGCTTTGCAATTTCATCGTTTGGTTTCCTCATTGTGTGACCAATCCATTGCCATTTACGCTTTCTTATGTCAACGTCCAGCCGCTCTTGACTTGTCCTGCGCCACAATTCCTCGTTTGATATAATTTGTGGCCAGCGAATTTTTAGAATATGGCATAGACAACGGTTCACAAAAGCCTGCAATTTCCTTGAGATGGTAGTCGTGGCTTTCCAGGTTTCGCAAGCATATAACAGCACGGATTTAACATTGAATTCGAAGAATCTCAACTTTGTGCGCAAGGAGATTTGACAGGATTTCCAAATTTGAGAGAGAGAACCGAAGGCTGCGCTAGCTTTATTTATTCTACTTTGAACGTCCAGATCAGTACCACCATTTGCTGAATCAATACTTCCAAGGTAGTTAAAATTCATCCTGTATTAAAATACGCTGATGTGTGGAGCAGCTTGTGAGCATTATTTTTGTCTTTTTGCTATTTATTTTAAGACCACTTGCCTCTCCTTTTATCTTCAGAGCTTGACACATCCCGTTCAGCCCGCTGATGTCATTTGCCAAGAGACATATATCATCGGCATAGTCTAAGTGGCTAAGCCTCTCAAACGGTCTCCATTGAATGCCCTGCCTCTCTGCTGTTCCAACGCTGGCGCTGGCCTTCAAAACATCGATAGAACATCTCCCTGTATCACACCCTGGCGCACTTCGAAAGAGTCGGATAGATGCCCATTGTGTAAAACAAAGCATCTTGCGTTGTTATAGGACTCTCTTATAATGGCAACAATTTTTGGGGGAATTCCTCTACCAAGAAGTGATCTCCATATACATTCACGGTTTACTCGGTAAAAGGCCTTCTCAAAATCCACGAACATGAGGTAAAGCGGTGACTGAAACTCCGCAGACTGCTCAGGAACGATACGCAGAGTGTTGATATGGTCGACACAAGACCGCCCACTCCGGAAACCAGCTTGATGCCTCTTGAGTGTAGACTCGATTCTAACTTTTATCCGCTCCAGAATGATGGTCGCCATTAGTTTTGGAAAAACGGACAAAACTGTAATACCTCGTCAATTGTTGCAATTCTTAAGATCACCTTTCTTTGGCAACTTAACAGTTACACCATTCTTCCAGTCGCTGGGATAGATTTCGTTTTCCCACACAGCTTGTATCAACGGGTGTAGAATACTAGCCGTTCTGACAGGGTCAGCTTTCAGGAACTCGGCTGGTATACTGTCAAGTCCAGCTGCTTTGTTGTTTTTGAGAAGATTTATCGAAGATTGAATTTCCAGTACTGTAGGGGGTTCAATGTCAATACCCCGATATGATCTACGCATCTCGTTAAGCTGGGGCACTTCAGCACTCTGCTCGACAGAATCCTCATTAAGCAAGGCACAAAAGTGATCCTTCCACCTGCGCAGCTGATCCTCGATTGATACCAAAAGTGTACCATCCACATCCATTACAGGATGATTGGTGTTGCTTTTCTTCCCGACAACTTCCTTGGATATTTGGTACAATTCCCTCATATCTCCTCTTCTTGCAGCGTTTTCCGCATTTTCTGCGAGACCGTCTAACCTTACCCTCTTGTCACGTCTCACACAGCGATAGACCATCTTATGTGCTAAGCGATACTCTCTTCGCAATTCAGCATCCGCTTCGGCATTTATTTGCATCTTCAACGATTTGCGAAGCTCGATTTTATCCCAGGTGCCTTGGGATATCCAAGAGTCTCTAACACTCGACTGCTTGGGTACAGTTTCGGATCCAGCATCCATAAAAACACTTTTTATACCGCCCCACATCTCATCAATTGTTGAATGTTGTATTTAATGACAAAGCTCTGTCGTTAAATTTGGTGACATAGTAACGACATATGTTGGGCATCATAAATACTAAAGATGTATTTCGGGTGCGGTTCTGTACGGATCTATGCCTTCAAAACTGCAGACGTTTGTTTTAGCCACATTAGTCGAAGTTCTATACCAATAAGTCGCAAACAAAGGATGGTGACTTCAAAGTCAACATAGCCCATCCCATCGCTTTGATTCAGACTAATATAAAAATACGCCAAGGACACTGAAAGTGGACCTCTTAGGTGTGCGCCCCCCAGCAAAGCCATGGCTGCCATATTTGAACAATTTTATTGTCCACACATATTTTCAGTGATATAGACCTTTTAAGTCAAACAAAAAATTCGTTGATATCCATATGACATACATCTTGTTTCATTCAACTTTTACACCATACACCAATACCCGTCCCTGTTTGAAAACCTTTTTTTATGTTATGAAGTTGAAGTTGGTGTCAGTCCCCTTTATAAAGTTTCCAACAAAGAATTTTGAATAGCTACTTTTGGTGATGGCTGTCAGTGTCAGATTTTAGTTATGAACTCTGAATGGTGTGTTAATCTGTAGTAAAGAGGCTCAAATTTGTAAAGCCTTAGGTATTAAAGAGCTTTTCAAAAAGGTCACATTGAAACAAAGAGTAAATTATATGGAAATGATAAATAACATTAAAATGGTGACGGAATTTGACAGCATGAGCTTTGAACAAATTAAACATTTATGGATTAAAAAAAAATTTGCTTATACATATTTTGTTCTATGGGGCAAGTATTGGTTTCGTGTAAAAAAAAAAGAAGTTTAAATCAAACTTAAACATTACGCAAATGGAGAACTTTAACAAAGTTGTTTTTTTTTTCATACCGTATACAGTACAGTATACATAGGTACCTACATCTAGCAAAAGATATACTTCAAAATTGGCACAGAGTATATTATTTTATATCCTTGAGCAAATACTCGTATTTAAGTTTTAACTCATCTATGTACATTGTACATAGAACGGACATGTGCCACACAATAACTTGTTATTGCTAGACAAGTTATGCAGCTTTCAATAAGGCGCCAGTTATAGCTATCATTGAAATTCATCATTGAATATTTTAATGATTGATTGATAGGAAGTTAAATAATTTTGTATTTTGATGGATAAAATAAGGTCAAGTCAAAATATAAATTTCAAATGGGCCCAACTTTCCATCAAAATACTAAATGATTTTACTTCCTAAACGCCTCAAAACCAATCATTAAAATTTTAAATGTTGGATTTCAATGAAAGCTATTGCTTGTTCCTAATCACAAGAGCAAATCTTCACTATTTACTATAGAATTTTGTATGTAATAAAAATAAAAATTATGAAACTCATATTGTTCACCAACACTGACAGTGTTCCTACTGTAGGTATATATGGTTTTTTTAAATTCATGAGTATAAAAACAATAAATCGAGATAATTACATATTTTTTACGGCCGGCAACCAATGTTATTTTAGACTTTTTTTTGTAATTATAAACGAATTGTTTTCTCTTTCATTGTTTATATTATGGAGTCCACATGAAAGCATCCAGATTTTTAATATTCACGTAAATAATTAATATTTCTTAATTGCCTTACTGTTGTGATAGTGTCTATTCCATCCAGTTAATAGGAGCAACATTGATTTTTTTTTTTAATTATTTAAAACCTCAAAGTCCAAAACTCTTCCATAAATATAATTATTAAATAGATCTAATAATAAACAATTTTTTTTTAACTGACGACAGAGAGTCTCTATTTCTATATTATGATATTATTATTCATTGGTTTTAAAGTATGCTGTGCGATATATGTATGGGTAATTGATTGGTTTTTTTCCTCTAGTATTTTCATAGAGGTTTTTAAGTGAGTGGAAAATTCTAAAAATTAAGTGATATAGCGAAATCAGAGAAAATCTAATAGATAGGTATGAATAATTTGTATTAAGTTGTTTAATTTAATACTAATGAAGTTATGAGGATTATACTTATCGTTTTCATTGCAACCTTCTGCAATAATTTCATAATGAAAATTGTTGAAGCTAATATTTTTTTTTTACTTCCGATACATAGATATGTACTTACTTGATTGCTGATAGTTATGCATTCGTAAAAAATCGATTTCAATATGTTGATCAAATTTATTATAGTCTAATATCGTTTTTGATTGGAAGTTCGGAGTACTCCTTTTCCACTCCATTTTAACTCCTTCTACTCCAAAAGCCTTCCATTGGCTGTTCCGAGTAATGTTTCCAGATTCTTTTTCTGTTCCCAATTTCAAGATGGAGTAAATTTGAAACACGCGCATACATAACAGTTTTTGGTCGCACTACTTGTCACAAGTGATAAATGCTTGAAGAATCCATTTTATAAAATGGTTTCATTCAGTAGTGTGTGTGTAAATTTGACAACACAATGTTTTCATATTCGATTGGAATCAAAAAGGAGTAGAACAGTCAGAAAATCCAATCAAAACGACATAAGAGTCAACGATATAAAAATTCAAGTCATTTGCGTCGAGTTGTAAGTCATATCAATTATAGCCTTTAAGGTGTTGAACCATTACCCGTTTGTCTGTCTGTCTAAGCACCTGTCAAACAGGGGTAACATTTGACGTAAATTTTTACATCGATTTATTTCAATGCCTCAACCAACAAGCGTCTTCCAGCTGGCACGCTAAGTTGGTTGAGGTCCTGTTCCACTCGTGTGCGCCACCTTTTACGCTGTCCACCTCTATTGCACTGTCCCACGGGGTTGGATTCAAAGAATCTTCGGGCCGGAGCATGATGTCCATTCGCTCTATGTACTACTACTTCTGCGGCTAGGTCGGTGTCGCTGTACAGCCCGAACAGTTCGTTGTTCAATCTCCTTCTTCATTCCCCATCTATTCTGAAGGGACCAAAAATCAACAAGAGAATTATTTTCCTCTCAAAAGAGCCTAACGCGTTTTAATCCACCTACCGTTAACAGTGATGTCCATGCCTCTGCACCATATATCAGGACCGGGATGTGGAGCGTCTTATACAGGTACAGTTTAGCTGATTGAGAGAGCGTTTTGTTTCTGAATTGCCTTCTAAGCCCAAAGAAACAGCGATTGGCAAGAGTAATTTGTCGTTTGATCTTAGGACTGGTATCGTTCGCTGAGTTTATAGCGGATGCTAGGTGGACAAAGTCTCTGACCACCTCAAAATTATAGCTGTCTATAGTGACGTTCTGCCCTAGACGTCGGTGTTGGGTGTCTTTTCTTGTTGACAGCATATATTTCGTTTTGCTTTTATTCATCGTTAAACCCATCTTCTTGGCTTCCCTCTCAATACTAATGGCCTTTTCGATTGGCAATTCGGAAGAACTCTCCCATCCGGAACGCCAATAAAACAAATAGGCACATGCAGTTTGAATCTGAAGTTTTCGTATCCCTGTATTTGTGCAACTTCACATGCGGATGCCGAAATAGTTCTTCACATTTGGAATCTTGGCGGACACAAATATGAACGAGTATGATAACTTTCAATAAAGAAAATGGCAAATTAATATTCTAAACGGAAAATAATTGTTCTTAGAAACAGTAAAGTGTGTGAAATTTACTCATTTTTAGCTAAAAATTTACTTTTTGCAATATTTGACAACACTTTGACAACTATGTGTTTGAATGTGTGAGTTGTTCTGGTTTCGATTCTGAAATGAAATCCAGAATCGTTTTCTGTTCTTTTCAGAAGAAGAACTGTCTTCTGAATGCCAATAGAACACTTTCAGAAGGGTTTACACGCATTCCGAACGCTTCTGGATTGCCAATCGAAAAGGCCATAACAAAAGCACCACTGACATCACGCTTTGTTCGTCCGATTATGTCAATGTCGTCAGCGTAAGCGAGTAATTGGAAGGACTTTTGAAATATTGTGCCTCTAGTGTTGATGTGAGAATTTTGCACTATTCTTTCAAGAACGATGTTGAAGAAGTCGCATAACAGCGCATCGCCTTGCCTAAAACCTTTTTTGACATCATTGACATCAAAGGTGTCGGTGAGGTCTTTGCCGACCTTGATGGAGCAGCGTGCATTCTCCATCGTCACGGACGAGTTTGGCAGGGATGCCAAAACTAGACATGGCTCTATAAAGCTCGTCTCTATAAATGCTGTCATACGCAGCCTTGAAATCGATGAAAAGGTGGTGGGTATCGATTTGAAACTCCTGTTTTTTTTCCAAGATCTGCTGTAGTGCGAATATTTGGTCGATGGTGGACTTGCCTGGCCTAAGGCTACACTGATATGGACCTATCAGGTTGTTGACAAATTACTTCAGGCGTTCACAAAGTACGGCAGAGCAGATCTTGTAGGCGATATTAAGAAGACTGATGCCTCTGTAGTAAGTGTAGTCCAGAAGATCGCCTTTCTTGAGGATCGGACAAACAGTGCTGAGATTCCGCTCATCGGGCATGCTTTCCTCCGACCATATTTTGCAGATGGGCTGGTGCATACATCATTCATCGCCAGCCGTTTTGAATAGTTCAGCCGCAAGGCCATCAGCAACTTCAGCTGAGTTTAGATATAGCTATTTTAACTAAGTCAAGGTCGGGTGGACGGAATTGTTGGCCAGGTTAAATGGTACAATCTGCATGGAAGCAGAATTTGGTTCATCACCGCCGTTAAACCATTTGCAGAAATGATTTTACCATATCCTTAATACCATCTGCGATTCTACCACGAAGTTCTCCTGATCACCCTTTCAGGCTTCGGTTCGGGCTTTGTAACCCTTCGAAGTTCTTTTTACTTTTTGGTAAAACTTCCGAACTTCATTCCTGCAATGGCATCTTTCTATTTTCTCGATTGCACGCTTTTCATGCTCTGTCCTTGAATTTCGTAGAAGCTTGTGTTCCTCTCTCCTCTTCTGCTCGTAGTGCTCGCGAACAGCTCTGGTCCTTCTCTGCCGCTTTTCTATGCCTTTTGTTTGGCTGCATGTACTTGCCAGCATTCTTCATCGAACCAGTGGTTTTTCTGTGGTCGTCGGTCGAAGCCCAGTACGTCAGAGGCGGCATCTTGGATGGATTCCTGGCAGTTCTTCCACTGGTTCTCGATACTTGCAGTTCGCGGCATAGGACTATTTAAGAGGGTGCGAGAGACTCGATCGGAAAAGGATCTGGCAATATCTTGCAACTGTAGTCGTCCGACGTTGAACTTCCTCACAGTATTTCCTTCTTTTGACTTTGGTCTGGATATCCGTAGCATTACTTGGCATCAAAAACAGTAGTGGTCCGAGTCAACGTTGGCTCCTCGGAACGTTCGGACATCCTTGATACTGAAAAAGTGCCTTGCGTCGATCGCAATGTGGTCAATCTGGTTGGCGGTTGATTGACCAGAAATTCGCCATGTCGCCTTGTGTTTATCGAGATGTGGGAACTGCGTACTAGCTACCACAACGATTCGCCCTGCAGCAAAGTCGATTAGCCTGAGTCCGTGATCGGAGGTGGTGCCGTGTAAGTTTTATCTTCCAATTGTACCACCAAAGACGTCTTCTTTTTCTAGCTTGGCAATAAAATCACCCAAGACAATTTTAGTGTCATAGCTAGGGCATTGCTCTTGTCTTGTCCAGGAGCTCGTAGAACTCGTCCTTGGTGTCGTCATCTTTCTCCTCTGTGGGGGCATGCGCGCATATCAGGCTGATGTTGGTGAACTTAGCCTTGATGCGAATTGTCGTGAAGCGCTCGTTCACATAGTTAAAACTGAAGACTTCTTGCCTTAGTCTGCCTCTAACGACGAATCCACATCCCGAGATGTGACAATCTAGGGTTTCCGCTGCACGTTGTTGGTCTATAGAGAAACATAACATTCCAGGTGTGGATATGATGTTCGTTGTCCTTATTTCGTTTGCTAGGTTCATCAACAGTAAATATGTCCGTATCCGAGATTTGTTGATGCTTCGCAAGTTAAGTCACTATATGTGGCTGGGAAGTCACCTGCAGGACCGACCCTTAAAATATAACTCCAATGGCGAGGAGCTGGATTAACCGCTCCTTGAAAGCCTGAGCTCCGAATATGTCGTTGTAGCCCGCATAAGGTATTCAGTAAGTGTTTTAGCCTGACTGGAGCTGTAGACACCACCGTTGATTCTATCTGGGGAATTCTTCCGCTGCCGCCTTGATAAAACGAGAGGTGTCTTAGTGGGAACACTCCTCCCAGTTTTTGTCGTCAAGATTGTTAATGGCACCGTTGATTCTCTATGCTGTATTCATCCTCCGCACACCATCATTATGATAGACTACATGCTCTAGCTTCTTGTTACACCTAATACGAATCACTCTGTATATTAAGAAAATGGAAATTTTTTAACCATAATCAAAAGCATATAACTTGCCTGATGTGAATTCTCCTCTCCTCTACTTAAACTATAAAAGTAGGTACTTGCGACCAAAACACGTGAATTTTTTTTAACTCCTAATAAATCCTTATATGATTCTTTTTAGCATTTCTAAAAAAATGTATTTTTATTTTCAGTTATAAGAGGATATAATGTACCTAATTCAGACTACTTCATACACGTTTGTATAATAAAATAAAAATACTAACCCTCCTTTTCTTAAAAGCATTTTTTTTTTAGTTTCGTACCTTCACATTGCATTATCTTATTCTTATAGATGTTTTATTATGCTCTCTTCGTTGAAGCACTTACTCCTTATATGCCGGATTAAGAGAGTAATTTGCAATGTATCCCATATTTAAATTTAGTCACACTTCACACACGAACAACTTTTAGAATACCTAATGTGAGAACAAGTTCATCTGTTGATAAAGATGGTAAGTATACTCCCTTCGTATCCCTTGTGTCCTTTAAGGTAATTGTAGGTTTATAAATATTTTGGAAAGAACTTCTATAAAATATTGAGTGTTATTAACTTGGTTGGTAGAGTCAAATGAACTGGAACTTTATCAAAAAGTCCACTTGGAAATAAATTTGTAGTACCAAATCACAAAAAGTGAAAAGTTCAGATGAAGTTAACATAAATCTACCGCGCACACAAAAAAGTTTTGGGCTGATTTCAAGAGAAGTCCTAAGTTCAAGTTTATCGTCCAATTTGCTCTATAGGATATATACCTAACCTACTAGAGCTTGAGAGATTGCAATTTTCCTTCATACATACATGAAGCAATCAAAGTTGATTCAGTTCAGCAATCAGCCCTTCGCCTAGAGTGTTGTATAACAAATGAAATTAGGTCAAAAGTGCATGTTTCGCATATTCAAAAGGGCAAAGGTGAATGCGTTCTTTGTACAAACATCATCACTATAGAAACACAACCATCACTATATCGTCAGCACTCACGGGTTGGTAGGTAGGTATAGGTATGTATGTGTGCTCTCTTCATAAAATATATTTTAAAACTTTTATCTGAAAGCACGTAATACACAGGATGCAGTGCATTGCATAAATATTGAACACAATATGCATAGCATTATGTATAGGGGAACTTCATTTAATTATTCAATACACCAGCGGATTCTGGAGAAATTGTTGCTCCGCATTTGGCCAGACAAATACGTGTTTACTACTTAAAATTAAATAAGGATAATGGAAATACGTTTGTGAAATATAAAGGTGATAATCTACAGACCTACCTGACTAGAAAAAGCATCATTCTAGCTATTAGTTGACGCTTTACGGTGCATTAAGTACTTTATAAGCACTGCAGTTGAATAAATTATAATAAGCAATTCACTGAAATCGTTTGTGCGTCAAAATACCTGCATGTATAAGGTAAACCTATATTATATCTAGGAGGTTGCTTTATCTCTATTAGCATTTTTAATCAATTCAGCATTTTATCAGGAAATAAAATCTTTTGTTAAAAGTTCCATTGGTAAATTTTTTGGGAAAAACTTCTAGTCTGCCATTTTCATACTAAAAGTATGGGTGATTTATAGTGAAGATCAGCCTGGGTAACAGACCTCTGATGACGGAGAACGGACTCCTGCTGATCAACCTTGCTGTGCATTGAACACTGTGGAAAATAAAACCTACATTTCCTTTGCGAGGAACTAACAAATCCTCCAAGAATATACTTGACAAGAAAAAGTGCGTCTCATTTAGCAGTTTGGACTCGGCAAAAAACTGTAGGTCCCCTCCATTCCTGCCAACAACACGGACACAGGAATGGTTAAGAGTTGGCCCTGGTTTCCCACGAGCTGTTGCGCCACCCAATTTATATATTTTATTTAACCTCTTAAAAAGTCCTATGCTGCTTTCAGGCGTCAACAACACAACAACCAGCGGCAACATTGTCAAGAAGGAAGAAGCCATCAGAAATTCCACTTCTGATATGCTATGTAGGTTTAAAAAGACCTCTACCAGGAAATGTATTTTCTCTATTTTAGCCAAATATTAATTTTTTACCAAATTTTCTTTTAAGGTTCAACAAGTACAGTCAAGGGGATGATCAAGAGGTTCTCTTGTGACCCTTTCCATAAACAAAGAGCATTGATTTTGGAAAAAGAAGATATTATTTATACCTACCTACTTATAGTGAGCTCAATCTAGGTATGAAAAATGTTGAGTGGAAATCGAAAGCTAACAGAAAAACAAGGAATAATAGGAACGAGATTCCTTTAAAAATCAAATGGTGCAGTAAGGTGGTTGTGCTGTTACTCCGGTTGTTGATCCAACGTAAAAACATGCCCATCATCCGATTTAAGATTTATGGGAGCTCAAAAATGAAGATCAACTGCAATCCAAATTGGAAGGAGATAGGCAAACTCACTACTCACGATAACTTACTTACTTAAGCTTGATTCACACTATAGTTCTAATACTGATACAGTCTCAGTACGTGTTCACTACATTAAAATATTCTTAAACGAGAAACAATGTTTATATTCACACAATCGTTATCGCTCCAAAACCGATACGCTCTCGCTCCGATTTCGATTTGTTTGAAAGAATATTTTATCGAAGTGAGAACTTATTTTTCAATTTTCTATTTATTTTGATGTGACAAATCGATGACAAACAAAATTAATTTGAAAATAATATATGAAAAAAAGAATACAAAAAAATATGGGAGCTATATCGATATCGGTATCGGAGCCGCAATGTGAATACTAGGGTTAAGTATCGGAGCGAGAACGTTTTGAGAATTTATCGATATTGGCACAGTAGTGTGAATCAAGCCTTAAGGTGGCGCTACAGTCCGGGGTGGACCAGGGCCTCAACCAACAAGCTTATTCCAGCCGGCTTGGTTTCTAGCTAGTTGTCTCCAGTTTCGCACGCCAAGTTGGTTGAGGTCCTCTTCCACTTACGTGTGCCACCTTTTACGCTGTCCACCTCTACTGCGTTGTCCCACGGGGTTGGATTCAAAGACTTTCCGGGCCGGAGCATTGGTATCCAATCGTTCTAGGTGGCCCAGCCATCTCAGTCGTTGGCTTTTCACTTTTGTAGCTAGGTCGGTGTCGCTGTACAGCCCATTCAGTTCGTTGTTGTATCTTCTCCTCCATTCCCCATCTATGCAGACGGGACCAAAAATCACCCGGAGAATTTTCCTCTCAAAACAGCCTAGAGCTTTCTCATCCACCGCCGTTAGCAGTGTCCATGTCTCTGCACCATACATCAGGACCGGGAGCGTCTTATACAGGGACAGTTTAGTTGCTCGAGAGAGGGCTTTGCTTCTCAATTGCCTCCTTAGCCCGAAGAAACAGCGATTGGCAAGAGTAAATCTTCGTTTGATCTCAGCACTGCGGTATCGTTCGCTGAGTTTATAGCTGCTCCTAGGAAGAAAAAGTCTCTGACCACCTCAAAATTATAGCTGCCTATAGTGACGTTCTGTCCTAGACGTTGGTGTTGGGTGTCCTTTCTTGTTGACAGCATATATTTCGTTTTGCTTTCATTCACCGTTAAACCCATCTTCTTGGCTTCCTTCTCAATACTCATAAAAGCAGCACTGACATCACGCTTTGTTCGTCCGATTATGTCAATGTCGTCAGCGTAAGCGAGTAACTGGTAGGACTTTTGAAAGATTGTGCCTCTAGTGTTGACGTGAGAGTTTTGCACTATTCTTTCAAGAACGATGTTGAAGAAGTCGCATGACAGCGCGTCACCTTTCCTAAAACCTTTTTTGACATCAAAGGTGTCGGTGAGGTCTTTGCCGACCTTGATGGAGCAGCGTGCATTCTCTATCGTTATCCTGCACAAACGGACGAGCTTGGCAGGGATGCCAAAACTTGACAGTACTCTATATAGCTCGTCTTAGAAATGCTGTCATACGCGGCCTTGAAATTGATGAAAAGGTGGTGGGTATCGATTTGAAACTCCTGGGTTTTCTCCAAGATCTGCCGTAGTGCGAATATTTGGTCGATGGTGGACTTCCCTGGAAGACTGATGCCTCTCTAGTCGGGGCTCGGGGCAGACCAGAGGATCGCCTTTCTTGAGGATTGGGCAAACAATGCTGAGGTTCCATTCATCGGGCATGCTTTACTCCCACCATATTTTACAGATGAGCTGGTGCATACTCCCAACCAATTTATCCCCAGCCGCTTTGAATAGCTCAGCCGCAAGGCCATCAGCTCCAGCAGCTTTATTGGACTTAAGTTTAGATCTAGCTATCTTTACTTCGTCGAGATCACTACGATAACGCCAGCTTGCTCTCTCTGTGAAATAGGTGCCAGAGTCAAAGCCTCGATAAGTCGATTAAAAGTGGCATGACGCATAAATGAATTTTACTGGCGGTGAGACCTAGTTTCGAGGGCAATATCTTTCTTACATCCGTTGAGCTTATTCATGCATCGTCAGCGTTCTACTGCCTGCACGTAAGTAATCCTAGCTTATTTAACTGTTCCTACTCCTAATTCCTAGTTCCAAGGTCCCCTTTCCCTTTTTCTTTTGCAATACAGACATACTTTCCCCTATCTAAATTCTACAAATAAGTTGGTGTATTCTCTTTATTAAGTCATCTCCCGCTGCTTTGAATAGTTCGGTTGATGAAATCAACCAATCATTGACATGCCATTTGCAACAGCAGCCTTGTATAACATAAGTAACGATACCGCTATCCGCACATTTCGTTACTCAGGTGGACTGCAATTTTCGCCATCATTGTCCATGTTGAATGCAGTGTTCTGCCTTACACCAGAGGTTGGCTGTTTTCACCGTTTACCAGTCAAGAAAACTGCTCTCCCAGCAGCTTTGATTCTAGTCTGTAGCACTGACTAGAAGAACTCATTCCTCATTGCATGAGTGCCTCTTCCAACCTTTTTTGGCGCCTGTGTACTTTATCCCACACCCATTTCATGGTGAGAAAAGGACGCCCAAAAAAAATAGGATTTTTATTTTTCATGAATTTTTTTGACAGAGCAGAGTGCTGTGTTTTGAATTTTTAAGGACTGCTCTGCTTAACGTCAAAGTGAGTCTGTTTGTGTTTTGTTTACACAAGGTATGCTCAGTAAAATGAGATCTTAGAGCCCTCTGCTAATTTTGCTCCGTCAAAAAGTGAGCAAGCAGATCCAATATTTTTTTCCTCAGTAATTTGACACCAAGTCCGACAAAGGTTGGAAAAGTCAGTTTAATGTAAACACCGTCCATAGAGCAATGGGGCTTAAATTTTGGTCGCCTGGAAAAGCTCAATACACCAATGGTGGCAGTTTTAAAAGCGTGTTTGCAATTTTTCTAACATGAACACTTAATAGAAGAGTGACACGCATAGGCGTCCGGAGGGGGGGGGGGCAAGGGTGTGTCAACTGCAACATGATCAGATTTTCTTGGGGCATTGACACCGGTCTATAAACCTCTGCAAACTTAAGCATGCGGCCCTTCTCCTAAAAACAAAGAAAGCAGCTGGACAACGGAGTTCTTAAAAGTGGATCTTAATTTGCTCTTACTAGATCAGGATGTTTTGAAGAACGTTGCCTATCGCAAAGACTGGAAATAAAAAAAGGCGATGTTAAAAAAAATTGCAATAACTGGCAGCTAGCATGGTATTACCGTTCTCTCTGTGTTCTCGAAAAGAATGGCAGATACTGTTATTGTTGAGCAGATAAGAAAAAGGATAGAATCATCACTCATCACTGAAGAGGAACCAAGCGGGATTTCGCAGTGGCCAATCCTTAGTCAACCATAATATTAACACCCTAACTGAGGATCAGTCTCCTCCTCATGTTCATTGATTTTGAGAATGCATTCGAGGATTGCATTCGCAAATGCATCTGGCGATCGCTTATCATGAGAGCTAATACTATTGTTGCTTCTATTATGGAATCATGCAGCAATGCAAGGTGCTACGTGGTACAGAATGTACAGCCTTGCGATTCACTGCTTGAACAAAATAGAGTGCTGCAACTGAAGCTGCAGCTGCAGCTGGAATAGCTAGTTGTCAAAAAATGTCGTACGTAATTCTTCTAACGCGCTCACAATGCAGCTGCAGATACAGCTTTCTGACATTTCAGTATAGAAAATAAAAATAAAAGCAAAAATAAACATAAAAATGGAAAATGATGAAAAAGATGCTAAAATTACTTGACGTCTTTATCAGAGATTTAAAAGAGTTTGAAACTCACTTCAACCCCCATGTACCCAAATATTTGGTTGCACTCGGAATATTGAAATGTCAAAAAAGCTGCAAGCAAAAGTTGAAAGTTGTCTTACTGGCTGAACAGATTAGAGTGCTGCAACTGGAATAGCTGTCAAAAAGTGTCGTACTTACTGGATTTTTTTTACGCGACCACAATGTAGCTGTAGAGTTTTATGACATTTCAGTGTCGAAAATAAAAAATAAAAACAAAAATAAAAATGGATAATGATAAAAAAAGAAGCTGAAATTACTTTACGTCTTTATCAGAGTTTGAAAAAGTTTGAAACTCACTTCAACCCCCTTGTTAATACTCGTTTATGCTCGGAATTTTGATTTGAAACGTCAAAAAAGCTGCAAGCAAAAGTTAAAAGTTGGCCAACTTGTCCAGGTGCGTCTGCCGCTCGTGTTGTGCTCGCATCATTGAATTTGCTAACGATTATTGTGTGTGACTTGTGTGAAATGTGCGAATTGCTTCAAGTCAACGGGGAGCTGGCTGACTCAAGGATCACCGACAAAAAGACAAAAAAAAAAAACAGCAGATTATTCTGAGGCAGAAAACTATTAAGAATATCAAGCAGTTCAACTTATTGGCAGTATCGTATCAATTGATCGTGGAACGAACTTTGATGTTATCAATAGGAAAAGTTAAGCTTGATTTTCCTGTGAGCAGCATCAGTATAGCTGTGAACAATTGAAACTCTTCAAGTCCAACCTAAAATCTATCTTACTGTACGCCTGTGCATCCAGCATTCAAGCAGACTACAGGTTTTGATTCATCGTTGTCTTCAAAACATTTTCAAGATTCGTTGGCCAAAAATCAAAATTATTAATAAGCTGTGGAATAGGACTTCCAGAGAAGAGTGGATCTTGATATCAGGCAACAAAAATGGCGATGGATTGGCCATACTTTGAGAAACCTAATAGAGAACATAAGCAAAGCAGTTCTTCGTATGGAATGCTTAGGGTGTAAGGCTAGTTGGAAGACCAAGAAACACTTGGAAGTTTACTGTAGGTACTTAACGGAGCTCGGTCTATTAACATTCAAACGTGAACACATCTACAGAACAGAACTATGTCGCAAGCGATAAATGGACGAAATTTCTATTGCTGTCCCTTGCTTCAGGAAGAGCTAAGGTGTTGCTGGTTGCTCCGAAGATTTATATGCGATCTTGTGGGGAATTAAATGCAGTATAAGCAGAAACTATTTTTTTTTTTAGTAAAAATACAAAATAGTAAATGTTAGTCTTTTTTCATGGTTCTCTTGTGGCCAAACCGTTCAACTAAAACATATATTTGAAGAGTTTCTTTTAGTAAGAAATTTAATGTTCTTTATTTTTTTAAGAAGTACCTAGTCTACCACCAAAAGTTTTTAATTTCACCACTTTAAAAAAAAAAATTAAATAAAGTTCGAATATTTTGACGTTTTTTTGCAATTTTCGTTGTGAAACTGTGTCCGTGGGAAGTAGCAAAATATAAATTTGGATTAAGGACCCCTTAAATACATAAAGAACGAGTGAATAACAAAATTCTAAATACTTTCTTCCTGAAGCAGGCAGGAGATGGGTTTCCCTCGTTACACGAATATGCATCAAAGATTTGTGATAAGTGGAGTATTGAGAAGAAGTTGAACTGTCCCAAGACGAGAGATTAACCATTTTCTACCCCATGACTGACACTATATCATCACAGCTTGAGAGCAGGTTAACTGGAATGAGGAATGCTTAAAATACTTATGAGGTTTTGCAAGGCTTCATTATAGCAATATCGTCAAAGAGTGAATTGGAAGAAAAAGCTTATAAGTCTTCTGACGGATTTTCGCAAGACGTATCATCTGATTTCTCCTCTCAAATGCTTTTTACCAGGTCAACATTCTTGAAGGATATCAGTTCCATGAAAAATGGTAAGGAATTGACTATGTTATCCAGATTTTTGCACCGCTTTTATAATGTTCTTGACTAGGTATTCCTGTTAACACAACAAAAGCTGACAGATCCTTTTCAAAGATGAAATTGATCACAAACTCCTTGCGAATCACAATGGAGCAAGAAAGACTCAGCAATTTATCATTGATATCTATTGATGTATGTAATCGAAGAACCCGCTAAAAGATTTAAGTATAAGATTTAAGAAATGATGAGTTTGCTTCTGTCAAGGCGAGAAAAAAAAAATATTTAAATAACCTTTTATTTTTGTAAGCAGAAATAATTTTATCGAATTATATAATAAGATTTTTTTTTGTTTTAATTCATGTAACCAACATTTAGGAAGTAATTGAGAAATTGGGCAACACATTTGATTTTTCCTCGGGACCGCACCAGCTTAAGCTACGGCCCTTTCCCTCACAGAAATGGTGTCTGTGAAGTAGGCACTTTAAGATCATTTTGCCCTTGGAAAAAATTTAGACCCCAAAAGTAGAATTGTCTCACAATGAATCTCTGAGCGTTAATATGTTACTCTATACCTACAGACATGAAAAACCTGAACTTTAACAAACTTCAAAGCAATAATATGTTATTTGATGTAATAAATGACTTCCTTACTAGACAGTAGACGCTCGATTTAGTGAATCTCGAAATAGTGAACTATCCACAATAGTGAACACATAAAATTTTATATAAAAACGTATTTCTTATAAAAAATTCACGCAAGCATTTTACATAGTTCGAGAGCTCTGAGGAACTGTTTCTGTTTTTTGTTTAAACCTGACTGAAAGCCTTGTTTAATGCTTAATAGGGTGTGCCATTTATTTCAACTCTGGAATTTCCACATCTAATACCTCCAAAAAGCTGCTTTACGTATAAAAATTAAGTTCTTCATTCGAAATTTTCGTTTAAGTTACTGGCTTTGGCTCGCTAAAAAAGCTTGAAAAGAACACCAAAAACGTTTGTTTTAGGCTATTGATTAGATATGTCCTAAAAAACAATGCAATAAGGAACTAAGACGTTCATGGGATTTTATTGTAACAATCTTCAAAAAGGTCATTGAAGATGAGAAAACCGCGTAGAGCTATTAGATGAGAGGGTGCATTTTGGAGAGGGGGTGCAAAAGCACCCTTTTTGGTTTTTTGCATATAACTCGAAAACGGAGCAAAATTTTGAGATAATTCTGAAAAGCTTTTATGTAGAGAATACAATTTACCATCGAAATGGATATTTGAAAAAAATTAAAAACATTTTTTGTTAGCTAAATTAAAAAAAATCATTGCAAAAAAAGTGCAAAACCGCATTTTATGGCGAAAAAAACGTTTTTTAATGCTTTTTTAGATATGGTTATTTCGAAAAAGTTTCTTTAAAAACAAATTTGAGTGTTATTTTCATATTCAATTTCATAAAATTAGCCTATAACATTTTTTTGGATAGGTAAAAGTTGATTTAAGAAAAAATTATTAATATCTGTCGCACTTGAAAAATGTATAAGAATACAATTTTGCGTGATTTCGAATTTTCAATTCTAATTTGTATTGCCTTAAATTTTTTTCTTTTTAATTGTTTGTATACTTTAAGCAAAATTATTTAAATTAGTTTAACCAGCTCAGATTAACTATAACCATATCCAAGCAATTCCGAAAATAAACCTTGTTGTTTAGCGAGCCAAAACACCATTTAATTTCAAAAAAATTTCATATATTCTTTTTCCTACGATTCTAATGCAACTTCTGGCAGGTATTATATTTTAAATCTGAAAAGTATTTTCTTCGCCATACCAAAGTGACACACCCTAATGCTTAATGTGCATTTTGGATCAAATTCGCCTTAGAAAACTCCCGCTCGAAAAAGTGAACAATCTCGAAAAAGTGAATAGGCCTGGTTTTTATTACTTCACTATATCGAGCGTCTACTGTAACTTGTTTTTGGAATTGGAAATGACAAAGCAATAAGAAACTGTACCGACAAATTTCAAGAATTTTTCACATTCTGGTTCTGAAAATTGCCCCAAGATATGGCAGTTTATGTATCTTAATATTAGATAAGAGTTATTGAAAAACTTTTTTGTTTCTCATAAGATCGTTACATAAATATGCACATTAGGTAAACCTACCTAGGTTGGATGATACTTGAGCCTTATAATTTACTGATGAGCAAAAAATAAATACCTACTCACTTCCTCATCACCTCATTACCTATACATTATACCTATATAGGTACATTTAATGAATAAAGAAATTCGATGAATTTCCAATCGAAAGCATTGTATCTACCCACCCACTATATACCTGTAATATTATCCCATCAGCTACCTTTTTATTTAATTAAGATTTTATTAATAGTATGAGTCTCTCAAATAATGTCAGACTTCGTAAAGTTTTGGCATTTGCCAAGGAAAAATAAATGACGCATGTAAAAGATATATGGTTTGGGGTTGGCAAATCAACGTCGAGCCAAGTTGTCTTAAGCTTAATATACCTAGAGGTTAACTCGTATTGCCAGGCAAGATTTTCGAAATGCTATGGCGCTTGTCATGTAGAAAAATAAAAATTAGGGAGAGACTGATACAGTAGACGCTCGATATAGTGAAGTAATAAAAACCAGGCTTGTTCACTGTTTTGAGATAGTTCACTTTTTCGAGCGGGAGTTTTCGCAAACTTTCTCAAGGCGAATTTGATCCAAAATGCACATTTCGTTCGATGTGAATGTTTTTAATTTTAATTAAGTATTAAACAAGGCTTTCACTCAGGTTTAAGCAAAAAACAGAAACAATTCCTCAAAGCACTCAAGCTATGTAAAATGCTTGCGCGAAATTTTTATACAAAATACGTTTTTATATAAAATTTTGTGTGTTCACTATTGTGGATAGTTCACAATTTCGAGATTCACTAAATCGAGCATCTACTGTATTGGATATGTATACAAAAGTACCTAATCTAATATAATAATTGGAGGTTTAATCTAAAATAACAATGTGAATATATAATGGGGAAATGGGGAATTTGTCACACTGTCTATGCCGCTTTCAGCCTGTTGACTAAAATGAAGAAATTGTTGAAATTGTGCTACGAATATGGTAACCACATACATATGTATGTTGGTTTAAGAAATCTGGAAAGTAGGTAAGTATAGGTTTTGAAGAATTGTATATGTTTTTGTGTACATTAACCACTGCTCTGAATTTCGATCAAGTATTAAATTAAAATCCTTTCGTCTTCAAACTCTCTGCGTTTTGAAATAGGAAGGTACTTTTCGTTTGCAATATTAGCGGAATAAGTGTGCTTTGGTGTTTTGTCGTATTGAAAATTAACTTAAAGTTCGAAATTAATTTTTCATTTGATGATTTTGAAAAAAAGGGTTGAATACCGACTGATACTAAATTCAAACCCTAATTTTAGAATCCCTACGGAAATTGATTTTATTGTATGGATTTGATTCGGAACGAAAATCGTTGGGTATGTAAATCAGCAAGAACAAAAATAAATAAATAAACATTATTTCTTAATGGTTTTTAATTGAATAAAAAGAATGAATCTGGCAACATTGGAACTAGTGTTTAATTCTTTTCATGGTTTTCAGATTGGTTATTCTTTCAACCACAAAATTCATATAAGGGGGTTGCTATGCATAATAATTATCTGTTTGACATTTAGCATTAATTTTTCTCTTAATCAAAATGAAATACATAACTAAATTAAATTAAATCATGTACCTAATAAGTTCTAAGATTTCAACTTGCATTGATGTGAGTCTGAGTATGCTCCTAATAATTATTAATTTATTTTTTGATGCAAATACATTTTTGTAAATATTGTATATGTGCACTATCAGATCCTGGTAGAAGGGAGACACGATTTTGATGAAAACTTATATTTTGTTGCAGAGTATAACCATATATTCAGCCTTCAATCTTCATTAAACTCTTAAAGTTTGGAATCGTGAACAAGTTAGAGTACCTATCAGTGATGAAAATTGACTTTTGTCGATTGTACTGAAAACTGAAAAAAAATTGTACTGAAAGAAACCAAATAGTACTGAACTTTTTTAAGTTATAAAACAACGCACACAATTAATAGCCTATTGAATAGACCTTTTAAAAAGGAACAATTACGTGCAAGGGTTTTTATTATTGAATATGTTTGTTTGGCCCATAGGCATGCTTAAAACCGAAAATGCTACTAAATTCACCCATGCGTTTCTGAGAGAATGGTCACACTGGCCACTTTTCAGTATTTTTGGTATAACTCGAAAACTAAGCCGAATTTGACAATTTTACATATAATACTTTTTGTTCAAAATTAAATTCTCTATTGGAATGGATAGTTCAAAAAATTTTACGAAAAAATTTAAGCAGGAAAAGTAAACAAAAACCAACATAAAAAAATCGAAAAATCAAAGATTTTTAATTTTTTTTCTAAATTGCGCATAACTTTTTTCGGAGCAAAGATACGCTCAAGACATTCATGAACAAAGTAAACTGGAGTCTTACGGCTTTAATATGACATGTTAAAAAAGCCATATTATTTAAAAATTGACAGAGATATAGCCATTCAAACTTTACCATTTCTTATCATTTTCCGCAGTGTTTGCCCGAAAGCCTATTTTTTGGTACTTTATGACTAATTTAACGTTCCAAGCACCTAATACCAAATTTAATGTTAATCGGACCAGCCGTTCGGTCTGTAGGTCTGAACGCATTTAAAAACAGCCGAAAAACGAAATTGCGAACTTACATCCTTATTATAAATTCTCTATAGTTCTAATGTCATATTATATCAAAATTTTGATTTCGAACATTTTTACGAAAGTGAAATTTGCCATATTGTACCGAAGAAGGGACTTTCGGGCCAAAACTGAGAAAAATTATAAGAAATGATAAGGTTTGAATGGGAATATCTCTGTCAGTTTTGAACAAATATTAATTTTTGAACATGCCATATTAAGGTCTTTAGTCTCTACTTTGTTTTGTCTATGCATGTCTTGACCCTATCTTTGCTTCAAAAAAAGTTATGCACAATTTATTAAAAAATTTAGATATCCTTGATTTTTTGATTTTTTTTAAGTTGGGTTTTGTTAACTTTTCCTGCTTAAATTTTTTCGTAAAATTTTTTGAACTATCCATTCCAATAGAAAATTTAATTTTGAACAAAAAGTATTATATGTAAAATTGTCAAATTCGGCTTAGTTTTCGAGTTATACCAAAAATACTGAAAAGTGGCCAGTGTGACCATTCTCTCAGAAACGCATGGGTGAATTTAGTAGCATTTTCGGTTTTAAGCATGCCTATGGGCCAAACAAACATATTCAATAATAAAAACCCTTGCACGTAATTGTTCCTTTATACCTCTCATTTTCCGGTCTATTCAATAGGCTATAAAGAAAATATTTTATTAAAAAAAAAATTAAAAAAACATTTTTCACAAGGCCAATTTCAGCCCAGAACTCAGAAATAGAAGCATTTCTTAATTTTGTTAAGTATTGGCAGTCAGCTAGAGCTCGATATTCTTTATTAATGAGCTCAATATTTTTTTGTTCACCAGGAAAAAATCTTAAAACAAATTGAACTATTGAATTAACTTGGCCATCTAAAATTGAAATTTTTGAAAAATGTTGCAACGAGTTCAAAAAAATTTCTTCAAAATTAAATCTTTTTTCACATCTTCGAGGAAAGCTATATAGAACATCCGTGCATGACTTTTAAAGCTATAAATTTCGCTTTCAGTTAAATTTTTAGAAGTGTAAAAATTTCACTTTCGGTCCCGCAATAGATTTCCTCGACGGGAAGGTGGTTTTCTAGTAAGTTTATTGACAATAGCTTCCTTACGCAAAAAATGTCTAAATAATTGTTTAAAAGTAAATTCCATTCTTGGAACTAAAATATGAACTCGAATCTGTTCTGACTGCATCTCGACGTTAACATCGTTAATTATTTTAAGGACATAAGATAAAAATATGAAATATAATTTAATTGTATTGGCGCAAAATTATAAACAGCCTATTTTAAGGGCCTTAGCGTGACACTAGTTAACATTTGTTTGTTTAACTTTAATGCAGTTCTCTAACTTTTCCTGAATTATAGACATAATATGCTAGTTAGTGTCGCGTTAGGCTAGTCGCGCACATGCAACTGCTACTGCAACAAAACAGTTTAGTCACAATTTGACCGATGAGCGCGCACATGAGCAACTCCACAAGCAATCGCAACGAACCTAACCAACACACCGACAATGTTTATTCAAATTTTCTACCCCATACATACAAAGAAAAATATTATCGCCTTTGTCCTATTCTTTTGCTCAGCAAATAAAAGAAAAGATAAATTTGTTCTCTTTCGCACAGAGAACATAAGTCACTTTGGAAAGAACAAAATTCAACGATGTGGTTAAATATAACTATTTGGTTGCATGTACGCGCAGTTACATATTATTCTAAATGACACAAATTGAAAACCCGATTTCGGGCAATTGTCCAGTTTGTGGCAAAACACAAACTGAAAAGTTGCTCGAATCGAAGACTGAATAGTTTCTGCATGTGCGCGCTGTCCCATATGAGTCAATAGGATTCATTTTTGCAACCAAACAGTTCCGAAACTGAAAGTTGCATGTGCGCGACTGGCCTTAAGACCATTTTCTAAACAAATTAAAGTTGAACTCGCCTAGGTTAGGTTGGAAGGGGTGATAATACGGCAAGCCGCACCATCTCACTCGGATCTCAGTGGATCCATTGCGCTCCCCGGGGTATAAATGGTTAGTGAGGAGGGATAGGAAGGGAGTTAATAGGAAGTTTTAGGTGTGGGGGGCCTCCTTGAACCATCCTGAGTTCTGAATGAATTTCAGGATGTTCTTTAGTGGCAAGACAGAGATGTCGCCCAGTTCGTCGAAGAAGTATTCTCCAAGGGCCTCTTTTCTGGTTCTAGCTAGACTGGGGCATTCGCAAAGGAAGTGAGGGGAGCCCTCCTCTGCCTCTTCATCATGACACCCTCTACATAAGTCCGATGAGCTGATGCCCATTCTGTACATGTGGGTTCCCATTGAGTTGTGGCCCGTAAGGACACCAACCATGAGAGATAATTGAGGCCTGCTTAGCTTGAGTAAGTAATCAGTTTTTTTCTTTGAAATATTTGGCCATAGATTCCTAGAAACCCGACAAGTGTCGATGGATGACCATCTGACATTTGCAGCCTCTAAGAAACTCTGGTGTATTCTACTTTTTTCTTGCTCCAGTGGCATAAGCACCGAGAAGTCGGTTTGGCTCGGATCAAGAGACGATCCGTTTTTGGCCAGCTCATCCGCCATTTCATTCCCATATATATCACAATGTCCTGGGACCCATCTAAGGGTGACTGTGTTCGTTTGAACTCGCCTAAATAAATGACAGTTTGTGCGACAGACTTCATTTGAGCTAGTGTGATACTAAAAAATTAAAATCACTTTGGTGATTTTAACTTTAATACGAGTGTTTAAACATAATGTTGGTTTGACATCGTCTATAATTTAAGAAAACTCCATTTTCACCTAGTGTTACTCTAAAGTTGTTTTAGTATTGTGTTAACTTCACGATAATTTTGCGCCAGTGTCTTTAAGACTGGAAGATATAAAATTGATGTTTTGTTTTTCGTTATTAGTTTCGAAATCTCCAAGTCCAAAGTAGTAACACAGAGGGTCCCATTGCTAAAGAACACGGTCAATGGCAGCCTATTATCGCAAACAATTTAATGGGCCATTGAGGTGCGTTCACAAATACTTTTCTTGTTGTGAAGATGTGGAAAAGTCCGACTGAACATATTTGTTTGATTTTAGAGATTTATGAAAGTTGACCTCCTCAAAAATTTTAAATAGTACAAATAGTACTGAAAATTGAAAAGTGGTACTTGCGTACTCGGGAAAGTCCAATAGTACCGAATTCAGTACAATAGTAAGCCTTTTTGCAACTGTGGTACCTATACCTACTCCTTTAGGTGCATATAAGTATAACTTTTTAATGAATAAAGTTCACATATTACATATATTTTTATTTTAGATGTAAAGGTATCTAACTTCACTAAAAATTAAAAATAAATGTTGAACAGAATGTCTAGCCGTAGTAGCAGGTTGATTGACAGTTGAAAACATTACTGTTATCAACAATCAAAAGGAGTTTATTTCAGAATTTTTTAGTTTTGCCCTTGCTTTTTGACAACCAGAGCCTATCAGCCCCAGATGTATAGGGGGGTAAACCGGGGCCACTTACAGGGGCGCCAAATCCATGTGACTGAAAACATTGAGGATTGCGACGCCTAATGAAATTAAATGAATTCAGATGTGGCAATGGAATATCGAACTGTATTTCTCCGTCAACCTTTAGCAGTTTTTTCTTTCATTATTTCACAATTTAAAATAATTTTTTTTAAACTTTTGACAACTATAACTTGATTAAAAAATGTAATAAAAGAAACGAGCTAAAATACTGTGTTTAAGATTTTGTTAGTTCACAAAAAATCTAAATACAAACAAATGTAAGAAATCGGGTTCTCTACAAAAAACTGTTTAGTAAAAATGTGTTCGTTAAGATGATGTGAGATAAATGCTAAAAAACATTTTTACAGTTTTTCGACAACAATTTTCCATGATGTCGAAAATGTTTGAAACCAAAAAATTTAAAGATATTTTAACCTACAAAATCAAATAAAAAATATTTCTCTTAGTTCTATATATAGGAGCCAAGAAAAATGCATTTACCTTTTTCAACACTCTTTTTCAAAATGGCGGATAACACAACGTTTTCCACAAGCCAGGACTACCCTCACGCGTATCATAGAACCAGCCAATCTAAAATGACGTGTGTTTTGACGTTGCTTAGCTCTCGACTATTAAGGATTGAAATAATTGTAGTATGTGTCAATTTCATTGAAACCGTTCAAGGAACAACGACATTTTTTGAAACATCCAGCTTTGATAGTATTTGTTTCAGTTAAAATTCTGCGCATCAGCTATCACCTGTGGAAATTGCATTGCAATTGGTCAAGGAAGAACGAAGTTGCAGAATTATTTTAATAATATATTTTTTTTTTGATATCAGTCTGTCTCAGTTATCACCTATGTCAATTAGTTTAAATTGCTCAAGGAACAACGAAGTCCCGAGCATTTCAAAACTTTTTTCGCAACTTTGAACTTCGATACATTGTCTGGCGTGACTTTTGCTTTGCGAAATGTTGTCCTTTCGTAAAATTTAATTTTTCTTTCTTATTTGAATGGTTCGTGAATAGATCTTCAATAGTTTTCCCATGATAAATTCGGGAACGAACCATATCTTACAGACCCTTGCAGATTTGATTCGAGTGAAAATAAATTTTAGTAGTGTGGCAGTAAAAAAGAGAAAACAAACAATAAGTAACCTGGAATATGTAAGAGGGGAAGCTGGCTGTCGGATAGGTAGGAATATATACGATCAATAAACGAAAAGAAGTGAGTTGAATTCTGACTAGCAAAGTGAATGGTGCGTTTTATTTTAAAGTTACTAAAAAAAAGGAAATTACAAATGATAGAAAGAGTTAAGCTTAAAATTCAGAAGTGCGATTTCACCCACCGATAAAGAAATATAAAATAATAATTAAAAAGCAAAAGAATAGACAAAGCGAAAGTTAAAAAAAAAAAGAAGAAAAAAAGAAAGAGTCTAATTGAACGAAAAAAAAAAGAACCCATCGCGAGTGTATTTATATCTGTAGCTACGCGTCCTAAGTTATGTGGTATCGTACCTATTAAACACACACAAAATTATTTAATATTCTGTCTGGCCCTCGCGAGTGAGCTGGTAAAATTCACACAAAAAAAATACATTCAACGGAAAAACCCAAACGACCGTTGGCGTCAGCGTACGCAGTTTATTTAAATAAATTCGAGACTCGAGCCTCGCCCTAAAAGAAACAAAAGAAATAGGTAGTGAACGAAAAAAAAACACACAACACAGACAATACATACGATGGCAGATGTTGATAGCTTCAAAAAAATACACCGTTCCACAGTTAAAATTGTGGTTGAATGCATTGGAGTTGAAAACCAATGGAAACAAGGCGGAGCTAATACTGAGACTCATGGAAGTTCCAGTGCAGCTGCGCGGTGATTCTGAGTCGCTTACCAACACAAATGAAAATGACGGGGAAGACAACGATGGAGCAGCACACAACGGCGATACTGATGATGAAGACGACAATAATAATGAACAGGAGAACACAAATGAAAGAGAGCCAGCCAACAGTAAGGAAAAAGATAGGAATACAAATGAAAGACAAAAGAACGTATACGACAGCAAACGATTAGCAAAAGAGATCGAACAAATGAAGAGAGAAATGAAGTTAAAAGAACAGGAAAATGAATTTCTAAAGAAAGAAAATGAGTGGCTGAAAAAAATGAATGAACACAAAGAAACGAAAAATGTAGGTCAAATTAAAGAGCTCGTTGTCGACTTTAAAGGCACTGGCGATTCGTTTGAGCATTTTGAGAAGCAGTTGGAGAATGTTCGCGCTGCTTACAAATTGAATGACAGTGACATGAGAGTGCTAGTGTCTCTTAAACTAAAAGACAAGGCACTCAAATGGTTTCACTCAAGAAGAGATGTGACAACTGTGGCTTTTAATGAACTAATGTTAGAGATGAGACAGATTTTTGACGATCACTCATCTAAGTTGCAACGGAAACGAGTGTTTGAGCTGAGGAAGTGGCTGCAGGGCGAAACCTTTCAGGGTTATTTTCAAGAAAAAATAATTCTTGGCAGCCGACTTCAAATAGAGGAGGACGAAATGATAGAACATATAATCGAAGGAATACCGGACGAGAGGCTGGCATCAAGTGCCAGATTACAATGCTTCACCAGAAAGACGCAGTTACTCGAAGCTTTCAAGTCAATTAAATGTCCAACGAAGCCGATAATGATGCCGACAGCAACAACATCACGACAGGCATCAGGTGTCATCGGGAAAGAAGTTCGCTGTTTTAACTGCAACTCAATGGGACATATGGCGATCGAATGCAGAAAGAAGAAAAGGAAGCCAAGTGCGTGCTACGTTTGTGCTGATATGGGGCATTTGGCGGCTCAATGCCCCAAGAGAAAAAAGGTGCCAGCAATCGGATATATTGACTCCGATTCCGAAGAAGATTGCATTCGCTTTTAGATACCGGCAGTCCAGTCAGCCTGATTAAATTAAGTTATTTAAGTATTTTTATGGGAAAAAATGAATTAAATTTTAAAAACATATCAAACTTTAGTTCATATTGCGGAATAAATAAAAGTCCTTTGTTCATAATTGGACAGATAAATTTGAATGTTATATTTGAAAATGAAAGTATACCTATGGAAATATTAGTAGTGTCAGATGAAACAATGCATTATCCTGCTATTTTAAGGCGGGATTTCTTAAAGAAAACTAAATTAAAATTACAAAAGATAGTAGAAAGTACTAATGAAAAGACAAATGATATGTATGAAAATGAATGTGAAAGATTTTTAAATATAATAGTTAACGATTTACAAAATTTACACAATAATTATTTTGGAAAACTTGGTCCAACACTTAATGAAGAAGATATCATTTTGAAAAATAATGAATTATCATGTAAAACAAAAGAAAAATTCTTTAGAAATTATTCAAGAACATTATTTGTACTGTTCTCGTCCCGAAGTGCCAGAGATTAAGTATAAAATAAAACCTTGGATGAATAATAAATTATTAACTAGGCGTAAATCGGGACGATTACAATGTCAGGATAGCCGAGTTGTGGCAGTAAAAAAGAGAAAACAAACAATAAGTAACCTGGAATATGTAAGAGGGGAAGCTGGCTGTCGGATAGGTAGGAATATATACGATCAATAAACGAAAAGAAGTGAGTTGAATTCTGACTAGCAAAGTGAATGGTGCGTTTTATTTAAACTTACGAAAGAAACGAAATTACAAATGATAGAAGGAGTTCAGCTTAAAGTAGGAACCAAAAACTAAGATTCGTGATCGATTATAAAAAAAAGTTCCTTTTGAATTTTTCACGTGAGAACTAATCATATTTTATCGTTCTACGAACTTCTGCTGTGTATCGTCTTTGTTTAGGCAAACCCCATTGCCTCCAATGGAGAAATACAAATCTTTTGTAGTCGAAGTGTCAACAACTGTTCACCAAGAGTTCCCGTACTTTTTTTTTTTTTTTTTTTTTTTTTTTTTTTTTTTTTTTTTTTTTTTTACACTTCAGATTCTTAGTTGTAGTGAGCTTAGAGCAAGCTGCAACCTACAATCAGAGGCTCATCATAAGTGCATGTGTTAGTGGTTAGTAAAATAAGGCAATCTAACACATGCATAATAATATACTAATACATTAACAAAATTAAACAAAAAATTAATATAAATACATAATCAAACAATATACAAAATACTTTAGTCATACACGTGGTATCAAAAATAAGAACAATCACGACCGTGGAGCACTGGTTCGAAATATTTTCTTTAATCCCATCTTACTAATGTTAAAATCAACAGAGGAGCTGTTTAAATTAAAAATCTTGCACATGCGGTTAAGAGGCTCATGTATACCGTAGTTAGTTCTATGGAAATTAACGTGTAATAGTTCAAATCTTCGCAGGTGGTGAGATCCTCCGGGGTAGTTTATGCCTATACAGGCTAACAAATCAGGAGCATCTATTTGGCCATTTATAAGTTGGTGAAGAAATAGTAAATCATTATTAACACGCCTTTGATATAAGGTTTGTACCTGCAGTAGCTGGATCCGATGTTCATATGGTGGAAGGTTGTACGGATCAGCCCAAGGAAGACCCTTCAAAGCAAAGCGAATGAATTTATGCTGTATTGATTCAATACGATTTTTATGAATTTCATAAAAGGGAGACCATATTTGCGAGGCGTACTCTAGATGAGGTCGTACATAACAATTGTATAAGGAAAGGGTAACATATGGATCACTAAATTCCTTAGCCCAACGTTTTATAAATCCAAGCATGGAGCTTGCTTTATTAACGATGTAATTAATGTGTTCAGTGAATTCTAAATTTGAGCTAAAGTTAACACCCAAGTCCTTGAAACTAAAGACTCGACAAAGTTTTTGCTGCGAAATGGAATAATCAAAAGCACTTGCAATTCGCTTTCTGGAGAAAGTAATTGTTTGGCATTTAATAGGGTTAAGAGAAAGACCGTTCTTACCACACCAAATGTTGAAACTGTCAATATCAGCTTGCAGAAGAACGTGGTCATGGTTAGCTTTTATTGACTTAAATATCTTCATATCATCAGCAAATATAAGTATATCACTAGAGCGTATACATGAAACAACATCATTTATAGCCAGGATAAATAGAAATGGGCCTAGATGACTTCCCTGGGGCACACCGGAGTGAGCAATGAATGCATTTGAAAGGCAGTTTCTAAATCTTACTAGGTACGATCTATTTTCAAGATATGACTTTATCCATGTGATAAAGAAAGTTGGAAAACCAAAAGCTTTAAGTTTGAAGATAATAATGTTGTGGCTAAGTTGGTCGAACGCTTTAGAGAAATCGGTGTATATGCAATCAACTTCACTTCCATTTTCTAAGGCATTAGAACATTTATGCAAGAACGTAAGTAGGTTTGTTACTGTTGATTTTCTTCTCACAAACCCATGCTGTTGATCACATACTAAATTCTTGGTATGGAATGCTAAAGTCTCACACACAACTTGTTCAAAGAGCTTTGGTATACATGACAGTTTGGATATAGGCCTATAATTCGAAATATCAGTTTTATCACCCTTTTTAAAAATAGGAGTTAGGAATGAAGTTTTCCATAAACAAGGAAATTTCCCTGATTTAATAGAAAGCTCAAACAAAAATTGAAGAGGTTCAGCTAGAATATGTCTACACTTTTTCAATAATATTGGGGGAATTCCATCTGGTCCAGATGAGAAATCATCATTTAACGATGATAGTAATTCTAAAACAGTACTCTGTTCCACAGCGAAATTATTGCAATTCGTTTGGGCATACGAGTGTAAATTTCTGAAGTAATCTTCATCAATATCAAAAGGCGTGTCCACAAAAGAGTTACGAAAGTTTTTCGCAAATGCGTTGCAAATATCGATGGTTTCTTTCAACGCACAATTTTCATATATGAAGTTTGCCGGGTAACCGTCTGAGTTTTTCTTCGAATTAACAAACTTCCAAAATGCCTTAGGGTCTTCTTTAAGAGATCTTCCCATTTCGTATACATGATTGGTGTATAGAGACTTTGAAAGAGATTTGAATTCTTCGAAAAGGGCAATGTAAGAGTTGTGGTCAACTGAAGAAAGAGTTTTTAAATATACTTTCCATGCTCTATTTCTTCTATTTCGGAGCGACTTTAACTCTTTCGTATACCATGAGTGGCAAAAATTCGTATTTTTTAGTGTTTTTATAGGGATAGTGTTATTTATGCAATTATTAAGTATGGTATTAAAGTAATTAACTGCTTCGTCAATATTGCTAGATACTGATATATTTTCAATACCAGATCTAGCTAATTCTTCGGAGAGCAACTGAAAGTTTGCCTTTCTGAAGTCCAAAGTATATGAGCGATCATAAGCGTTGCTATTTTCTATAATATGACTGCTCAAGTCAAGAACTATATCCAAAGGAGGATGGTAACTATCTATATTAGATATTCCTGAACTAGATTCTAGGACAAGAGTACTAATAGCGTCAGATGAAAATACTAAATCGAGAATTCGATTCTTTGAATTTTTAATACAGCTTACTTGCTGTAAGTCAGTTGCAATAATTCTATCCAAAAGCTGAAGCTCAGTTTGTGAAGACGTTAAAGATGCTTCTTGAAAACATTCATCCTCAGAAGGAATCCACTCTATTGACGGTAAATTAAAATCTCCGAGAAGTAATATGGTGCTATTGGAGCAAGACAATTCAATAATAAATTCTAGAGCCTTAGAGAGTTCAACATAGACTGCGTTCGCGCTTTTTGGGGGAATGTAAGCATTTAATATATAAATAAATTTTGACTGTATGGCTAACTTTATGCAAATTAGTTCAATTGATAAATTAAAAGGAAATATAATACGTGAAGATATAAATTTATTTCGAACTGCGATCAAAACACCACCTCCCACTTCCTTTGGTTTATCAACATGACGATCTTTTCTATAAACTAAGAACTCTTCATCAAAAAGTTCCGTGTCCAAAAAGCTTGAATTGAGCCAGGTTTCTGTCAAAATAAAGATGTCATGTGAAAATGCCTGGGAGTTAACATAGATATCAGCAGTTTTAGTACGAAGCCCTCTTACATTTTGATAGAAGAGGGTAATCCTATTAAGTTTTTTGGGGTTGCTTTTTTGGGTGAATTTCTTGAATGTCTATTTTTTCGAATTGAAAATTCTTTGATAAGAGCTTCAGGAGGCCAATTACCAATATCGCAAATAGAATCAAAGAACGAAGAATGTGTAACTATTTTAAATGATGAGACAAAACTATTAACTTTACTGATTTTTGTACACTTAATAGAAGTATTTGTAGGGATACAATTTCTAGCTATTAAGTGGCTTACAATCTCTTCAGGAACAATATCTGGTTCAAGTCGAGATATGAAAATTGTTTTCGGTTTGGAGACAGCTTTGATGGGCCTTGGATCGGTAACTTTATTAGATATAGTAATACAATCCGCTTCAGGAATATTGCAGGGAACCGTCACTAAATCTTCATTCGCTACCTGAACCGGACAAGGTAAATCCGAAGCATTAAGAGGATTAAGGTTTGTTCGTTTAGGGGGTGGACTGGTATTTTTGATAACTAATGTGGTATCCCGACCTCTTTTCTTGCTCTTTTTGGCATCTGATTCGACATCACTGCGCATTGTTGAACTGGACTGCGCAATCAAATCATCATCCACTGGCAAACTCAATGGAGGGAGAGATTCCTGTATTAGGTCATCAGTAGATGTTCCGATATCCACGGGATCATTTGGGAGAGTCAATGAGCCAAAATTTGAGACTGCTTTGTTAAAATTACAGAGAAGCTCTTCAAATCCCTTAGAAAGTTTTACAATGTCTGATTTGAAATCAGACATTTTAAAAGCCAATTGAGACAGGGAGAGCCTACGGCAATTCGTACAATACCAATATGCAAATTTGGAATTTGTTATCTTCTCAATAAACGCATTAGTTGAACCAATGCATTTAGCGTGGTAAAGATTTCCACATGGTCCGAAACAGGCATATAATGGGGTTGAATTTAAGCCCTCAGGGCAGTTTATGGCAGAGCAAACCATTTCAAAAAAGCAAACAAAAATAATGAATGAAAAAAAAATTATAAAAATTTTGAGAAATGTTAAAAAAAAATAAAAAAAAGAATGGAAAAAACCAGGACTCGAACCCACACAGCGAAGATCTGGGGATCTGGTGCTTACTATCTGCACCACCGGCGTTAATAAATATTGAGAATAAAAAATTTAATAATAGCTAGAGCAACAGAATTTTAAAATAAGTAAAATGGGTTTAAGAAAAAAGAGAGCGGGACAACACTAAGTTACATAAAGTTGAAAGCTTAGGTTTGAGAAGAAAAAAGTAGGGGAAATAACTATTATTAAGGTATAGATGCACATACACAATAACACAGATATAATATTAGAAAGAAAGAAAGAAAAAAAAAAAAAATTAGTTTAAATTCACTCAAATAGAGGAACACAAATTTTGGTTACTTAAAAAATCTTACCAAGCAATTTAAATTTTAATTTTAAGACACAAAAACACATTAATTAAGCAAAACGTAATTAATTTAATTACAATTCTAAACTATTAAGTGAATTAAAGAAGAAACACTAATAAACATAACGAGATATGCATAAAATAAATAAAATAAACACAAGCGATGTGCACACACAACTAACTAGAACAAACCAGTGCTGTCCACATTTTGCACGGGAATTGCTCGTGAAGGAAAACCCTCCACACAGCTTCACGAGATCACGAGCACGTCCACAGGTGAACAAAAATACAAATGTTGTGTCTTGTATGGATTCACGACTTGAATTACAAGTATGTACCAGGCCTTAGACTTAATGCTCAAATTGCTCAAGAGAACTGTTGACATTGGCGCCTGCCCGATGGCTTTACATATCCTTAGCGGCGCAAGGGAGTGCCGTGAGCATTACAGTGGACCCAAAAATTGGAATTAAAATCATTGGAACAAGCAAAGCGGGTTACCCAAGGTACGCCCGCCGGTCAAAAATCAGTTGATGCATTATTTTGAAATTTCAGATTGAAATGTATATTAATATATAATCAAAATTGGCACACCAAATTTTTTTTTGAAAAATGTCGCAAAAATGTTATATACAAAAAATTAAGTTTTAAAAAAACGGCTCCAACGATTTTTAATTTGTTCATGTAATCAAATGGTATACTCTTTTTGAACTCTAAGTTATTTTTCAGGCTGTTTACACAGTTAAAAGAACGATTCAAATGTTTTTTTAAACTTTTTTTTTATAATTTCTTAAAGTTCTTAAGTTCCACATAACTTGAACATAAGAGCAAGTTCGTGCGATCCAGTCGTGCATTTTATTTTTCCAAAATTTTGAGTTTGAAATTAGTTTTTCAAACTTTTTCCATAGAAATTACTAGGTTTAGAAAGAAGATGATAGAAAATACTTCTAGCTTTAAAAAACGTACTATATTTAACTGCAAGTATTACCGTTATTTTTATTTCATCTTAGTGTTTTCTCATAAAATTGCCCCTCTACCCATTACCAGAGCTTCCGCAAGGTCGATTACGAAAGATGGTAACCAGTAAAAAATAAAGGTTTACTTAAGCTAAGCAGATTTCAACTGTCTCTCTTGGTTGGAGTCCTAACGGTTCACAACTAAATGGGAACCTTAATTACCAGAATTGGCATCAGCTTATCGGACTTATTAACTATTCTACAAAGACCAGTTATTTTTTCCTTTACGCCCTAGTTATTGTCTTTTACCATAGGCGCCTGGCGGAGGGGGAGGGGGGGCTCTGGGAAATACCACGCTATTTACATATTTTTTTCAATTTTAGTATGCATTTCAACAAATATGTACTTCTTTTTTTTTGCGGAGTTCATGGTTTGCCCCACTTTGCCTCTGGATCAGGACGAATATATATCTGAAAATCCTTATTTTTGATATGCTTTTTAAAATATATGAAGCAATTTTCTATCGATGATCATGGTTGGCTCCCTCTTGCATTTGCCAATATAAAAAGGAACCTATAGGTAATTGATATTTTAAAAAGTTCCAGACAAACTCATATACGCATGAGACGGATATTGTTTCTCAAGAAAATGGACAGATAAATTATGAATAATTGTTGTTCGCCATGTTTCATTAGAAAGTATGTGCATTCAAGAACCATTCATTGCGTTTGAATATTCTATCTTCAAAACTATCTAGCTAACTTGACAATTTTAGATACCTTAAATTGCTTTTTTATCAGCTGTTTTTTCAAAAGAGATTTTAACAACACAAACCTATACAAAGTTGTATTAGGTAGGTAGCTGAACCGGCTGCCATAGCTAGGGCTGGTCACGATACCAGAAAAGTCTCGGTATCGTTTGGTATCGGTGTCGGAAACCGAAACCATACCGAGATCAAACCAGCTTCAAAGCACCCAAAACGATACCGAGCCCAAACCGAGACCATACCGAAGCTTAAGTACCGAAATTTACCTAGACTCTTTGTGGTTTCGTTTAGTATCGGCAGAAAAAATGGATTTTTGAATATTAGTATTAATTAATAACTTTTTGTTCTTGGTGTCTCGAAAACGGCTCTAACGATTTGCATGATATTCTCAAAGTTATACTTATTTTTAGCTAGAGGAAGGCTCAGGAAGCGATTTTAGTAAAATGCACCCACTGCCACTCCTATTTTTAATTATATCTTGGTTTCTCGGGAACTTCTTATACGATTGGGATAAAATTTAAACGGCTTGTAAGCGATTTGAAAGAAATATTAGAAGTTAGTTCTTATTAACACTGAATGCGACCGAGACCGATACCAAACTTAGTCATACGATACCGAGACAAGACTTAGTAATACGAGACCGAGACGATAACAACATTTTACAATTTAAACGATACCGAGACGATACCAATAAAAGTCTCGTTTGGATTGGTACCGTGGCCAGCCTTAGCCATAGCGACGAGCTTGCCCAATAAACTCATCGTCATGGCGGGCGTAGTGAATTGCCATAATCTTAAATGTAGGTATTTAATTTTTGGAAACAAATAAAACTTTAAGATTTTTGAAAAATTGTGTGCCTTAATTTTAAAGAAAATCTTGGATCATTTAAAACAAGAAATTCGAATTTTTTTGTGAAGAATTTCCAAATTTTTTTAATTATTTTCTCGAAAACTAATTCAATTCTGATTCTTAATTTTCAAAAAAAATACATATGTACATACAAAAGTAAATTTTTCCAAAAAAAAAGAAAAAAAAATCAAGTTTTTTTGTTTGAAAAGATGTTTGAAATTGAATGTTTTTTTTTTTTTGTGTTAGATGTACTTTTTATTTCATTTCAAGTCAAAAAAGTATCTAACTGATGCAAAACTGTGAAAAAAAACCTACAGGAATTGCGGTTTTCTTGTCATTTTGATGACGATTACGCAATGTTTAGGAACAACACAATTTGTTCCTTTACCTGGTTTGTAAGACTTTGAAGTTTTGGTGATGAAAAACGGTTCGATGAATCATTTTGAAAATTTACAAGAATATTGATGCTTTAAAAGTCTACAAATTTGCATACCAACGCAAGTCATGCAATTAATATTTGAAAAGAAAAAAAAGGATTTACGAAAAGACCACAAAACGTCGGTTTTTAGTACTTTTTTTAACTAACGGTGTACGGAAAAAAAAATTATTTTTACAAAATCTTGAATAAATCTTGTAAATTGCTTTCTTAAATTTCCAAAACTGTCTTTGAATATTTTATAACGTCATTATTTGCTGAGATATTGGTAATCAAGGTTAAAAGTATCTTTTTTCATTCAAAGTCAAATAACCATACAAACAAAAATTCCATGACAACAACAAAAAAGTGAATTGAAGCTGAATAAACAAGGTATCTGATCACTATATTTGATTGACTCAAAAAAATGTATCCATAGAAATGGGGACCTTCAAAAAAAATTTTAAGAAATAATTTTTTTGTCTCGTCTCATTTTTTGCAATAACGGTAGTTCTAAAAAAAAAAATGTTTGCAAACAAATCTCGAAACAAAAACATAAAGCTGTAAAATGCTTTTTACGACCGCTCGTCACAAAGATACAGCTCTTCAAAAAACACTAACAAAAATTGAAAAAAAAAATTGTTCCTTTAAATTCGTTAACTAGTGTAGTTCCTTCCTCTATACAAACTTGAATTTTACACTAAGTTTTCTTAGAACCAAATCTAGTTTTAGCGTTACGTTTCTATGCCATACAATTTTTGCACCATTTCAGTATTAAAAAAAAAATAAGAGTATCTCGGAAAGAAAAATTTTATTGACTTTCGATGTTCTCGAAACCGGTAAAGCCTAGTAGATACTTGTGAATCATGTCGTAGATACTTGTGAATCATGTCGTGAATCCATACAAAATTTGCATTTTTGGTCACCCGTGAACGTGCTCGTGAAGCTGTGTGGAGAGTTTTCGTTCACGAGCAATTCCCGTGCAAAATGTACGATGGTGAACAGTTGATGATTCGATTACAAAAGAAAAATGCCTCACTGGAGGCATTATGGTCTTAAACGTCAAACGTTCACAACAAATTCGCAAGTCTGTACCAGTCAGCAATGTCAAAAATTCACTTTCTCCACTGGTGATTCTTCAAAGGAGGTCTTGACAAGTTTTTATTTGGTTTTAAAAACAAAGGTATTACAAATTTTTTTTGAGGACTCAATATAGGTATTCAAAAACAATTTTTTGAAACTTGGTTTATAACGATTTCTTAACATTCTTCAAAATATTTTAAGAAATAATATAAATAATACAAATTATACAAATTAATGTAAAAAACCTGCTCAAAAGTTATGAAAAATTTTCTGTGTGCTAAAATAAGTACGGTCTACTATTAAATATAAAATAATTTTGAGCTCCCATCGAATATTATTTTTTGGATTTTTAATTTTATCATTATTTGCTAAACGGTTTATGATTAAATTATTTATTCAAAAAATTCAAATAATATTGCATATCAAAATATTCAACAAAAAAAAATACTTTTTTTTTGAAAATTTGATATGTCAAAATTCGGTTGGTGTCTGCCCTCCCCCTGGACAAAATCCTGTGAGCGCCTATAACTCTTACCATTATATTTTTGTTCACTCCTGATAAAATTTTATTTAATTCTTAAGAGCAAGCATACACAGTTTTAAAAATGTAGTCAAACTTTTCTTTTATACAGTATTTGCTGGAATAAATAGAATAGGTACGTATTTTTCTGTGATGCCAAACTTTTACTACTTCACGACTACAGACGACGAGACGAGACTATTGAAAGCTGTCATCAATCTTCAAAAAAAAATGCACAGATGCACGAACGCACAGACTGATGGACAACATTACCCCTTTGTTAGACTTCTCCATCATTGTAATGTAAGATTTGATTAAAACACGAAACCAATATTAACTCCATGTCCATATAGACCGAACAAATATCAACGGACACTCTCCAAATAATTAAAGCGTGCACAAAACATTTTCCTACTCATTTATGAAACTATATACAGGGTGTCCCGTCTCCCGTAATGAGTGGATAATACTGCAACTGGTGATAGCAGGCCTTAGGACTGCTCATCAGAAAAAAAATATAAAAAAAATATTTTTCTTGTGGTCTCCTTGGTATAATTTATTTTCGAAAAATGTTAAAAAATTCGGGGTCTCCTAAAATACCTAATTACAACGGCCACCCATAAAGGATTCTTATTATTTTTGTATTTTTATAATATTCTTGAATAACCGTTCTAAATGATGGGTAGTAAATTTTAACACCAGCTGATGCATTTTGTGTTATAATTTTTTAAAATTATTTTTTTATTCAAAAATAATTCAATATTTTTTTCACCAAAGTTTGAAAAATAATAAAGGCAAAAAATTTATGAGAACATAAGTGGCAAATTTGATAAAAATTGGCCTGTTCCAAAATGGTATAACACATGTTTGTGTCTACAACCATAACCAATAAAATTGGCATTTGATCTACTATAGTAGTTTTTTAACATTTTATCAAATGAAATTATGTTACTAGTTAAGTTAACACTACGACGACGAATGAATGACTAATATTGTTTTTTTTTTATTTTTATTGCATTTAAAAATAACCGTTCTTAAATAAAGGCAGTAACATTTAACACTAGTTGCTGGATTTCTTTTTTTAATAATTTTTTTAATTAATTTTTAATAAAAAAATGATTAAATATTTATTTTCATCAAAGTTTGATGACTACAAAAATTGAGTTGTAAGGAAAAGTCAATAGATGTACCAGTGTCACTATTATGTCTGCTAAATTCAATACCTAAAATAATAGTATGCACTTTCAAAAAGGTTTTGATTTAGGTATGGGAAATGCGATAAATAAAAACAACAGTATTAAAATTATGATTTATTTGTATTTTTAAATAAATTTATATCAAGTGTTCAAACTGTCCCCCATTCACTGTGATACAGGCTCTGCATCTTCTAATGAAGGACCTCTCAATAAAACGAGCATATTGGCGCTCTTTTATTTTCATCACAGCGTCTTGAACACGACGACGCAGTTCCGTAATGGATGTAATTGGTTTAGTATAAACCATTTCTTTCAGGCACCCCCAGTAGAAAAAGTCCAAAGGATTTAGGTCTGGCGAACGTGGTGGCCACAAAATTGGGCCCAGACGGCCTATCCACCTGTTGGGATACGTTCGATTCAAGTACATCCTTACATTTACAGCATAATGAGCAGGACATCCATCGTTTTGAAGCCACATTGAATTCCTTAGCTCCTCGGGCACTTCTTGCAATAGAGTTGGCAAATTAGTTTGCAAGAAATTAAGATAGGCTTCACCATTTAAGTTGCCTGGTAATTCAAAAGGGCCTATAATTTGTCCATTCAGGATACCTGCCCAGTAATTGATTTTGAATTGGTACTGCGATCTGTCCTCGCGCATTAAATTTGGATTTTCCTGTTGCCAGCTATGTAAATTATGGATATTGAAATATCCATCCCTTTTAAGAGACGACTTATCACTCCACAATATTTTTTTGAGGAACTCCGGATCTTCGTGAATTTTTTCCAACATTTTTTGACAAAAAATAACTCTTGCGGGGAAATCTCTTGGTAGCAGAGTCTGGACACGTGTGAAATGAAAAGGATGAAATTTATATTTTTGCAATACCTTATGAACTGATGATTTTGCGATCCCTTTTCGTCTTGCAATCTCCCGTGTTGATGGAGTTGAATCTGCTTCAATTGCATTCAGCACAATACCATCAATTTCTTCTCGCGGTAAACGTCCTCCGCTAGTGCTGCCCAGTCCATTACCAGGCATTCGTCCTTCTGAAAAACATTGGTGGACTCTGATGAACACTCGATAGTCCGGATGTCGCGCATTTGGATATCGCTCTCTATAGAGTGCTGCAGCTGCGTTAGCGCTTCCTCTGCATTCCCCGTATATTAAATGCATATTTGCATACTCCAGCCGCGTATACTGTGACATTCTTAATCAGTATTAATTTAATCAAATTCAAAAATGCGTTTAATTGACGAAACCAGTATAACAACGTTATTCGTTATGTAATGACAGAGAATTGACAATATTTGCAAATAATTCTTTTTTATGCATTTTAATGCCTATTTTATTACAAGTCAATTTTGATTTGAGAAAGTGTTAAAAATCTTCTCTAGTAGATAAAAAGCCAATTTAATGTGTTATTGCTGTAGATAAAAGCTTGTGATTTACCATTTGGGAAAGTACATTAAAAGGAGATTTTTTAACATTATTTGCCACGAAAGTTTTCAGTTTTTGTCTTTTTTATTAACTTACAAACTTTGATGAAAATAAATATTTAATCATTTTTTTATTAAAAAATTAATTAAAAAAATTATTTAAAAAAAAATCCAGCAACTAGTGTTAAATGCTGCTGCCTTTATTTAAGAACGGTTATTTTTAAATGCAATAAAAATAAAAAAAAAACAATATTAGTCATTCATTCGTCGTCGTAGTGTCTACTTAATTTAGTAACTTAATTTCATCTGATAAAATGTTAAAAAACTACTATAGTAGATCAAATGCCAATTTTATTGGTTTTGGTTGTAGACACAAACATGTGTTATACGAATGAGTATTTGAAAAATAAAATTAAAAGTTAAAAATTTTAATAATTATTTTAAGTTTTAAATTTTATTTAATATTTTTTGAAAATATGTCACAACATTTGAGTATATAATTTACTAAGCGACGCGTTTCGGTTCTAAATAACCATCTTCGGGCTTATTGTGCTGACTCGCGGTGTTGTTCGAGTAGTAGTTATTCCTAGCTTTCGAGCTACTACTCGAACAACACCGCGAGTCAGCACAATAAGCCCGAAGATGGTTATTTAGAACCGAAACGCGTCGCTTAGTAAATTATATATTCAAATGTTGTGACATATTTTCAAAAAATATTAAATAAAATTTAAAACTTAAAATAATTATTAAAATTTTTAACTTTTAATTTTATTTTTCAAATACTCATTCATACAAAACACAACATGGAGGCTAAACACCAAATTAATGTGTTATACCATTTTAGAAAGTTCATTAAACAGGCCAATTTTTATCAAATTTGCCACCTATTTTTTTCCCTGTATGATTTTTCAAACTTTGGTGAAAAAAAATATTGAATTATTTTTGAATAAAAAAATAATTTTAAAAAATTATAACACAAAAAATGCATCAGCTGGTGTTAAAATTTACTACCCATCATTTAGAACGGTTATTCAAGAATATTATAAAATTACAAAAATAATAAGAATCTTTTATGGGTGGCCGTTGTAATTAGGTATTTTAGGAGACCCCGAATTTCTAACATTTTTCGAAAATAAATTATACCATGGAGACCACAAGAAAAATATTTTTTTTATATTTTTTTTCTGAGCAGTCATAAGGTCTGCTATCACCAGTTGCAGTATTATCCACTCATTACGGGACACCCTGTATATTTATCTGCATTGTAATATGAACTAATTTAAATGACTAATAGTGTGAATACTATTCGCTGCCTCCTACAAAACGAATAAAATACATCGACATAATTCATAAGAAATATTATTTAAATTCAATTTTAACAGTTTTCTTCAATTGTAATTTCCTTACAAAAAAAAAAAAAAAAAAATGTGCTCGCAATACATATGTACTTTTATTTGAAGAATAGTAAAAGTTTAAACAAAATGTTACAAATGAAACGCAAGTTTGAATTAAAATTTAAACATTTTAAGAAATAATTTTTATATATTGAAATGGTTCTCACTACGCCGCCGTTTCCGTTTTTATCTAATTAATTATTTCTTTTTATTAAATCTAAAAAATTCTACACCCATTGAATAATAAAAGACTAAGTAATTTCCATCCAGTCGTGCATTCCACTGTTATCCCAAGAAAGATAAGAATACCAAATAATAGCCATATAAAGCTGACACCTGACAGACATCAGACTTATACTTTTTGATAATAAATCATCTGGAAACTCATTAATCACATACATTATTTTTTATCCTCTAAAAATGTTGATGGAGATTTCTTTATTTCCTCATTTAAATAAATGTAACAACAAAATCCAAGTTCCAACTACCATGTAATTAAGGTAAGCCTCTATAGATTACAAACAACAACAAAAAAAAAGAACCAACAACAAGGAAGATAATTTTTAGGACTTTTCGTTCTTCTGAATTTTTTGATTTATTATTTGAAAAATAAAAACATTAAAAATCAGATCTTCAAAAAAAAATCACATCTTCAAAGCTCAAAAGAAAAACCAGGCAGGTAGGTATAAAATTTATGTGAAAACTATTATTTTATCAATCTACCTACACATTACACCTTAAAAACTACTTAAGACATTTTCAAAGAGTGTGATGATGATTTTAGTTTAAATAAATCAATTAACACTCAAATATACATTTTCTATAAGTTCTTCATAAATGTAATTAAAAAAAACCCATGACTCTTCTTTCCATTAAAATAAAATAATTAAATTATTAAATTAAATTAAATTATGAACTGAAAAAAAATATAGTCTCATTTTCCAAAAGACTCCGTAAAAAAAATGAAATGAAAAACAAAAAAAAACTATTAAATCATTCATAATTATGATTTCGATAAAAAAAAAAAAAATATTCCAATCTTCGAGTTGGTGATAGAGACACAATTTCCACAATCATGCACCCAAACAATGTCAACAGGTTGATTGATCCCATCCCAATTCAGCAGAACAATCCATACAATTAAAAGTTCACATACCGTTTCACGAAAACGCCGCGCCGCCAACAGCTGAAATAATCCTTGGGAAGTTGATTGGTGCGATAAGTGGTGACACGGAGCGGTGGTGGTGCGGTGACAATAATTTTCTTTCCCAGCCTCAGATTTCTATTTTTGTGCCTTGAACAAGATTCAAAATTTTTGCTTGACACATAAATTATAAATTCCCCCCACCACACACACTACAAATGCGAATATGCTCTTCACACATATATTTAAGTATATTAATATTATATTTATATTTAATTTTTTTTTTTTCTTCAACTTTTCAAAAATCACATACAAATTTTATAAATTTGCTTCAATTTTTCTTCAGACAACACAATCATGAGACGCTTTCCGAGAATATCTCAATAACGAGAGACCGTTTTCAACATCATATAAATACTCATTCTTTTTCCCACTAAGCACTATCCAATAAAAAATCGGAATTATTTATTAGGTATTTTGAAAATAGCTTTTAGCCTTTTTTTCTTGATTTTATTTTCTGAATTGGTTGTTATCAGTCTACTGATTTAGCTGTGTCTCTGAGACGGAAACCGTTTTTGAAAATTGGAATTGATTTGGACAAAAAACAATTATTAAGAGGCACTCACTTCAGGTGACAGAAACAGACGATTCTATACTTTCAATAGCACAATCATTTCGAAATATACATACAGACGAGTACAAAACAAAAACGAGGGTGACACGGAGAACAATTGAATTGGTTTCGACAAATTGTCTCACTCTTTCCGCACTGAGCACTGAGTTGAATTGACAATGACAACTATCACACTTGAGAATCGGATGGATGGGAAGATCCGTTTCCGTGACCACTTTCGAGAAAATAACTCACAACAAAACAAGGAGAACTGAACGAAATGATTGCTCCGCTAAAGAAAACGAAAAAATGACTTGTCCCGGCGCCAGAGCCAAACAGACTGAGGCTGAGGCATTGAGAAACTGGATGAGTGAGCTTTATTCAGCTTCGTCAGATACTTTGAACATATTCAAAAACCTTCCGGTAGACGAGGTGGAAAACTAAGCAAACATTTCCTCCTGAAAACTTGCCACTAACTTGCCATATCATGGATATTGGATGGAGAAATGGAAAACGAAATGAAATTTGTGTTGAGTTTGAATTCTGCCCACCACATTTGTTTACGATTTTGGGAATTGTTTACATGCAACTGCGCAGGATTTGGTTTTGAGCTTTCTTAAAGGGGAGTGCTGAGTGCGTCAGCTGGGAAGATTTCAGAATTGCCATTGTTTAGGAGCAAACTGAGCTAAAATTATTGAAGTCTACATTTTGTTTAATTTTTAAAATAACTTAATTCTTGCTTAACCAAACTCGACTACCAACATTGATCGAAAATAGCTAAGCTTTCTGTCAATTATATTATATAAGCGATAGGATTTGATTAAAATTAAAAAACGGTATTCTTCTGTTTAGGTTGTGGAGCGAATGAATTAAGTTCAACATCGCTCAAAATTTTCATCTTAAAAGGGACAACAGCATCTAACTGATGAACCCCACTGCTGTTGCTAGGCGAAACACAATTTGATAGCACACTTAAACCTTTAAGAACCTGGAAAACTTTTTTAGTTGTTTTTTTTTAGTTTTTCGTATTAATATTTAAAATAAATCGAGGTGTTTCTGCTCTAGTGATTGCACCCCACCCTCATAAAATAATTTCCGCTGTAAAAGTTGAAAAAATTTTCTTCCAAATTTTAAATATTGAGGATATATTATAATTAAAAATTAAATCTTTTTGAAGTTAAATACATATATGCAAACAAAGATTTTATTAATTATTGTCAGGAAGGTGCCTTTGTCCCACTGTGAAAGAATCGCGCACTGTAACTCTTGTATATATTTTTTGTATTTATTTTTTCTTGTTTTATTTACCTAAGGAACCTATCTTTTTTCTGTGAGTTAATTATTTTTAAATTTAAGTTTATTATTTTTAAATTTTAGTCTTAAATAAGCTGCTTATTAAATTGCTTTTTTGTATAGGTGAATTTTACTCAAACAATTAATTTTGTTGTTGATCATACATAATTTGAAAACTTCAATTAAATTCTATTTGCTTTTTTTTTCAAAAAATTTTGATGTATCTAGTAAAGTTGGGATTTAAATAAAAATATTTCTTTTTTTCCTCTCTAATCCCTCTCTTCTCTAAATCTCTAATTATAGCCCAAATCCTTATATTCATTTCCAAGAAATCAAGTATGTACCTAATAATAAAAGTGAGCGTGGCAATGGACGGATTCTTTACTGAAACTATATTTTATTTGTTTGCCTTTTTTATGACAGTAAATTATGGAATAGTATTCAAATCATTTCATTCATTTCCAAGAAATTGAACAAATATATTATGTAGAGCAATTTTCGAGAAACAAAAGAAATAAGCCCCTGCCCAATTTTACCAAACCCGGATTATTTCAAAAAACAAATTTAGTATTACTTTCGCTTTTATAAGAACAAGCTTTGCAATGTCATCCATATCTTTAAACCATTTCTGAGAAATCAATAATTAATAAAATTGGATTGGCAGATGGTAGATTTTATTAAAGCCATTTTATATTTTTAACTAACTCTCAAAATATTATCCAAATCATCTGAGTCGGTTCGAAGAAATACAGTTAATAAGACCATTTTCCAGAAAACCACAAATAAAAAAGCTGGCATGGCAATGGATGGATTTTAATAAATATACTTACATATATAATGTTTTTTATCTTCTAACAGACAAGCTCTGAATATTTAATCCAAATTGTTAGAACCATTTTCGGGAAACCTTAAAGTATTAAAATTGCTCATGTCAGTGGGCGATTTTTACTAACACCACTTTCAAAGATTTGTCCACTATTAAGAGCAAATAAGAAAATGTTATTTTGTCGTTAGGGCCACCTCTGAGATAAGAAAAGTGGGCTTGGCAGTAGACTGGATTTAATAAATAACCATTCAAGGTTTCTATCTTTAACAAACTCTGAAAATCTCATTTTATCATTAGAGGTGGTTCCGATAAACTTTAAAATAACAAAAGTGGACACGGTAGTGGGTGGATTTAGATTAAACCGCTTTTTAGCTTTTTTTTTTGCTCATAATAACGAACTCTTAATATGTCATCTATATCGATAGATTCTTATCTTATAAATCGAGAAATTAGAAAAATGGGCGTGGCCAGAGGCAAATTTTACTAAAATATTACTCTAAATTATTAACTTGCTCATAAAAATTTCATTCAAATCGTGGAGCCATTTCGAAGAAACAAATAAATAATAAAAGTGGGCGTGGCATTCTACATTATATCCAAACACACATTTTAAAATTATTTTCCTCTTAATGTGAAGAAACTCTTAAAACTCCATCAAAAGCCAAGGAGCCTTTTTCCGAGAAACCAAAAAATAATAAAAGTAGTCGTGGCAGTGGGCGGATTTTACTGAGTTTCGATCTATTTTTATTCTCATAAGAAAAAACTCTGAAAATGTCATCTTAATAAATGTATCCCTCTTCAGAAATCAAAAAATTAGAAAAGTGGGGGTGTAGGCTTTTGATTTTTTTTCTTGCTCATACAAACAATTTTGGAAAATTTCATCGAAATCGTTGAAGCCATTTCTCAGAAACCAATAAATAATAAAAATGGGCGTGGCAGTAGGCAGATTTTTTAAAAATATTTTTCGATTTTGTCTTTCTCATTAGACTTTAAATACCATCCAAGTCATTTTAATCGATTCCATGAAATAAAGCGTTTTGGAGAAATCAAGAAATAAGAAAATTGAGCTTGGCAGTGGGCGGATTTTACAAAATTTAATTTTTGTATTTTTGTCTCAGTTATAGGAACAAACTCTGAAAATATCACCCAAATCGTAGGAGCCGTTTCCGAGACAGGCGCGGATCCAGGATTTCGTTCAGGGGGGGGCAATTTTGTGAGTTTCCACAATCTTGATGAGGTCTACAGAAAATTGGAGAATTGGACTTCCTACCGCTCTGCATGAAATTTGAAGAAAGCAATATTACGTCTTTCATAACTGCCACAGTGTCTTAAACAGCGGGTACTTTGGAACTTTGTGAAATGAAGTTATGCAGTTTTTGGCTGTAGCATGGTGTCCTTATAGCGTCTTCTACCTCAAATTTCGAAAAGCATAATGGCACATCGGCATGTTCCTATTCCCACACATGACGTTTCAGTTCAAGTGAAAGTTTCAGCATCTTCTTTAGCAGGGAGAAGAAAATGTTGTGAATGGCCTTGCCAGTTAATGGCCATTTTCAAAAACGTTATCTGCGTTTGCAGAATGTTCTCAAACTTAAACTGCAAAAGTCTTCTGTTCGAAAAGGCAGACACAAGTTTTATTGCATTAGCATTGTGTTTGATAATGCAGTTTGCTAAAGTCACATGTTTGAAAACATCATCTGCGGTGCAATTCTGCAGTAAGAAATCGAGTTAACGACAAAAATATTGAGAAGCCAGAGAACGTGTTTGAAAGTGTCAAATGCGTTTGCAAGAATGACAATTGCAAGAATTGAAAGACGTTAATAGAAAAGATTTTGTGCAAACTAAACTATTGCATATATTTTAAAATAGTAATACTCGCGTCAAGAAATGAAGATCATTTGACAGTCGAATTGACGTTTACTTGACATTTCTAAAAACGTCAAAAAACAACTATCCTTAAGTATAGAAATTCCATCCAACTTCTCTTCGGCAGTGACTGCTGTAGTCATTTCCTGGTTTCTCTCCAATCTTCTTCATTGGATTCGTACTCTTCGCCAGTTGAATAATATGGAACACGGAAGTCATAAAATCCTCACGAATACTACCATTGAAAACGTATTTTATGGCTAAAACAGTAGTGCAGCATGTCTGAGAGAAAAACTTGCAAGGGGACGCAGTCATGAAATTAGCTCAACAGAGGGTAACGCAGATATCCAAGTTTTGATTTTGAAGAAAATTAAAAATAATATTTTTCTGTTTTAGTGGAGCGAATGAATTAAGTTCAAATAAATAACTTTAAACTTGATTATTTGAACAGGTATCCAAGAATCACTCTCGAGAGTTTTCTAGTGAAACACTTTCTCAAACGGAAACGCACATTTAAATATTTATCATAAAAAGAACCAATCACCCTTTTAGTATGAAATTTTTTAGTGTTTAAAAATAATTTTTATACACAAATGTAGTTTATTATTTAAACTTTAATTGAATATCTAAATCATGTAGATCCGAGCATTTGAAGCAAAGTAAACATTTTTTTAAGCTAATTGGTGCAAAATTTTAAACGATTAAGAAAAGGACGATTCTAAAGCAATTTTAACATGATGCTCAGTTAAAAAGTTAATTTTTTTAAAATCTTATACGATTTTAGAATCGTATACTATCTCTTAATATTTAACTAAAGCTAAAATCATTAAACGGCTATTTTTAATTTTAAGTTATGCTAAGTTCATGACATCTGTCAATTTTCTCCAAAAAAATTGTTGACAATTATTGTTATTCCAGAATTGAATTGTGCTTTTTATGTTTATTTTCGTAATAAATTGTACTTTGGCTTAGGATGCTCACGAATCAAGACTCAAGAGCTCTTTTATATAAGTTTCTTCCAATTGCCATTGGCAAAAAACCAAACAAAGAATTTATTAAAATATTCAAGTGAACATCGTTTTGTAAATAAAAAAAAATTTTAGGTTGTCACTTTAACATTTGTAATTATGAAAAAATGCTTGTTTTTTATACGAACTGTCACTGTTTGGACGTAATCAGATGAACTGTTTATATTAGAAAAGAATTACTATGACACTAGTTGTTAAACCAAAAAAAAAGGTTTACAAATTGGGAAGAGCTAATAAATTACTAAAAATATTCAGAATATTGTTAATTAGCATCATGCTAAGCTTTTAACAAAAGGCTGTTTAAAACTTTGCGCTATTGTTATTTTTTTAATTAAAATCAATTATAGGGTGGAAAATTTAGATAAGTGCCCCTGCCGCCTCTCCCTTTACACTTAACTATAAAAAAAAACACTCACAAATTTGTGGAGGAGGGTTAAGGCAAGACCTTTTTAAAAACACTTTTTTACAACATTGTGAAATTTTTCATTCACATTTGCATTTTGAAAAGTGAAAATCAAATCGATTTGGGACTCAATCTGCTCTCTAATATGAAATAATTTCACTATTCTCTAAAAGTCTTATACAGTAATTTTTTTTTGATTGCATTTTATTAAATTTATATTTTATGCTTCGTTCGTACCTGCCCAGGGGGGGGGGGGGGCAATTGCACCCGCTGCCCTCCTCCTGTATCCGCGCCTGTTCCGAGAACCCAAATATATATAAACAAGATTAACTCGTTTAAAGTAATAAGATTGAATGTGTTAAACAAGAATGGAAAATTCAATATTTCAATTCGTTCTATCTAGAGCTTGGAAGTATGTTACTTTCCCATTGTAAGATATTGTCTTTGGTCTGATTTGTTAAATCTTAAATTTCAATATATGTACATATCTCCATACGTTTTGAAATCCTAGGAATCCAAATCCATAATTTTTAGAGAGATATCTGTGTGTGCACATAAAATGTAGGTTTTTGCTTTGAGAACGAATAAAGATATCAACCTCGGATGAATTTTACTTTATCGAAAATAACCCATCATCGTGTCCCGGCTGGGGCATAGGGCGTCAACAAAACGTCTCCATCCTTTACGGTCTGCTGCAAGGTACCTTAGCTGTGGCCACGTCTTTCTCTGGGATTCTGCTTCCGCTAAGACAGTTGATTTCCATGTTGTTTTTGGTCTTCCAACCCGCCGTGCACAGTGAGGATTCCATTCAAAGGGCTGCTTTGCAATTTCATCATTTGGTTTCCTCAGTGTGTGACCAATCCAACGCCATTTACGCTTTCTTATATCGGCGTCCAGCCGCTCTTGACTTGTCCTGCGCCAGAATTCTTCGATTGATATTATTTGTGGCCAGCAATCTTAGGATGTGGCGAAGACAGCGATTCACAAAAGCCTGCAGTTTCTTCAAATGGTAGACGTGACTTTCCAGATTAGGCCTGGTTCACACGAGATTGTACCGCACGTTTTTTATCGCATTCGGTTCTTACCGAACAAATATCGGGTGTTCACACGATATTTATATTTATTCGTTTAAAACTCGAATAGCTGCAGTAAAATGAAAATGAATGGAAAAGTTTGAATTTGTGAAGTATTTTATTTTTATCTTTTTAAGGGAAAGGGCTAGAAAGCTGAAATTTGGACGGATGATAGAAAATATTGATTTAAATATAAATTATAAAAATAAGAGTCCTAAAATACCGTTGGACGGAGATAACGGCATTATTTTAGCACTTTCACATATGAACTCATATCTGTTTAGTGCATTGATGAATTTTCTTGTTGTTTTAAATATAACATATAAATAAAATTACGGTTATTTTGATACCTTATTCATTATCCTACGTGGTATATAAGCGACACAATCTTGATTTTAAATTGATCAAAAATCAAAACAATTGCATTGAAATTATCTGCTTGGACCATTGTCCACGACCATCCACCAGCGAGAAGATCCCGTTATCTACATGTAATTTTTTTTATTAAAATTTGATATGGATGGCTTTAAAAAATTATAGCTCCCGTTCTACTGATTGGATCTTCAACATTAAGGTCTTTAAAGAAAGCTGACATAACGGGCTGTATTGTGTAAAAAAATCATTGAGGAGGGGCTAACATTTTCATACTAAAAGGGTGAACAAACCCCTATTCAATTCCATTTATTTTATTCTAAATTCAAATGTTGATGAAAATTTTTATAATTTTGAAAAACTAAAAACGCATATTTATTGCCTCGTTCCTCTTCTTTATTTTAAGACCTTAACTTACAAGATCCAATGAGTATCACCGGAGTTATAATTTTTTTAAACCAACCATATCGGTCGATTAATTTTTTTTGTGTACATCGGCTTTTCTCTCCACTGAAGCTCATACTATGCCAACCAACAAATACCCAACGTGGATTTAAACCATGTGAACGAGACTATATAAAACTATACGCCACTGGAAGACGATACGTCGCAATTCATTCGTTTTTTTTGATAAGTCCGTTGAGTATTCGATAAACGTACTTAGCTGAGTACGTTTTCTTGCCGTACAAACGTCGTGTGAAAGGCTCTATGCAAAATATATACGCCACTGCTCATTCGCACGGATTTATACTGCAAAAAATCGTGCGGTACAATCTCGTGTGAACCAGGCCTTACACAAGCATATAACAGCCAGTGGCGTAGCGTGAGTTTCTGCCACCCGGAGCGGTGGAAAATTTTGCCACCCCCTGCCAAATTTTTAAATATTCAAATTTAAAAAAAATCGACTAATATAAACAAAAATTAATAAAAATCTTCGGCAAAGCTAAATTTATTATTTATTTATTTCCACTTCTTTTAAACTCAGTTACCACGCTTGCGTCAACGTGTAATAGCGGGAAAGGTCATAATGTTTTGCTTAAGTAAATATTGACGCTCACCTTCAGCGTGTGCAGTTGACATAAAACAAATTGTCACCTAACATAGAAAAACTGGTAGCTCCTTTTTTCATTAAGAAAAATTTCACCCAAAAGTGTTCAGGATTTTGAATTTATTCTCGTTGTTACTAAAATTCAATCAAATTGAAAATATTTTAAAGATTTTTGAGTTTAATAACCATCTATAATTATCAAAACAAATATGAATTAAGCGGCTTTTCACTCTAAACGTCTAAGCTGACGAAATATGCAAGCCTCTTCGAGCTGCAAAAATGTTTTTATTTTTATTCATTCCGGTACGCTTAGGTACATTAATGTTCTGTTATAACTCGCAGTTCCTAATTCTGTTCTATGAAATTCTGTAAATAATGAAAAAAGTGGTTTGGAAAATTTTTGAAAAATTGAATTTTGAAAACAGAATTTCTCCTCAGGCAGAAGAATTTTGACCCCCACCGAATTTTTTTTAGCAATTTTGCCAAATCTTATTTTTCTGAAAAACAGCTCAACAACAATGATTTTTGGTTTACTTGAAAACTTTGTGACTGATTTTAATCAAAAATTCAAAAAAAAAAGTTCAAAATGTATCTATATTTTCTTTGAAAACATTTTAATGGGAATAAGTGTTTTCTTTTTATTGAATGGTTGTTTTGTATGTACCCGCCGTAATAGCTGCAGAGTTCTTAAGAATTACCATAATATTTGTATTCAATCATTATTTTCTTACTTTCTACCTTTGTACCTATCTATTGTTCAAAAGAATTTTGGTAATAATTTTCTGTTTGCGACAAAACTTTTGGTTTCGGTACCGCCCCGGACAGAATTTTCTAGGGACGCTAAAATTTAATAACTATGCGAACAGCACCTTCGTTAATCAGCAATATAGTTTCGCGAATCGGTATTTCAATTTGTGGAGTCGTGAATGCGGTCATTGAAATTCAAGGCGCAGCCTTTCTGATCACCTTAACTCCCGCCTGGATTGCAAATTCAGTAATTCACATGAATACATTTGCTGAAGGCGGCAAAATTTAACAGTCAATACCTATTAGTTATTTAATTTCTCCACCCCGTATATAGTGCTGAAAAATTTGCCGCCCCCCAAAAAGTGCCGCCCGGGGCGGACCACCCCCTCCACCCTCCACGCTACGCCACTGATAACAGCACGGATTTGACATTGGATTCGAAGAATCTCAACTTAGTGCGTAAGGAGATTTGACTTGATTTCCAAATTGGGGACAGAGTACCGAAGGCAGCACGAGCTTTATTTATTCAACTATTATGGAGCTTTATTTATTCCACCGTTTGGTAGAAAAAAATTAAAACATTTTTTTCATTGATATAATTTTCAGCTTGAATGATGCCAACTCCTGGCTAATTTGATTCTTCCACATGGAATGGGAAAGTTTTGAAAAAAAAAATATCAGCAAGTGTTTTTTACAATAAAAAGCTACCTATGTACATACAAATGATTGAAAAATGTTTTTCGTCCAAACAGCACAACTTTCATCTTCACTTGCTTGCATATTAAAAACATAATAAGAGTCAAAGATCTTGAATATTCCGTTTTGTTTTAACAAAATAATTTCAAGTTTCTAGCGAGCTCTTATAATATAAGGCTGTGAGTGCAGTATAACCAAACCATTACTTTAAAAAATTTGCAAACTTGTCTCTTTAGACTTTTTAGATTTAGATTTTAGACACAGTCTTTATATGTCAATTTTCGAATATCTATCCTTTTTCCAAACATTTGTATCACATTTTCTATTTAACATTGAATATGTATGTTTTTTATCGATTTAAAACCAAACATAATCATTATAAAAATTGAATATACATATAAAGCTCTTCTATTTTCATCGATTTCCCTGTTTTACAGTTTTGAGTAATAGTACGTATACGCCACGGTGTACCATTTAAATTAACGCTTTTCACTACTGCAAAAAAGACTGTAGTTAAAATAGCAATTGTTGCTGACAAATTTACTATTACAAATTACTTTGTAGTTGTTTACTTCCCGCTTCGCCATTCCCCACAATATCCTTGCATCGATTTTATTCCCCCAACATTTTTCTGTTAAGCCTAGTACGCAAATCACGCTTAAATTTCACTCCCAATTTTATCTCCAAACACCAGCTAAAGCCCTAGCTAAATATGTGACATAAAATTTTGGTGGAAAATATACCAATTGACTTTTTAGCTAGATCCTGCGTATCTCGTTCGGCAAAGTTTTGGAGAGAATTTTGTATGGGTGAGAAGTTTTCCCTCGAACTCGTGGTAGGCTTTATTGGAAATCTTTTTCAGCAATGAGAAATCATGCTCGTTCAGCTTTTTCTGCAAACTTTTGAAGCAAACCTTTTTGAAGACTTTTTTTTGTCAATTCCGTGTTATTCCAATTAAATCTAATTTTATCTCATAAAATATATGCTATATGTATTTGAATAAAACTGTTACTCTCAAAGAAGTTTGATTGAAATACTTGGTTGATAAAATTTTGCAAGTTTCAAGTCAAAAAATGTATTACTTATTCCTGATTATTATTATTATTATTTGAAGCTTTATTTACCATACAAAATTTTGAAATACATACATAATACTTGGTGTTTAAATCTTAAAATTTTTTTTTCTTTTTTTTTTTTTCTTTTAACTATTATTTCATTATTCATACAATTAAATTTGTTCTATATAAAAAGTATGTAGCAATATAATTTATTCAATTAAGTCCATGTGGCATAAGCCTCCCCCATAACTGTCCATAGATCTCTGCTTTTAGCGTCATTGTACCAGTTGCTGTTAAATTGTATTAGATCGTCCATCCATCTTTTATTTGGTCGTCCTCTTGGTCTTTTTCCTTCTGAAGGGGTCCATTTTGTAACTATTTTTGTCCATCTATTGTCTTCAATTCTAGAGATGTGACCCGCCCAGCTCCATTTCAATTGTTTAACTCTTTCTATTGCATCTGTTATGTTCGTTCTTCTTCTTATTTCCTCGTTTTTAATTCTTTGAAAAATCTTAATGTTTAGTAATCGTCTTTCTATTTTAACTTGGCATATTCTTAGTTTTTCGAGTGAATTTGATGTTAGTCCCATTGTTTGCAATCCGTATGTCATTACTGGAAGTACTGTAGAGTCCAAGATGTATTTTTGAGTGTCCTTACTGAGTTTCGAGTCCAAAATCTGTTTTATATTCCAAAACTGCTTCCAGCTGTTCGTTATTCGTCTGTCTATTTCTTTTTCTTCTTGGTTTGTGAAAGATTTCAGCTGTCCTAGGTATATATAGTCATCAACATAGTCAATTTTTTCTTTTTGGATCGATATATCCTTCTTAATATGGTTTGTCATGGCTTTGGTTTTGTTTAAATTTAATGTTAGTCCATGTATTTTGCTTTCGGTAGCAAGTTCGTTTATCATTATTTCTAGCTTTTCAGGTGTATCGGAAAGCAAGACTACATCGTCTGCAAATCTTAGATTGCTCAGCTTCTCTCCCCATATATTAATTCCATATTTGTCCGTCCAGCTCATTTTCCGAAAAATTTCTTCCAATACTGCTGAGAATAGTGTCGGTGATATGGGGTCTCCCTGTCGTACACCTCTTAGTATATTAAATTCTCGTCCGATTTTGTCCGTTTTTACCTTTGCCTTGTTGTAACTTATTCCTGATAGTACAAGTAAATTAGATCGAAAAATTAATAACATCATGAAACTTGGTGAAAACGTTTCATGTATTATGAGAATGAAAAATCAAAAGAGTCTATAAAAATATTTCACATGGAAAATTAACTTTGATGCAACCTAAGCATATGATACATGTTTTAAAGGTATTTTTGAATGCTGAATCAAATGAAAGGATGAAATTTAGCTTGGCCCTCTCTGGGCCAAATGCTAAAGTAAAGAGAAACTCGTAAATTGCTTGGAAAATTCCCATGGCTAAAATAACGGCTGATGTCTTGGAAGAGGTGTTAAGTAGACCACTTCGGCTAAAATATCAGCCTTCCCACTTTTCGGGAACATAATTTTTTTATATCAGTGGGTGACCCCTTCACTTTTTTTGGTAGGTACTTTTTAATATTTTGAACATGAAAAAAGTTGTGGAAATGCCTCCAGATGTCAAATGCGTATATAAATAACGAAATATGCCTTTAAAGATACGTAGATGAAGAAAAGCGCAATAATAGTAAATACATTATTTTTGTTTTTATAGACTATTGAATTAAATTCAAAGGAGAATGGACCAATTTGTATGAAACATGGGCGTGTGCGGCCAAGAATGATTTTGTTATTTTTGGATGTGTTTTAGTCCTACAATCACCATGCAGAAATATTTTCATTGTGGTGTACTTCAAAACCGAAAAAAATGCATTTTTGTTCTATGACTTTAATAAAGTTTTACTAAGTTTCTAACTTCTGACCAATTCAAAAATAGAAAAAGAAAGTGGAAATAGAAATCTGGACAGTCTCAAGAATATTTTGTATATAAAAATGGCCATATAACATCATTAATAAGAACATTTACCATAAAACTATAATATTACAATCCTCACAATATTAAAAAAATCCTGAGTAAAATAACATGTTTAAGAAAAATTACAAAGTTGTTGAAATACGTATAGGTACTGTTTAAACCTGGAATGCGTCCTTGGGATATTCTGAAGCCCCATTAAACACACTAACACAGTGTCATTAGAAGTTATGAAGTTAGAATAAAGCATTACAGATTACACCCACTAAAAATATAATCACTATGCAATATTGCTCAATGTAATTGCATTATATAAACATTAAAATATCTTCTTTTCTAAATGAAATGCAATGTAACGTCCATAGTAAAAGTTGTTCCTGAGTAGCATACCTTTTATTTGACACTAATTTCATTAATGGCCGCTAACGCCCAAAAATTCCCATTCTCCTTTGAAGCTTATGTGATCTTTAGTGCAAATGCGTTTCGTCCAGATACAACAGTTGGGCTCATCAGTTAGATGATGTTGTAACCCTACTTTTTTTATGTTCAAAATATTAAAAAGTTCTATGAAAGTGGATGAGCCACCCATTGACATAAAAATAAGTATGTTCCCGAAAAGTGGCAACACTGCTATTTTAGCCAAAGATGCGTCTACTGAACATCTATCTTCTAACAGCCCAGAAAAATTTGTCAATATTTGGGACACATCTATTACGGAAAAAATCTATAAAGCTGAATTTTGGTATACAACTTTCCCCCGGGCGGCACTTTATGAGGGGGCGGCAAACTTTGTCGCACTATATACGGAGCGGATAAATTTAATAACTAATAGGTATTAACAGTAAAATTTTAACGCCCTCAGCAAATGTATTCATGCGAATTACTGATTTTGCAATTTAGGTGGGAGTCTACGTGATCAGAAAGGTTACGCATTGAATTTCCACGAATCCATGAATTGAAATACCAATACGCAAAAAATACCTTGCTGATTATCGAAAGTGCCCAGCAGTTCACATAATATTTTAATTTTGGCGTCCCTTTAATATTCTGTCCGGGGCGGTACTGAAGCCAAAAGTTTTGTCATTAACAGAATAACCTTTCAATAAAAAGAAAATACTAATTCCCACTAAAATGTTTTCAAAGAAAATGTATAGGTAAGAAGGTTTTATAATACAAATTCTATATACTACTGAAATAAATCAGCCAAGTAGAAGACTTAGCATTAAGGATTGGACTTGTTGAATTATTGATTCAAAATAGCTTTTTATGGCCTTTAGTCCTATAAATTGGCGTTTCGTTCGGCTTACTCACTTGAACTCATCAGTGACATAGTGAGGGCTTTGTCATACGCAATTTATATTAAGTTCAGTTCAACTTACATGAATTTTTCAACGAAAATCCACTGTAAACTATATCCAACAAGATTAGAATTCCTAATCATTAAGCTGGAAGTTTTTTTGCCCTGGGCCAGGCATAGTTTCTATATAAGAAGGTTTTATAATACAAATTCTATATACTACTGAAATAAATCAGCCAAGAAGAAGACTTAGCATTAAGGATTGGACTTGTTGAATTATTGATTCAAAATAGCTTTTTATGGCCTTTAGTCCTATAAATTGGCGTTTCGTTCGGCTTACTCACTTGAACTCATCAGTGACATAGTGAGGGCTTTGTCATACGCAATTTATATTAAGTTCAGCCGTCTGGCTTGATGTGGCGACACTTTAAACGTCTGGCATGTATATTTTTGTGATGAGGAGATTTTTTATGATTTTTTGGCATATCACATTTTTGGTTATACCCACGGGGTCAAAACTAATTTTCGCCCCTTTGAGCTTGGGCCGTCTGGCTTGATGTGGCGACACTTTAAACGTCTGGCATGTATATTTTTGTGATGAGGAGATTTTTCATGATTTTTTGGCATATCGCATTTTTGGTTATACCCACGGGATCAAAAACGAATTTTCGCCCCTTTTGAGCTTGGGCCGTCTGGCTTGATGTGGCGACACTTTAAACGTCTGGCATGTATATTTTTGTGATGAGGAGACTTTTCCTGATTTTTTGGCATATCACATTTTTGGTTATACCCACGGGGTCAAAACTAATTTTCGCCCCTTTGAGCTTGGGCCGTCTGGCTTGATGTGGCGACACTTAAAACGTCTGGCATGCATATTTTTATGACGAAACGATTTTGCATTATTTTTTGACGTACCAAATTTTTAGTTATACCCACGACATAAGAAATAAATTTTTGCCCTCTTTTGAGCTGTTGGGCCGTCTGGCTGGTTGTGGCGACACTTAAAACGTCTGGCATGTATATTTTTGTGATGAAGAGATTTTTCATGATTTTTTGGCATATCACATTTTTGGTTATACCCACGGGGTCAAAAAATAATTTTCGCCCCTTTTGAGCTTGTGCCATCTGGCTTGATGTGGCGACACTTTAAACGTCTGGCATGTATATTTTTGTGATGAGGAGATTTTTTATGATTTTTTGGCATATCACATTTTTGGTTATACCCACGGGGTCAAAAAATAATTTTCGCCCCTTTTGAGCTTGGGCCGTCTGGCTTGATGTGGCGACACTTTAAACGTCTGGCATGTATATTTTTATGATGAAGAGATTTTTCATGATTTTTTGGCATATCACATTTTTGGTTATACGCACGGGGTCAAAAACTAATTTTCGCCCCTTTTTGAGCTAGGGCCGTCTGGCTAGTTGTGGCGACACTTAAAACGTCTGGCATGCATATTTTTATGACGAAACGATTTTGCATTATTTTTTGACGTACCAAATTTTTGGTTATACCCACGACATAAGAAATAAATTTTTGCCCTCTTTTGAGCTGTTGGGCCGTCTGGCTGGTTGTGGCGACACTTAAAACGTCTGGCATGTATATTTTTGTGATGAAGAGATTTTTCATGATTTTTTGGCATATCACATTTTTGGTTATACCCACGGGGTCAAAAAATAATTTTCGCCCCTTTTGAGCTTGTGCCATCTGGCTTGATGTGGCGACACTTTAAACGTCTGGCATGTATATTTTTGTGATGAGGAGATTTTTTATGATTTTTTGGCATATCACATTTTTGGTTATACCCACGGGGTCAAAAAATAATTTTCGCCCCTTTTGAGCTTGGGCCGTCTGGCTTGATGTGGCGACACTTTAAACGTCTGGCATGTATATTTTTATGATGAAGAGATTTTTCATGATTTTTTGGCATATCACATTTTTGGTTATACGCACGGGGTCAAAAACTAATTTTCGCCCCTTTTTGAGCTAGGGCCGTCTGGCTAGTTGTGGCGACACTTAAAACGTCTGGCATGCATATTTTTGTGATGAGGAGATTTTTCATGATTTTTTGACATATCAATTTTTTGGTTATACCCCTGACCACAAAAAATGATTTTTTGACACTTTTTGTGGGCGTCTGGCTGGGTGTGGCGACATGACACTTAAAACGTCTGGGACCCCAAAATTTATAACCAAAGCGTAGTTATCTATAGTTTAAGCTTATCTAAAAGTGGTTATACCTCCTACCCAAAAATCCGTAAAATCACCGTTTTCAACCCCCCATCTCCAGCCCTGGCGACAAAAGAATCCTGCCAGACGACTGGATTTGAAATCAAGGCTCAATAACCTCAACATAAACGTTCGACAAATTTGGTTATACCTTCACCCATAAAATTTGCTACCAGCTCTCGGTCTATGAAGCAAATATTTGATTTTCAAAACATCATCGCCCAACAATGGTCGTAATTTTCAGTTTCACGGAATACAAGAGTATCGTCAAAACATTATCGGTGATAATCGATTAACGGAATGATTGGCCAGACAATTAAAGATGTGAAAAACATAAGAAGCGATCCAAAAAAATTATTTAATACACACAATTTATTGGGGGATACAACTATAACCATCAGCGGTTCGTTCTTGTTCTTTGATGCTGATCTGATTTTCCTCGATAACGTCTATTGATCATTTTTAGCCAGTTTCATCTTTTTCGCTACCGTGCATCCTTAAATCTTTCTAATGTATTCAAATCAAATTGACAACTCAATTTCACATAGTTTTCCTCAGTATTTTTACACATATCAAAACTGAGAAAAAAAACTAAGGAATTTTATTCTATAAACTCTAATTCAGACAGCTGAGTTAGAAATTAAGCCTTTCTTACTTTTACTTCTAACACATTGCATTTTTGGAATAAATAGTATGTAACAACACGCTCCTATTTCAGTTATACCATGTGTCAAAATCTCAAACTAATCGATGAAGAACTTTCAGAGATCCTAGGTTTTGCACAAACATACATTTACATTTTTATTTATATAGATTGATAGTTTTAGTGAGAAGTTGAAATTTGGTGAGGCGTCTGAACTTGACTATTTCAGAAAATACTACGAATTTGAAGTTTCTGACCATATTTGATATTTGTATGGAAGTAACAGGGGGGTTTCGCACGCTTCGTGAGGAGCTCAAAGTGGTTTTTGCGAGTAAAGAAGGAGTTTTTAAGATTCATGTGGTATCACAACGGACCAATTTTGGTCTAAGTGTGTCAGTACTTAGTATTGACAGCCACTTCTACCTAACCTAACAGGGGGGTTGAAAGTTACCTGAGTTGATTCCTGTAAAAAGTGTAACCCCTTCTCCATTATTGTGAGCTTGCAACTTGAAGGCCACATTAGTAAATCGATCAATTGAAACCTTTTTTCAAAGTTAAATATCCTTAAATGCTTATTCCAGTCCTCATTTTGTTCTTAAAGGTAATTATTCTTTTTTTGCAATCTTAGTGGGAAAAAATTTAAGCCCCCTTACAAATTGCTTTTTAAGTCAGAGAAAGTTTTTTCTCAGTAAGTTATTTTATCTTCAATTTATTTTCCCACCCACAGAACCTGAAAATTTAAGAAAATTTTAATAAAAAAAAAAATCAAGTAAACTTTTCCAAATATGTTATACAAATCTACTTGCATTAAAATTGTTTGAAAGAAATTATGTGTTGGAAGGTAGGTACATATACATATACAAATAAAACCTAAAAGCAAACTTTTAGATTAGTTAGTCAATTTTGATAAGTACCTTTCTTGTGACTTTGAAAAATGTAAGTTTGCCTTAAAAGATAAAAATGAAAAACGTGTTCCATCAAAAGTTAAGAGGAATGGCAATTGATATAACCTAAACAAATCTCAACTTGTCCCATTAAACCGATATTTTACCATCAGAAGTTTATCTTTATTTCATTTAACTGGAGTATGAGGAGAACGATACCTCCTAATATATACACAAAAGTTTCCCACAAACCTTAAAAAGTCCATAACTAGGAAACTTTTCAGACCAGACGTTAATAATATAAGTTCATCCACCTGTATTCAAAACAAACTTTTTGTGTAGGTATTACTCCAAATACACAAACTTCCTGATTTATTTTATCGATTTAGAAGAATTTTCTGGGAGACATGGTAGAAAAGACAAAAATCATCATGAGCTAATAAAATAGAATAATTGAAATGTCAACCCTGCAGCCCAAAATTATAATTTAAGCAATAACTTTTATATAATTCATGCTAAACTACATTACCTTATTTTAACTATAAAAGCTTACGTTTAACAAAGAGAATAATAAGAAGGAAAAGTGCACTGCAGACAATATACATTCAAATTTAATTCCGTCAACTGAATGGGAAATTTATTGCGCACAATTATATTCAAATTTCTGGAATTTTAGCAGGCTTAAGTCAGGATTTGGAATTATGATTTACTTATTAGTCAAAGTTAAGGAGGCTCCACAAACAGTTTTCTAAATCAATTAGCTTGCTTTTCCTTCGGCAGGATAAAACTACCATTGCTATATGTATACTTATGTATAGGTAAAAAGTCCAACGACAAAGAATACCAAACACAAACAATCTTTCCTTTTCATTCCATTCTCATTTTTTTTTTTACAAAAACACAAACAGAAACACAAAGTGTCGTTCTGGAATGCCATCCCAGATACCACCTCTTGAAATAAATTTGAATATACAACTTCAGACAACATCAAAGTGCGATAATATGCGTTAATAAAGACATAAAGACCAACAGAAGCTAATACGCTTTCTGGAATTTGAATTTTACGACTTTTCAATGAAGACTTTTTTATGCTGACAAAAATGTGGAAAATTGTAATATGGGAATTTATTCGTCTATACTCTATATGGCTGCCTTTAATGTGTGTTTTTATTATGTTAGGTATGATTGCAGAGCCGGACAAGCTATACGTGTGTTATAAGTATCACCTTAACTCCATTATTTGTACCTTGAAGTGGAAAAAAGGAGACCAGGGGGGTGAAATAAAAATCTGAAAAAATTACGAATTTTTTTTCTCTATTTAGAGTTATTTGATGCCTATCCAAGTTTGAATTTCAAAAAAAACCAATATAAGGACCACCCTAATACCCAATCCTTACTCCTTCCTTATAATTCTTCTAATGATTGGCAAACAAAAAAAACCAATTTAATTTTTACCATTTCAATCTTTTATTTTGAGCATTCTGTCAGGACAAGAGACGATGCTTATAAATAAAAATCTTTTTGTGTCTATTTCTACTTCTATAATGTTTGCGTGTTAGACGACTACCTTTCGAACTACATTTCATATAAAATAAAAACATTTTGAATGAAAAAATAAAACAAAAAGATAATCCCAACTTTCGTTGTTCAATAATTACTTGACTTTAATTGGAAAATAAACTAAAGAAAACTAATGTTAACCTTTTCGTGAGTAAAGATGTGATTTATTCTTTTTTGGTTCTTTGTTTCTTTGTCTTGCTGTTGCTGTAGGGATTAACTTTCAATAGTAATTTTGTTTTATTTTTTGTATTTCATGAGACTTAATTCTTCTTCGCAGAATTCAATCGAAACTTATTTCTGTTAGTAATTTAATTTAAAGGACCTATTGAAACTTGTAATCATTTACCTTTTTCATACTGAAAATTTAATTGTATCTCAATTAAAGAAATAAAGTTGACTCGACCGTAAATACTTCTTTTTTTTTTTTTGAAAAAATGAAGTGGTGGAAGATTCATTAAATTTTTTGTCCTTGTTTTAATTCCCTTAAGTAAAAAGGACCCAAAAATGTAAATTTTTGAATACAAATATTTTAATTACATGAATGGGCCACATGCGAGTGATTTTTATGTACATAAGTCTTAATTAGGTACGTTAATTAAGTGCTTTGACCTTGAATGTTGAGAATTCGAATTTCTTTCTCGATGTGTGATTCAAAGATGGTATTTAATTCAATGAATTTAATAAGTATTATGTAGGTTAGGTACCTTTATAAACATATATGCTGTTTATTAAGCCGATAAAGCTCAAAAACTTAAAACTCGTTTGAAGTGAAAACACAATACATAAATGTTATAGTTGAAAAGTACTTTGTTCTAAGCAATTTAATACGATCACTTTGAAAATGATCGTACGAACATTGAATAATATTTCTATAAAATGTCGTTCAGAAAGAATATAAATAGAAGAATATGTTCTCCTGGAGTCAGATAAGTTTGGACTGTGAAAGGAGTTAGCCAAAAGGTTGGCACAGAATCTAATTTTATCTATCATCAGAAGTGGGATTGAACTTTGCAGTATACATGGGAGAAAATATTCTGAAAATTTTGTTGATGAACGAAGAATAATACAGAAGCGGAAATTTGTAAAACTGAGAATATAAGTGGAAGAGATTTTAATGATTAACACTATTGGATGTGCTATTGCTGCTTGCTAGGAAGCGAAGACTTTCAAGTTACTGATTGGGTCTTCAGTGATATTGAGCCAACAGAGGAAAGACTGTTTGTTTTTGATGGTGCAGACAGAAGCTTGAAAGAAGCAAAGGTTTTGAAGATTGGAAACAATGGCTCAAAGTTTGCTCTCAAGATAAAAAGATAAGTAACTGCATTTAAGTATTATTTTTGTTAGTGTTGTTTGAACAAAATAACATGTGTTGACAACCTGATGGTTGGTAAAATTATAATATTGAATTCATGGGAATTTCCAGTTTGCCTGTGCGCTCTATTAGCCTGACAAGAATATTTTTATAATATCCGAATGATTCAAAGCGTGTTATTGTTGATGTTATTTTAGTGAGGCTTTATTTTCATTTTTGAATGTTCCTTTGAGTTTTTTTAAAGATGAGATTATCTGTTGTGTAATTGTCTTCTTAAAATAACCAATTGATTTTTCCATGCCCTAAAGCCGTTGGTTTCTTTTTTTTGTCCTCAATCACCCGTCTGGTTAGATTTTTGAAAATGTTGGTCTTTTGGACTGAAAGACGGCTTTTTACTTGCGATATAGGTACTACTTTAAAATACTTTCAGGCTCTTGAGCCGTTTCAATCATGTGCTAAAGTCAAAGAAAAAAAGCAATTGTCAGGATTGTCGATGTGCCTTAGCGATGAATTGTGTTTGAAGCTTTATATTAATAATTTTTGGATGTTAATTTAGTATTTAGTTTAGTAAGTTTAAATTGATCGATTGAATGATGTTTCACAATCAAAATGTGTCGTATTTGTGTTTTTCAAAGGAAGATGATGTCTAAATGTCTGGTTTTGACAGCTAATTAGCAAAAGTTGGTTTTGTAAAATGCAAATCAGTTTTAAGTCCAAGAATAAGATATTACCTCATTTAACTGGGCACGATTTTTTCAGTTATTCATCACTAGAAATTCAATTTAGTAAATAAGAACCAAACAAAAGTTCGAGTGAAAGAGATCCATGATGGTGCTTCATCAACTTCGTTATGACATGATCCCCGACTTCAAAGGGAGAACGCTCAATTACTATTAAATTTAATACAGAAGTTTTTGAATGTTATAAACCGTTTTCAGAGCGAGCAGTGGTGGAACATGTGGAACTCGACTAAATTTCCGAAATATCGTTCGTGAATCGTGATGATGAAAGAACGAAAGTCAGCGATTATGGGGAATTGAGTTGCAAGTGTAGGTACTATTTAGATTGACATAGCGCTAAATATTTTGCTGACGCTTTTATTACTTCATATCGACGTCCATGATGATAATTTAAGGATGGAGGTTGAAGGACAGAACCTTACTCGTTTGTATTGCAGTGTATTCATGTCGTGTGGAACTGAGAGGGCTAAAACGCAGCTGCTACTTTTGAAAAAATTGGCTGAATGTGAATTTTCACTCACCTTAGCAGCAGCATCATGCAAGGGTTGCTGGAGGAGGTCAGAAATACTGGCCGATTTATTTGAATGCAATTAGGCCAAATAGTGTGTATAAGATTTGACTCTGTTCTATGCTTTTTAGAATGCTAAGTTGAAGACCATTTTGTAAGGAATACAGTCGTTTTGAGGACGTCTTGCGTATAGTAAAAGAAGGTAGATTTATGAAATGCTTAGCGTGTATTAAAAGAGTCAATCTGTGCAGCACCCAGCACGCCTTTAATTTGTGTTGTTTTTGTAAAAGAATTTTTTAAAAATTAAGAATTATTAAAAAAAAAAAAAAAAAAAACTGACTGATCCGAATGAAATAATCGAAAAGGTTTCGGTGGGGGAAGTAATGTAGGCAATTTAGGGAGCTAATATTTGTGTTCTAAAATTTTAGAAATAACTATGTTGTAGATGTAGAGCGTTGACTTCAGCTCGTTTTCTATTTCGATTATTTCATTGAAGTTACCAGTTTCATATTGGTTTATGGTTTAAGACAAGTTTAGGCTTGCGAGCTAGACCTCTGAGCTTATGACTATTTAATCTTGGATTGTTTTTTGAATAAAAGTAGACAAGCTGATGCCTCTGAGCTACTTGAGTTGGTTGTCAATGGTTTAAGACAAGTTTAGGCTTGCGAGCTAAATCTCTGAGCTTATGACTATTTAATCTTGGATTGTTTTTGAATAAAAGTAGACAAGCTGATGCCTCTGAGCTGCTTGAGTTGGTTGTTTATGGTATAAGACAAGTTTAGGCTTGCGAGCTAAACCTCTGAGCTTATGACTATTTAATCTTGGATTGTTTTTTGAATAAAAGTAGACAAGCTGATGCCTCTGAGCTACTTAAGTTGGTTGTTTATGGTATAAGACAAGTTTAGGCTTGCGAGCTGAACCTCTGAGCTTATTATTTGATTTTGCATTGTTTTCGAATGTTGTCTACACATGTTACCTACAACTAAATTACCTCTGAGCTTATTGTTTGGGTTGTATTGTTTTCAAATAAAAGTAGACATAGAATAAGACGTTTTTTTAGTGACGCTAAGGAACTGAACAGGTGATTATTATTTTGTTTAAGATGCACGCTAAGAATTGTTTCATCGAGAACGATGAAAATTGCAGGATGGCCGTGTTATAGTTGAAAAGTACTTTGTTCTAAGCAATTTAATACGATCACTTTGAAAATGATCGTACGAACATTGAATAATATTTCTATAAAATGTCGTTCAGAAAGAATATAAATAGAAGAATCTGTTCTCCTGGAGTCAGATAAGTTTGGACTGTGAAAGGAGGTAGCCAAAAGGTTGGCACAGAATCTAATTTTATCTATCATAAATAATTGTTATAAAATGAGTAGGGCACGTAAAAAGTAAGGAATAAAATCCTGTTTTTATAAGAAGTTTAAAAATATTTGTTATTGTAACTGGAAACTACGTGTTATAGTATTTTACTAGCCGATTATAATTTATTTACAACATATACCAGTAATTTTGTACAATATTATATTAACGATAAAAACAAAACCGAGAGACTCCAGAACGCAGAAGTTAGGCCGTTAATGAAACGTACAAGTACATATCATTTCTCCTGTTGAATTGATCTTAACACATTGAATGACAATAACAAGAAGACAGAATGATAGGAAAGATGAAAAATAGGTTTCACATAATTCTGTCTGTCTGTCTATCTTCTGTCTTTGACTAGAGCCTTAAACGGTTGGATAGATTTTCTTCGACCTTGGTAGCTAGTGGTTTTTGGTAATTCTGGCCACCCGTTTTTTCATTTTTTAATTAACCAAACACAACGGCAGCTGCCCTACAATTTTTTGAGCAATTTTACAAAATCTTATGTTTCTCAACATTACTTGTTTGCATTCATTTTACAATCTTTGAAGTGTTTGCATTGTAATGAATGGTGATTGCATAATTTGAAGTCGCAGTCCCAAAGTGAAGTCAATGAAAACAATCATCAGATTGCATTCTTTTACAACCCTGTAAGAAATTAATAAATTTTGTTTAGTAAGGGTAGCGTATTATGAATTAAATTAAACCCTCCTTCAGCACAACGCAAGAAACGAGTAGGATTTTCATGGCGTTAATCTAATATGTGTAATTAATCCATACTATCTTTCAGTATACCCACCTGCGTCGCATCGGAGTTGGGTTTAAGTAGTGTTTTTATGATTTTGAATTCAGAATCCCTCCTCGATGTCAGCGCAAATTGCAAAATATATCCGTGCTTGTGTGTGGCCTTTTTACATATTTTTGTGTATCCGTTGATGGGGGTTGATTTAATTCAGTCCTGATTGTCGCTGCTGCTGGGATTACGCATTTAGTTTCAAAAGATAGAAAAATTTTTTTTCTTATGATTCTGTTGTTTTGCTTTTTTTGTTTGGCATTTTATCGCTTAGCTTTTTTTTATTTGGCATGCAATAATTGTTTTGTGAGTTTTTGACTTCCATTAAATTACATGCCTTAAAATTTCACGCGAAATGGAAGCCAAAAACAATTGAATGCCAAATAAATAAAATGCACAACTGGGTCGCACGTACTTGCTCTTATGTTCAAAACACTGCGGGTTTAAGAAAATTGTATATAAAAACATGGAAATTATGAGAGAAAAATGTATAGAGAAGCATGAAATACGACATTTAAATTGGCAAAAACAATTTTTTTGACAGTTTGAGGTGAAAAAAAGAATGTCATCTTAATTCTTGATTGAATATGATTGTATGGGAAAAAAATTTAAAATCGTTGGAGCGGTTAAAAAAAAAATTAATTTTTTATATAAAAAATACTTAAAACATTTTTAAGAACAAATTTTGGTATGCAAATCTGAAATGCATATATATTTATGTGTATATAAGACCAAAATTAAAAAAAAATTGTCAACCCGTCGAATTTTCAAAAAAAAATTTTTGAAACTTTTTTTAAAAATGCAAAATTATATTTTTTGAAAATTTTGATATGCAATATTATTTGATCTTATCTGAATTTTGTATATAAAAAATTCATCTAAATCCGTTAAGCCGATAACGAGAAAATTCAAAATAAAAAATACGTTCTATGACAGGTACTATTAATAGTTACTAAGTGTATTATTTTATAATTTTTGGTAGTAGATCGTAATAATTTTAGTATATGGAAGAAGTTTAATCAAAATATTAGGAGTCGTTTTTGAGAACAAAAATATTTTCATTGGCGGTTTTTTAACTTTTGTATGGAAGGTACCGTTATTTTTTCATAAATATAAATTGTTTTCTAAAAATATTTTCAAAAAAATCGATTTTGTCGTTTTCAAAATATTTAATTTCAAAAAAAAAATTGAAACATTTTTTAAAAATCCAAAAAAAAAAATTCAAAAATTTTGGTACACGAAACTATTAATATTTTTTGGAAGCTTCTGTATAAAAAACATAATTGAATCGATGATACCGTTTTGAAGAAAATCAAAAATTAAAAAAATGGTTCTTGGGGAGGTACCATTAATAACCATTTTTGAAAAATGGTTTTCCACCCAAAGGAAGCCTTTACTAACATAAATTTATCTAATCTTTTTTAAGAAAAGTTGTCGAGTCGTTTTTGAGAAAAGAGCGATTATATAAAATTGATAAAAAAATTGTATGGCAGGTACCGTTATTTTTGGTTCTAAAAAAAAAAATGAAAAAAAAGTGTCGGCAGAATCACCAAAAACCACTATGTACCAAGTTTGAAGAAAATCGATCAAGCCGTTTAGGCTGTGGACGAACAGACAGACAGACAGACAGAATTATGCCACCCACTTTTTTGGTGTTCTCTATCATCGTAATATCATGTTTGATTGTTATCTTATTTTTTTTTTTGCACGAATCCAAAACTTGCCTTATAGTACCTCTAATCGCAAGTAAAAATAGCTTAACAATAAAATTCCAAAACAGCAAAAACAAGCCTATCTGCTTCGTTTTGTGTTGAATCATAGTAGGGTTCCCAGATGAAATAAAGTAATATGGCAACTGAAAACATCCTCCGTTTCAGCGCATAAATCAGGGAGGGTTTATGAGCACGATTTTATGGTTTATCACAAAGAAACCCTCCTCAAGCAGAACTCAAAAATCGAGTAGGGTTTATGTGTACATTCGGATATTTTCCTACAAAAAACCCTCCTTGACGACAGCGCAACATTTTTACTTGCGATATAGGTACTATAGGGCAAGTTTTGGATTCGTGCAAAAAAAAAATTTCGAGATAACAATCAAACATGACATTACGATGATAGAGAACACGAAAAAAGTGGGTGGCAAAATTCTGTCTGTCTGTCTGTCTGTCCGTACCTCAACCTACAGCCTAAGCCACTGAAGCGATTTTCTTCAAATTTTGAACTTAAGGTTTTTTTGTAACTCTCCAGAGGGGAAATTGAAATTTTTTTTTTAGCTCAAAAAATAACGGTACTTGCCATACAACCGTTAAGGAAAAGCTTATTTATCTCAAGAGCGGCTCCAACGATTTTGATAAAAAAAATCAGTGTATTAGGTACTGTAGATATGATATACCTTTTACTAAGAAAAAATCACCAAAAACTATTATTAACGGTACCTGCCATATAACGTTTTTTTTATTTTTGATTTTCTCATTAACCGCTCATTTGATTTCAATGAAATTTTTTGCACAAAAGCTTTGTTGGAATATAAATAATACTGCATATCAAAATTTTTGAAAAATAAATTTTGGATTTTTAAAAAAAGATTAAAATTTTTTTTTTTTTGAAAATTCAATATTTCAAAAATGGGTTGATGAATTGTTTTGAAATTTCAGTTTTAAATGTATATTAATATATACTCAAAATTGGCATACCAAATTTTTTTTGAAAAATGTTACAAAAATTTTATATATAAAAAATTAATTTTTAAGAAAACGGCTCCAACGATTTTAAATTTTTTTTTGCATATATTCATATTTTTTCAAGTAATCAAATGGCATACTTTTTTTTTAGGTCTAAGTTATTTATCAGGCTGTTTATACAATTAAAAGAACGATTTAAATGCTTTTTATACTTTTTCTATAATTACTTGAATATTTTTTAAAGTTCTTAAGCCCCACACAACTTGAACATAAGAGCAAGTACGTGCGATCCAGTTGTGAATTTTATTTTAATTTTCTTCAAAATGGTTTTTCTGATTTGAATAATAGACCGAGATCCCACAGCAGATTTTGGGTGTGAGTGATAGCAAAAAAAAGAAGTATAGGCGTCAAAAGCTTCATTAAGGGCTATTCAAAAAATTTCTTTTTCCAAATTTTCAAAAAATATTTTTTAGACTTTAAAAAAATCAATTTTTTTGGAAACTACATGTTCACAAAAATTGTAAATAAAGTTTTTAGTTTTTAAAAAAGTTTCATTTTTTTTTTTTGAAAAACAAAAACAGGTTTGCATTTTTGTTTATATTTTATTTGTATATGCACATAAGTAGATACTTAAGATTTTTATATAAAAAATATTTTGTTTTTTTTCTTGGAAAACCGCCCAACGATAAAATTTTTTTTCATTCAATTATATTTGGTCAGGAGTTCTGATGGCATTTAGATCACCTCAAACTGCTAAAGCAGTGGTTTTATCTAATTAAAATATGGTATATCATGCACTTTCTCTCATAATTTTCATGTCCTTATAACCCTCAGCCAAGAGCAAAGTACGTGCGACCTAGTCGTGCATTTTATTTTTATCACTTCGCAATCATTTTAAAGCACAAAAAATAAAGCTCGACATTCTAATTTCATTCAAATCGTTGAAAGACACAAAACAAAGTGTTTTTTTTCCTTTTTTTTAAAGTGAAAAAATCAAACTTAAAGCATAGTACGCAGCTGAAGTGAAACGATACTAGGATACTGACATTTCACTGTCGAACTGCGTACTACATTACAAAAATTACTACGAAATTTTTCGTTTACAATTTCGTTGGGTCAATTTTTGTATGAGAATTTTCGTTTCACTTCAGCTGCGTACTATGCTTTAAGTTTGATTTTTTCACTTAAAAAAAAGAAAAAAAAACACTTTGTTTTGTGTCTTTCAACGATCTCTAGTTTCCAAATTAGCTCTAAGAAAAATGGTGCAAAGAAGGCAAATGCAATAAAAACAACTTAAGGATATTAGTGGAAAAGGAGTTAAAATACTTAAAACCTTTGCGTATTACAAAATTCAAACTCAAAACAACTGTAGATACCTACATGAAATTGGTTTGCAGAAATACATAGGGACACTTCTTCCAATCTCTTATACTGGTTCCTTCAAATTCTCATTATTTACAGATAAGTATCCATTACAGGAATATCAGTTAAAATATTTAATATCACGAATTTTGTGTGAATTCACACAGGGTGGTAGCCGTTGCTACCCGAGGGTTATGGGGGTCCCTCCCCCCACGTTTTCACATTTCATCCATGCATTTTTTTCGAATCTGGAATCAATACTAGAAAAAGAAAAAAACTGTTAAGAAAAGAAAATTTCGAAAACAAAGGAAATAAAAAAACTAATTGTATTTTTGCGTTCTCCGTTTTTTGTAGCAAAAGCATTTTGATATATTTTTTTGTTTAAATAGTGTATGCGAGAAACGATAAATTATTTAATCTATCAGTCGCCCGCCATGCTAATACCTTGATGCCACATGATTCGAATCGATGCCACTGCCATTATGGAAGGGAAAGTTTCGATTGCTGCAAAAACGTTGTACATGCGTTTTCCATAATTCCTTGGTATACCTAAAACAGCTCTTTCAGTTCCACGGTTTTAATTTTCCTTTTCAAATTGTTTAATTTCTAACATACTTTTTTGGAATTCGTAGCTAGATTTCGAATTGGCGGAATTGGAAAAGGCTGTAATTTCTTCAAAAGATTTGTTGCTTTAGGATATTTTTTTCCATACTAGCTATCTTCTGTTTTAATCTTTTCGATCGTTGTATAAACGGCTTTAATGGAGTGCCATCGAAAATTTGTACGCAAAGCATTATGATGTGAGTCACTGTATCTGTACTACCTACTAAGCACCATTTTTAAAAATAAACATTAAAATTTAGTAAAATAAATGATAGCTACGGTGTTGAGTTTACAAACTTTTTGATAATTTAGAACGCACATTCAGTAGCGGATCCAGGATTTGGCTGTGGGGGGGGGCTCGAGGCTCTTATTTTAGACATACCATTTAAAAAAAGGCACGATCTCTCTTAATCCTAATTTTCTTTTCTCAGAATGAGGCAAGTTGGCAGAGTCTTCTAAATGCAAACAAAAAAAATGAAAAATTTTATGATTGGAAAAGGAGCAGCTGTAGATGATTAAAAGATGTCAAGAACGTCACACTGTACCAGCAGTTGTTAGGACAATTCAAATGTCTTTCTTTTTATACTGAATGTTTTTTATACATTTGGGCAGTACGCAGATCGTACTGAATTCTCTAGCTCCCACATTTCTCTCAAAACACCAGCTAAAATGCTAGCTCTATTTTAACACAACATTTTTGTGTAGCATATCACATAAAACATCTGTTCTCTGAATACAAAATTTGCTCAACCATTTCAAAGAATTTCTTTTCTTTATCTACATATACATATACATTTAAAAAAAGTAAAGTCTATTTAAATCTCATGAATAAAAGAAGTTGTTAAAATTTAGTTAAAACATTATTGATATTGGCTTAAGCAACCATTTACAGCCACGCCATTTTCTTTGAATGATCCTACCATTTCTTATCATAAATATTTAATGAATATTTGTAAATTTATCAATTTATTTAATTTTATTTATTTATTACTAGCTGACCCGGTGAACTTCGTACCACCTAAAATTGATCTGGCCTTAGCCTTTGATAACTGACTTTGAATTCCAAGTCATCAAGATCGACAATATTTGCCACACTGTGTTTGTAAATGTATAGGTAAATGTACATATGTAAATGAAACTTGTTCGTAATTCAAATGAATTCTATATCTTTTATTCACTATGAAATGAGGTGAGCTTGAATACAAAACTTTGTGGCTAACAACGTTTTTTTGTTTAACTTTCCTTCAATTCTGTTAGCTTGATAAAATTAATCGGCAATGTGATGAATCCGGTCAAGATATCAACTGCAATTTTCCGATTACCGATGTCCAGCAATTGCTTCGAAAATACATTTGCAGTTCCATCTTGTTGCAAAAAAAACTTTCACGTAAGTCGTTAATCGAAGGATCTTCACACACAACCACAAATTTGACGATTTGAAGCATGCGTTTAGTTCGTCAGCTGTTGTTGAACGTGGAATTGTAGGAAGACTTTGACGAAAATCACCGCACTGCAGTATTATGGCTCCACCCAAAATCTTTTGTTTGCCACAAAGATCTTTTAACGTTCTGTCTAGTGTCTCCAACGACCTTTTGTGAGCCATCGTACATTCGTCTCAAACAATCAATTTGCATATCTAAAAAATCTGGCCATTGCGTTATTTTTAGCGATGTTGCAAGTTGGTGCCTCATTAATTTGCATGTTTAATGGAAATTTTACTGTAGAATGTGCCATCGATAAACAAATGTCTACTACATATGTAATGGTCAATACCTCATTGTACATTTCTGCTATCACTTGTAATTTTGAATTTGAAGTGAAGTTTGGTGACGAACATGATGCAAACCATCCTCGGACATTTTGTCCTTATAGGTCTGTTTGTTATAATGAAATTTCTTGCAAATATTCACAAATTTTCACAAAATCTCACAATTTGTCACAAATTCCTGTTTAGGTACCTCAAAAAAGTTGCATCGAGAGCGCAATGAGAAAGCAAATAATTTCAACTACTGTCAATAATTGCGGTGGTCAGTGCCTGTCACAGCATTGCCACTTAACTGAAAACTTTCCGAAGTATGTTTTCAAAAAAAAAAAAAAAAATGCAGTATATTCAGTTTTCTTACAGAAGATCTGCATATTCCAATTTTTACTTTTATTTTCCAAAATAGAAGAACAAAAGAAATTCAAAATAGCATAATATAATCAATTATGCTGTCACGATTGCTTAAAAGCAAGCCAATAGCCGGAAGCCGTAAGGACTAAATTTTGGTGCATGATAATTTACTTTTCCGAAAAATAAAAGTGCAATCATGACAAAGTGGCACCGCCATGCCGGCCGTTTTTACACAAAAATGACGTCTGTTAACTTTTTCCAAATTTCCCCAACTCTGATAGAATTGTCCCCTCTTTTTCAAATTTTACAGGTTTAACACATTTTTTTGGAAAAAGATACCAAACAAATCTTATATTTGGCCCATAAATCTTTCGGATTCGAAGGGTAACATGTTGTTACGATAATAATCGCAAATAATGTTCAAATTTGATGCAGTGATGCAGATATGGCGGAATCTTTAAGCTTGTCCCAATGCGAATTGTTTTCGAACAACTGTAAGAGTTGATATGCCTCACGGGACGGTTATTCGCACACAGATGCCCATTAACGGTTCTCAATTGTTGAAATGAAGTTGAACAACAAATATGCACCAGCAACAGTCGAAGATTGTAACATTCGTCATTGTTGGGATGCACGCAGAGTCCTTCGTTAATCGAATTCAGGATAATAAAAAGACTACATATACATATACATATACATATGTACATATGTACATACATATTTTATTATTTTAAAATTTGAAAGATTTGCTTTAAAACTCAATTGATTTATTTATTTTTTTTATATCAAACAGGCACTCATATTGCGTTTTTGCACGTTGCTGGCAAACCGGAAGACCGATTTAAACCAAACTTCATTCAAACACTCACCGGTTCATACCAAACATTTGCTGTAAATAATCATCCAAATTGGTTAAGCCGTTTTCGAGTTTTTGCAGGACTAACGCACAACGATTGATTTTTATATATAAGATTTTAAAGAAAACCAAAAGAGAAACTTGAAAAATTGCATCGTTTTAAGGAAACGTATATGAAATCGTCAAAATATCTTCGAATAACAAATTTTAAGTTTCAATTTCAAGGACCTATTAGTTGTGTTTAATGAAGAAAAACTGGATCAGAACAGGGTAGAACAGCACAAGTGTGTGAAAACTGTCAGAACAAGAAAGAACAGAAAAGTGCAGCTTTGTATTGACGGGACTGGCTGTTGGCAGGAAATAAGTGCAGGAAGTAAGTGCAGGAAATATTGTTCTTTACTGTTCTGAAGAACGTCATTGAACACAAAGTGACAGAATGGAGAACAGTTTGGGGCAAGGTTTTTACTCATGGAACACCCAATCCCAATAATTTAAGATTTGCGGACGATATCGTCTTATTATTATTATCATATCAAGAACTCAAAAAAATGATATTAGAGCTGCTAAGTCATTGCAAAATAGCGGGACTCGAAATGAATGCTGAAAAACAAAGCTGAGTTGCAAAGGTGAAAAAAGGGACATTTCTGTAGACGGGAAAGCAATGGAATATGTCGACAATTATGTTTACCTGGGGCAGACGGTCTCCTTCAAAAATAGAGAAGATAAAGAGATAGATCGAAGAATAACCAATAGCTGGAAACAATTCTGGAAACATAAACAAATCTTCGATTCAAACTTAAGCCAAAGATCCAGAAAGTATCTTTTTGATGGAGCTATCCTGCCAGTAATGACATATGGATCCCAAACATGGAGCTTATCAGCCAAATCAGTATAAAAACTTCTGACCACACAAAGGCCAATGGAAAGGTCACTTCTCAATATCTCCAAAAGACAACGAATCAGAAATGAATTAATACGGGGCATGACACAATTTGGAGATGTGATCGATGACATGTAGCTAGAATGAATGACAACCGCTGGATATTCAGAAGTACACGTTGGATACCTAGAGAAGTCTTACGCAAAAAAGGAAGGCAAATAAAACGATGGAGAGATGACATTGCCCGAAAAAATAGTAGATGGGAAAGAATTACCAAGGACAAGATAGCTTGGAACAACTTGGGGGAGGCTTATATCCACACTTAATTAAATATTTAATAAAAACTTTAAACTACTGAAATTAAACATTGAAATAGTTAACTATTATGGTAATTTTATATTTGAATGTAATTAGTAAAAATTGAAGATACTATATGTGTAAAATGAATGGATGAATAAAGCTTATAATAATAATTCTGTAATTTTCGGAACAGATTTATTAAACACACCTATTGTAATAAACAATAATAGTTTGTCGTTTGATCCGGTTGCTAGAAAAAATTTCATGTAACGTTATTTTTTTGCAAAGGAAACACAGTTTTTATAGTTATAAGCTGGACTGGCAGCAGCGTTGAAAGTTAAAAGTTGAACTAAAAATCGTTCTTATAAATTTATATAAAAAAGTAGTCTAATTCCCAGTTTTATTAATTAAAAAGTGCGTAATTTAATTTGAAATAAAGTATACTCCTTTAATCGGCCACTATCAAGGTAAAAGTAGCATAATTCTGCAAAAGTTTATGTGTTTCACTTGCAATCTAAGGTCACATGACTGACAAACGAAAAATCTGCGAAACTTCACCAGAAGAAAACTTTTGTCAGAAAGGTACACCAAGTAGTTCTAAAATATTAAAACGCACCACTATGTCCATGTCTGATTCGGATTTGAAAAAAATTAAATTAATTGTTGACTCTTCACTTGAAACTGAGCTTGGATTGGCAATTGCAAACCTAGCCACCAAGCAAGACCTGAATAAGCTTAACAACGAAATTAATTTCTTGCGGAAGCAAAATGACGAATTGTCAACAAAAATAAAGCAATTTGAAGAGAGATGCAACTCATTGGAAGAAGAACTTGAATCGCAAAGTCGGGAACTAAGAAATAAAAATATTATCATTTCATTTCCCAAAGAAGGTCCTCATACAGATCCGAATGAAAGAATCCGCACCGTCACTCGACTTCTACTTGGCAATGAATCTACTCATCAGTTTTCAGACTCCGTAAAAATAAGTGAAAATGACACTACTACCAAAATGAAAGTTAAAATGCATACAAGCTTAAAGACACAGGTGTGTTTCTGCAACGCGATCTTTCAAAGAAAATGCAATTAAAACAACGAATACTCCTCCATTACAGAAAAATTATAAGAAACCTTAAACCAAATACTCTTGTTCAAATTAAAAATAACACCATTTTAATTGAAAATAAATCATTTTATTTAAATCATAATAATAATCTTATATATAACGAAATTGATGGAGAGCACGAGCTACGACAAATGCTAGGTGACATTAACTTTGATGCTGTCAAAAAAATCAACCTGCCAATTGAACGTCAAAAGCACAACCAACGTACTAGATCAACGACAACTGATCGTCAACCGGGGGTGCCACTTGTGCACGATAGTAGTAGTAGTAGTCGAAATTGAGATATAGTCGCCGTCAGCTCATTTAGTATTGAAAGTTGTAAAATATTGTCATATAATGTGTCAGGGCTAAATAATAAGATCATGTTCACAGATTTTTTTAATTTTATAAAAACATTTGAAATATTCTTTATTTTTGAAACACATGTAACTATCGAAAACTCAAGTAAATTTACTAAATATTTTAACGGATATAAACTTTTTTGGATTCCTGCAACCAAACCATCTTCAAGAGGTCGTGCAAGCGGTGGATGCCTGTATGGAATACAAACATCGAAGCTGAAACTCTATAATTTTGTACAAATCCAAGATAACATCGTCGTAAAGCTTTTGGAGAATCCTAACATGTTTATTATTCCTTTTTATATAAACTGTAACAAGTGGAGTGAAGATTTTGAAAGACTAAGCAATCTAATGTCTGGTCTATCAAGCAAAAGCGTTATGTTGATCGGTGACCTCAATGCCAGAATTAGTTTTAACCAAATAACAACCCTAGTAGAAATATCAAACGTAAAGGTAGCAAATTTCAACAGAAGAACGTCCAAGGATAATATCTGCAATCAAAATGGGACGAGATTATTAGAAATGCTACAAATGTATGACAGCATTGTCTTGAATGGATGCACGGAAGGTGACTTTGAAGGTCAGTATACCTTTGTGGGTGGCCAAGGTAAATCGGTGATCGATTATTGTACGGTAAATAATGATTGGATCAATCTTATAAATAAATTTGAAGTTTTGTGTAAACATTTTTCTGATCATATGCCGTTAGTTGTTGAATGGGAATCTCATTTTCAACTCCAACAGAGATCTCTTAGTTTGATGCCCCGCTTAAAATGGAAAATTACAAATTTAGAAACTTACCACCACCGCTTAGATGATAGCCTTTCAAACATGTCAATTCCAGACAACCAACCAACTGCCGAACTCTCAAACCTATTAACAGGATGCATAAGAAGTTCTTCAATCAACCCAAATTCAAATACAACGAATTCATTCACTCAAAAATGGTTTGATAGAGAATGTCTTACTGCCAGAAAAAAATCATTTGCCCTGCTGAAAGCATTTCGCAGATGTTCTTCTGATGAAATTCGTAAATGGTACATTCAAGCTAATAACAAATATAAAAAAATTTGCCTCGCAAAGAAAATCAATTTTGAATTCATGCAAGCACAATCACTTAGTCAAATAAAAAACACAAAACACTTCTGGAAGATGGCAAAAGAAATAAACTGTTCACACAACTCTATTGGCCTGAGTGTTTCTGCAGATGATCTCTCTGAATATTTCAAAACTCTTCTTCAAAACAACCTAATATCAAGTTTCTCATACGCACAGCCACTCGTTTGTGATGAAATATTAGATTCTGTAATATCAGCTAGGGAAATACAACTCGTTCTCCAAAGAGCCAAAGACGGAAAAGCCCCAGGCGAAGATGGGATACCTTACGAGTTTTTTAAAAATGCCTCCCCTACTTTCTACAACCATCTACTTACACTTTGTAACAAGATTTTTGAAAATGCTGAAGTACCCTCCTCATTTAAAAAGTCTGTTATTTTTCCAATTCATAAGAAAGGTGACTTAAATGCAGTTGAAAACTACCGAGGCATATCCTTCATGAATGTCATTGCGAAGATATTTTGTGGTGTTCTCATTAACAGACTTGAAAAGTGGGTGGATATAAACAACATTCTTACTGAGCTTCAAGCAGGATTTAGAAAGAACTACTCGACTTGTGACCATATATTTACCTTAACATCAATTGTAAGAGCATTTCAAGCCAGAAATAAAAAAAGTATTCGCTTTGTTCATCGATTTTAAAGCTGCATTTGATTTGGTGAATCGAAATGCTTTATTTTATAAACTCTCACAACTTGGAGTATCAACGAAATTCATTCAAATTATCCGATGTTTGTACACAGATACTGAAGCAGCAGTTTGGGATGGCAAAACTTATTCTAAACCATTTAAATCGCTTACTGGAGTAAAACAGGGTTGCCTTCTAAGTGCCCTTCTATTTGCTCTCTTTATAAATGATATAGCGGCACATATTCCAGGAGGAGTCCGATTTGCAGGTATTACAATTAATGTGTTACTTTATGCCGACGATCTGGTGTTACTATCCGAATCAGCAGAAACCCTGCAATTAATGATAAGTCGTCTTACGGACTACTGTAATAATTGAGATTTAGTCATCAACATTGAAAAATCAAAAGTCATGGTCTTCTCACGTTCCAATCGGAGTGAAATTAGGGATAACTGGATGCTGAATGGAAACCGTTTGGAGGTAGCAAAAGATTATAGGTATTTGGGAGTGTTGCTCAATCCAACCCTGGATTATATCAAGCACCTTACAGAAAAAGCAAAAGCATCACAAAGTTTAATTAACCTTACTTGGAAGAAGATTTTCTCAAACGATCACATAAATCTTTCAACTAAATATAAAATTTTCAATGCGGTCGTGAAATCTTCGCTTTTTTATGCCGCACAAATATGGGGAATGCAAGAATACGAAGAAGTTGAAAAGTTTCAGAGGAACTTCATCAAGAAAATATTCAATATTCCTTTAGCCGCACCAAATTATTCGATTTATTTGGAAACTGGTCTACCAAAACTTTTTACTGCAACACTAAAGTTACAAGCTGACTATTTACTTAAAATCTGCGGTCTCCAGGAAACTCGTTTGTGTAAAATAATGATGCTGTATGAAATTCGAAATAAGGACTGGTGGTTAAGAGCATGGGAAAACATTGCCGCTGTGGAGAAGATTTTCAGATGAACCCAAGTAACATTAGTCTGATGAAAGTTAAGTTCTACGAAATCATCCAAAAACTTGAAGACTGTGATCGAAACCAAATGATGGAAAAGGCCTGCCAATCGGAAAGCAGAGTACTATACAGCCAGCTTGATTTTAACTTGTGTGAAAAGAACTACTTCCAGGATTTCCTCAGCTACAAGGATATATCATTGATTTTTAAATCAAGAACCGAGCTTCTCCATTTGAATGGGAACCCATATAACGGAAGTTTCGACCAATTTTGCAATTTGTGTAACTTGAGAGCTAAAGAAGGTTGCTTTCATTTTCTAAGTGTGTGTCCTATTTCTAACCAGCAAAGAAGAACATACTTTGGTAAACCAACCCTTACAATACAGGAAACAATCAAAATTTTAAATGGAACAGACTGGATGAAGCTTGTCAATTTTGTCAGAGTTAGCTACCAATATAGAATGCTTCTAATGTCAGAATTTTCATAACTTAGATAGTTCAAATGTATACAAACTAATAATTTAACTTTTATTTGTTCAATAATAAGATAACTTATATTTTAAAGTTACCAGTCGAGCTGACGGCTAAGCCAATGCTTAAAAATTCATAAAACCCTTTTGTAAATATAATGAAAACTTGCAATAAATGAATCTTTGAATTGAATTGAATTGAAATAGTTATAAGCTCTTAAATTTATCGGGGGTGAGCTAAGCTCGAAAGATATCACCTGAAGAGTTTAGAAAAAAATGTGACTCTTGTGGTCAAATTCTCTTGTGATCAAATTCAATAGGATCCTTAAAGATGAACTCTATCGATATCCTTAGTTTTCGTTCATTCAGCTAAAAAAAACAGCATGCTCTCCTCAAAATTTTACCTGAAAAGGAAATTTCAAGGCAAAATGTAATATTTTTCTTTCAATACAGACACCTATATATCTGAATTTTGGGTTTTAACTTCTGAAAAAATTATTAAATGAAAATATCAGGTGTTGTCCTTAAGCTTCTCAATTACATTGGACATGTAAATTTGCTGAACTACCTCGTTTGTTTCGTCCAATGCTCCTATACGGGCTGGAACAAAAACGCAGCATTTTTTCGAATATTTCGGCCAATTCCCTAGGGGCATAAAGAAAACACAGTTAACATTGTACCTAAATTGTTTAGCCCCTACATCGTGCTTTCGTTCAGTTTCCTTTAAGCTTGGGAAAACAAGAGCTTACAATCTTACATGTATACATGTGCATTTGTAAAACCCCAACTTCGTCGAATTTCCTTAAGGCTTGTGAAAAAACAAAGCCAACATGCAAATTTGCTAGCCCCATTCTCAATGTTTTCCAATTCCCTTTGGGCTTGGAAAAACACATTTTAGGAGTAAATCAGTTCGCCCCAAATCTGATTTGTTGTCCCTCTTGTAGGGCTTGGAATAAATAGAGCCTATGTTTTTATATTCAAATTGCTTAGTCTCATCTTCGTTTTTTCATTTAATTCCCTTAGGGGCTTAAAAAACATACTTTCATGCAAATTTTTCAGCCTCAACCTTGTTTTAATAAATACTACAAACAAAAATCACAAATATTATATTATCTATGATTTATGGATAATTCTTTGTTTCATAAAAAAAAAAATAGGTTTGAACACTAAATTGAAACATTGTAATGTATTGTATTTTGGTATTAAATTAATTGTATGAATTGACTGTGGGGGGGCTTCAGCCCCTATAGCCCCCCCTCTGGATCCGCAACTGCGCACATTTTATGTCGTTTCATAAACCTCAAAGTCATGCTTCAGTCGTAGACCATATAGTAAAATGTTAATGATAAATAATATTTGCTTCCATTACAATAGGTGCAGCGTAACTAATCGAAGGATTTGTTTCGGTTTATTGTTAATTTCCTCTTTCCGTCTCTATTGCCCTAATACCACGGTCGATATTATTATTATCAGACAAACATGTCAACAATACTTGTTGCCTTGTGGGGACTTAAAAATTACATATACGTAATATAAAGATAAATATAATGGAAAAACTAATAGATACCCAATTCCAAAGCATACTTTTGTATAGTGGTGTTGGTGTTGGTGTTGGCTAATAAAAGAAATAATTTAGATGTAGGCTTAAGTAGGTTTCTATATTGTTGATTTTAACATAATGTAATGTGAAAGTGACATTAAATGTTTTCTTAATTAGTTTTCTATATTCTAATACCTAACGGAACATGATTTTAATAGTAGATCATATGCGATGGAACGTTGTATCTTAACATATTCATTTATACCTATATGTATATTATATATGTACATTGAATTTGCGCTATCATTTGACGTCTTCAATCTCGTTCTGAAGCAGAAAGTGTGTACGGTAAAGGAAGGCGTTAAAACGGGAGACACTATATAGGTATACATACAACAGAAAACAGATCCTTCCAACTGCTATGATAATATGCGGATGATATCGACATCATCAACAAGCTTCGCAAAGCTTTAAAAAAAAATCTCTGAAAGCGCGCCGGATGTATACCCTCCGACACCGACGGAAGGCACTAGCCTGGCCTGCAGAACCCCATTAACAGTTCCATTTTAAGCTAAATTGTTATAAATTACCATTTTTTTAGTAACTTCCATTAAAGAAATATTTTTTTTCGTGGGTAGGTGCAAAACGAGCATAAGGCTCTATGAGGACCGAAAAACACGTGCTCATAAAAGTGTGAGATTCTTACTACACTAAAACCTCCACTTCCTGATTGCAACTAAGTTGAAACTTATCTAGCAAATTATTTTTAATGAAGTTATGTAACGTGTTGCAGGTAACTTTCCGGTGAAAGTTTCTGCTTATTCCTCGATTTTAAAGCGGTTTTGTGTTCACCGCACCAAGTCTTTGTTTTGTTCTTCGCAAACGGCGTACTAAATTCGACTCGTCAAGAATGTCAATAATCGTTGGATTAGCGTGATCTAATAGGCGATTTCTATGTTTTCGCCCAAAACTCTTTACTTCGTCTCGAACCGTAGTTCATATCTCTTAATTTACTTTTTAATTCTTCGCATTTCTTTTTTACATACGGCTTCCATTTTAATTTCGCATCTAGAGTCATTCTCAGATATTTTGCCTCATTCGTAAATGGAACACGACCGGTATTAAGAAAGACGGGCAATCTATTTATTTTTGTATACGTTAAGTCCACGTGGACTGACTTTTGTTCATCGAGTGCTATTCGCCATGTTTTTGTCCACTCATTAACATTATTAAGAGCATTTTGTAATTTAATCGTAGCTTCGTTAATCGTTTTTCCTACAGAACTGGACCTAAAACACTACCTTGTGGTACCCGAGCCACTATTTCTTTGAAATTAGAATATTCATTTCCGTGTATCACACGAAAAAGTCTGTTTTCTAGATATTCGTTAAGAAGGTCGTTATAAAGTCCTTCAGGCAGAACTTATCGTAATTTGAATTTGAGGCCTTCGTGCCACACCTTGTCAAACGCTTGCAACACGCCCAAAGAGACCATCGAACAAATTTTCTCTTCTTCAAGAGCTCTCTCAATTACGTCAGTTATTCTATGTACTTGATCAATGGTAGAATGCTTTCTTCTAAATCCGAACTGATGTTCAGGTATTAATTGTTTTTCTTCTATTATCGGCTGCAGGAGCAGGAGTAGTATTCTTTCAAAAACTTTCGATATTATAGGAAGAAGCGAAATCGGTCTGTAAGAGTTATTTTCCTGAGATGGTTTTTCAGGTTTCAAAACCATTATGACTTCCGCAACTTTCCATTGGCTCGGAATATATTCTAACCTAAGAGCGGCGTTTATTATATAAAGGAGGTTGATTAAACCTTTACGAGGAAGCATTTTTAGAATTTCTGCCGTGATTTAGTCATATCCTGGAGCTTTATTGGACTTAAGCTTCTTTATTTCTCTTTTTAACTCGGCAAGTGTATAAAATTTCTTATTATGTAGCTGTCATTTGATGTAAAATTCATATTAATATTTTTGTTGAGTTCTTGTCCATCGAAAGGCTTAAATCTTTCCTCCATGTAATCGGCGAATACCATCGCTTTTTCTTTGTCACTTTTAGCGCATTCATTTTGGCAGTGCCACAATGAGAAGCTGTAAATGTAGCAAGAAATGTATGGTGTAGCAGAAGTTAAATAAAATTCAACTCTGGCTACAAGCTGCAGCAACATTCATTCTGTTCAAGGGGTTAATCGGAGGCGCTTAGCTATAGCTTTCCAAAGTGAGTAGTTAGAATCTTTTCCTGCTGTCAGATTTTCGAGGTAATTTTCAACTTCACGGTTTTTGAAATCTGATATTCTCGTTTTAAGCAAATTACACAATCGATTTAAATTAATTAATTAAAGAAATATATCGATTTTAAAAAATCATCTGGTTATGGCCTTTCGTTTCATGAAATAAGGCCCCAGAATAAAAAAATCAAACAAGGCCCAAAGTTGAGATAAATTATTGAAATGAAATTATTCCCCAATGAAAAAAAAAAACCCATCGAAATGAAAAAAAAATAAATAATAAATGATATACCTAAGGTCCCCAGTGGTGTTATCTCTTTTTTTCAAAAATCAAATAATACTCCTTTTTTATTCGAGTTTAATACATTGTTTTTTTAAATCAAATTTGTATTGTAAATAGTTCCTGAAAAAAATAATTTTCAAACATTTTTGTTTTTAGTTTTAAGTTTGAAAATTATTTTTTTCAGAAACTATTTACAAAAAAACATTAAAAAGCATATTAGATAGTGGATTCATGGCTTTAATAAAAGCTATAGCATGTCATTGTAAGTGGTCCCGTTGTTACTTGCGATTATAGGTACTATAAGGCAAGTTTTGGATTCGTGAAAAAAAAAAATTGAGATAACAATCAAACATGTTATTACGATGATAGAGAACACCAAAAAAGTGGGTGGCACAATTCTGTCTGTCTGTCTGTTCGTCTACAGCCTAAACGGCTCGATCGATTTTCTTCAAACTTGGTACATAGTGGTTTTTGGTGATTATGCCCAAACATTTTTTTCATTTTTTTTTTAGAACCAAAAATAACGGTACCTGCTATACATTTTTTTTTGGCAAATTTACATAGTCGTATTTTTCTCAAAAACAGCTCGACAACTTTTCTTAAACAAAATTCAATACATTTATTTTAGTAAAGGCTTTTTTTTGAGTAGAAAACCATTTTTCAAAAATGGTTATTAATGGTACCTCCCAAGGAACCATTTTTTTAATTTTAGATTTTCTTCAAAATGCTATAACCGATTTCAATTATTTTCTGTATGCAGAAGCTTCCAAAAAATGTTAATAGTTTTGTGTACCAACATTTTTGAAAAATATTTTTTGGATTTTTAAAAAATATTTCAAATTTTTTTTTGGAAAATCAAATATTTCGAAAACGGCATCATAGATTTTTTTGAAACTCGATATTTAAGACTTTTTTAGTAGTCTCTAAAATATTTTTAAAAACAATTTTACATTTATGAAAAAATAACGGTACCTTCCATACAATAGTGAAAAAACCGCAAAGGAAAATATTTGTTTGCTTAAAAACGACTCCTACGATTTTGATTAAACTTTTTTCATATACTAATATTAGTCCGATCTACCATCAAAAATTATAAAATTTTACACATAGCAACTATTAGTAGTACCTGTCATAGAACGTATTTTTTTATTTTGAGTTTTCTCGTTATCGGCTTAACGGATTTAAATTAATTTTTTTATATACAAATTTTAGATAAGATTAAATAATATTGCATATCAAAATTTTCAAAAAAAAAGTTTTTGGATTTTTAAAAAAAGTTGCGATTTATTTTTGAAAATTCGATATCTCAAAAACAGGTTGACAATTTTTTTTTTAAAGTTTGTTTTTATATACACATAAATATATACTTCAGATTTGCATACCAAAATTTGGTCTAAAACATGTGAATTTTGTATATAAAAAATTAATTATTTAAAATTTAATTTTTTTTCCATACAATCACATTCAATCAAGAATTAAGATGGCATTCTTTTTTTCCACGTCAAACTGTCAAAAGAGTTGTTTTATCCAATTAAAATGTCGTATTTCATGCTTCTCTACATTTTTCTCTCATAAATTCCATGTTTTTATATACAATTTTCTCAAACCCACAGTGTCTTGAACATAAGAGCAAGTACGTGTGACCCAGTCGTGCATTTTATTTTTTCTATTTTGAGTAAATTTTTTTTGAAAATTACCCCTCCCTCCTGAACGGGTGGAAAAAAGATCCCCCCTCCGATTCGACTTTTTTCTCGTCTGAATCTAATCTATAAGTTCTGATTTTTTTTTTTCGCGTGTTATAAGAATCAACCTAACCCCATCATTGGGGTATTGTACCTTATAGTAAAAATAGGGTGACCAGGGGGGGGGGGGGGGTAAAATAAAAATCTGAAAAAATTAGGAACATTTTTGTCTCTCATTTGATGCCTATCTAACTTGGAATAAAAAAAAAAAAACAATATAAGGATCATCCTAATGTATGTACATATTTACTTTCGTAAATTAAGTAACTACCCATCATCACCGTGTCCTGTAACACCAGCTGGGGCATAGGGCGTCAAAGTAACTTCCAATACAGTAAAAAAAAACACTTGTAATGCATCCAATAGAATTTCCTTGCAAGAAGGACACTTGTAGTTCTCCTGTCCTTCAGTGATCAATTATGGCGCTTGCATTCTTCTGTTACATTTAGCACAAATTTTAAATACTTACAATGCAACAGAACAACATCTGATGCTTTTCAATATGAGGATTATGTTGAAAACCATAAGCGAGTAACAGATGTGTCTACAAAAAGCGGTGTTTTGCTAGCTCTAAATCGTCTGTTAGCAGATTTTCTCAATTATTTCACTTTATGTGATATCTTTTAGAATTATTTAGTAAATTCTGAAAAATGGAATAAGGTCAAAAATTGCTTTTCAAACCCAAATTAAAATAGGCCCGAAAATTAATGTTGAGGTCTTATTTCATTGGGGCCTTATTGCATAATGATATGAGTTGGGCTTCAGAATAAGGAAATAAGGCCAGATTAAATAGCTCCCCAAAATATGAGAATTCTTGTTCTTTTTGTCTTCTGTATATTTTTTTTGGGGCCTTATTTCATTATTTATTGGTGCCTTTTTTTCTTGTGGCCCAATTTCAAGGAACCTTATTTTCCAACCCTTATTCAAACTAACCTATTTATGTAGAGATAATTTATTTAAAGACTGATTTCTGTTTCTGTTTCTCCATGGAAACACTTGTTCATCTCCCAATTTTATTTAAATGCAGACAGCTACACAAACTCAGCTAACACTTGAATTCTTACGTCAGTATCTTAACAATGGAACTACAAGTACCTACATAAATATCTACTTCTCTTTAATGTACTTAAACTGTATGTATAGTTAGCACTGTCACTATTTTTATTGCACGATATTAGCTTGGGATACAGTCATGAATCAAACTGTCACTCAATCGAGTGTATACAATGGTAAGCAATTTCGCTAGATTGTTATCGACCGGATATGTGTGGCAGAAGTAATTGTAGCAGAAGTTTTTGAAGGAACCAACTTTTGCATATAATGGAATTGAAAATGAATGAATAAATATTTTGCAATGACTTTTTTATTGAAGTACATATCTACATAATATAGGTACGTATGTCCTTCTCAACATGGAAGTCCTTTTTTTGGAAGAAATAAAAAGTATGTTTTTGAAGTGTTGTGGAAAGGGTGTGCATTAGTATTCTCATGACATTTTAGATCTTTTGTTCAATTGGTTAATAATAATATACAAAAAATGTTTTTTTGTTTATGTGTTTCCGTTGATTATGGTTGGTTTGGTACAAATCAGCTCTATAAGAAAACAATAAAAAATTCTTCCTTGGTGTTAGCTTGCGCTTCATAATTTTACCCAGAAGTTTGTATATTTTTAGCATTTATGCATTTTAGTTAATTGAAAATAAAAATGTTAAAATAACTGAATTCAAATTTTGGTAGCCTACGAATATCATGTGTCATAAAAAAAAGTGTACTCTACAAATGCTCAGAAGTGGGATTATTTCTTTGTATTTCTATTGTGAACTGTGGAATTGTATTTCACTGTGCCCCAGGTTGTTGGTCATTAGATTGACATTCTATTTGCACACTTTTCGGCTCCCCCTAGCAGAGAAACCTCTCACCATATTATTTACTTATGCCGGAGAAATATTTAGCCATAATTTTTACCATTTTTATAGCACTTTATGAATTCATCGAATAAATGGTCCTCAGTCTGTCCGTAATAAAATTTAGAAGTGTAACTGATTTATAATTTTACTCCATTTTACTTGCTCAACTTCCTCCTTCTTTTCTGTTACATTTCCAGTATATTCAGAACACCATTATATGACCTCATAGAAACTTATTATTATGGCATTTTTGATTGATGTGCCGAGGTTTGTGGCAGAAATTCTGACAAATTTGACAGTCGTGTTGTGCAGATTCAGCTTAAGCTGAAAACACACCAGATCAGTCAAAACGTTTTTGATTTATTAAGCAAGAAAACTTTTGAAAGTATATGCTATGTTTCGCCTTTTGAATGTGCCTTGGCTCATAAAAAGCAATCAATTTATCTGTCTAATAACTCAGAATAACATGTTTTAATTGATTTGGTGTATTTTCAGCCTTCGACTTCTAATGTTTTCCTTAAAAAAATGTTAACGACAAAAAAAAGATGTAATTTTTATATCATCCTGCAACCAACACCTTATGCGATGCCCGTTACTAACGGTTAACAGTTTGAACAAATGAGTACTGAGTAGGTACCCAAACTTTGTTCCACTCAAAAGAAAAAAATGTTCTATCATTTTTCGTTTGGAATATAGATTCCAGACTTTTCTCTTTGTTTAGGTACCCTCATTTACCCTACTGAAATTTCAAATTTCAAAAAATCACGTAGTTTATAATTAGTAAATACAATTTTCTTTATAAAATACTATTTTTTATATCTTTAAGGCTTGCCATCTAAACTGGGGTAGATAATTGAAAAACCCCAAAAAATTGAGAGTATATTGCTTGGCAATCCTATGCCTTGACCATTGTGTTTTTAAGACACTGCCTACAAAGCTGTATACCGTTCATCTGGTACCCAAATTATAACACATTTAAAGATTTGATTATTGGGATTATTTTAGTAAGTATACCTACCTACTTAAAGCTTGTGGAAATGTTATCGTGTACCAATAGCAATTTGAGAAATAATTGCATATAATTGTAAGTTGCAATTCGAACGTAGATTATGACTTCATAAACAAAAATAAATTATTTGTACCTACACTTTCAGATGCAAAAATGCAACCGAAAACATTTCTTAGTGCAGCTATGAATTGGTGGCAAATAAGCTCTCTCCCTCCTCAGTGGCGTAGCATTTGGGCGGAGGGAATCGTCCGCCCCAGGCTGAACTTTATAAGGATTAACAAATTTTGCGGCACTACATATATGGAACTTAGAAGATCCATCCATTTAATTTCATTTGATCTATTTAATTTTGTTAACAAAAAAAAAACGCTCAAAAAATAGAACTGGTTTAAGTTTTTTAATCGCTGCGATTTTAAAGTACAAACATATGTATGTACAGCACATGGATTCACATTCAAAAACATGTGTCGCTTCTCTTACGACTAAATTATCTGACGAGTAAAATGGAACAAATTTACGACTTTTAATCGTCGCGATTTCTTGGTAACATACACGTGCATTCTTATTTAAATTCACATGTTCTATCTCTAGGCAGGGATGCCAGAAATCATGATTTATCATTATTTTCATGTTTTTTGGACCCAAATAATGTTTTAATGATTTCGAGTCCAAAATCATGATTTTCTAATTTAAAAAAAAAATATTTTTTTTATAATCGCTTTGAAAGAAACATGTCTAAGCTACACTACAACCTCAATTGACGAACACATTACAAACACAAATATATACTACGTTTACAAGCAGAATCGAAAGCTCGAGTTAAAATAGGGTCGAATATTCAACCCAGGTTTTTCGTTACTTGAGTTGAGTGCTCCATTTAGAGTTGAGTTGAAATGATATTGAGATTCCAGAAAAATGAATGGCATTAATGTATTTATTTTAATGCAAAGCAAATATAATTGAATTAACTCGTGTACTTTACTACACGTATCTATTTAAACAAAACTATATTTGAAGACAAACATACAAATAAACAGACCAAAGTGTATTATCTGTAAAGCCAACTCCTCGACACAGGTTTTTCGTCACAAATTTCGACTCGACTCAGCTCCCCGAGTGGAATCGAGTCGAATCAAGCTCATTTCAACTCGAGCCAGGTATACAAAGAGTTGAAGCGAGCTTCAAGCTCGCTTCAACACCACATGTAAACGTAGTAATAGTTAAAATGACACTTTGACTCAAATACATAACTTCAATTTTGTTTCTGTGATTTAATTTTTTGTATGGTATTAAAGTGGGTCTCTCTTTGGAAAATGTGGCAGTGGAAAAAAGCGTTTTACATAGCTTTCATTGTGATTGCTTGAGTTTTTTAATTGAAGCTACTAAGCAAATTTTTCTCAGATTTAATTTTAAAGAAAATATTCTTAAGGACGTGGAGAATATTTTGGAGAATAGCACTTGTTAAACATTTTCCAAATTTAGTGAAAGAAGATCAACTTCAGGAAATTGACAATGAGTGGAGAGCACTGAGAAACATAGATTTAAATTTTAGTCTAGATGCTGAAGAATTTTGGAAAGGCGTAAGCAAGTTAATGCAAGCAGATGACACTCCAGCTTTTCCACAACTTGTCGTAATTCGTTTATGAAATATTTTTACTGCCATATTCTTCAGCTAATACGGAGCGCGTTTTTTCTGAAATTAATATGGTAAAAACAAAATTATGAAACAGCCTTGAAATTGATTCACTAAATGGGTTGTTGCATGCTAAACATTTGGTTAAAAACCAGACATGCTATGAGTTTAAGGTTCATACAGAACTTCTCAACAGATATTACAGGAATATATACTCCAAAGAATTCACATACAAAATAAGTATAACGTAAAATTTAAAATATATTTTATACTATCTGTATTTTTGATTTCAATGTGCTTTATAATACCTATGTGCCTGAAACTGTGAAAAAAATAATATAGCACTCATAAATATGTATAAATTATAATAATTTATTTTAATGTTGTATACTCGTATTCCTTCCATTTTTGTATTTTTTTTAATAAATGCTCTCAATAAATATTTGAAAATATTTGTTTTACTTGTTGCGATGTAGTTAAAAACTTTTAATATCTCCTTTACCGTTTTCTTACTCAGACTTGTAGATCATGATTTTTTAACTAAAATCATGTATTTAAACTATGCTTTTTTAAATTTCTGAGTGGCAGCACTGTCTCTAGGTGCAATTGTGAAAAATGTGGTTTTCGGGTCGCAAGTTTGAATTATTTCCCAGCAAAAGTCTAACTATACCCCGTACTAATATTTAAATATGATAACCGCAGGCGTGGTCCTAGCACTACTTTGAATAAGAACTCATTCTTAATAACCGTTGACAAATTCAAATTTGTATATGTATAATTATGCGTTTACAATTTTGGGTTTATTAAAAACGTGAGTTTTCATCGATTTTGCTGCCCCAGTCAAAGGGCCACCCTTGACAATCGCTTGTTCTCAGTGGCGGATCCAGAGGGGGGGCTATAGGGGCTGAAGCCCCCCCCCCCACAGTCGATTCGTACAATTAGGTTAGGTTAGGTTAGGTTAAGAGGGGTGTGCACAGCACAGAGGCTGTTGCGTACACGGGGGCCTATTGGTCCATTGTGATCCCCTTATAAAAGAAGGCAGAGATGCCACCCAAACTAATGGTTCACATAGACTGGATCGTTTGCGAACCAGCCTGTGCTTTCTATGAATTTTCTCATGTTTGCCATTGAGACCTGCGCTAGATCTTCCAGTTCTTCAAAAAACCTGTTTCCAAAATAACGGAGTCGATTTGTTTGGAGGTTTGGACAATCACAGAGCAGGTGTTTAATGGTTTCAATTTCCTCTACGTCTTGACAGCTCCTGCAGAAATCGGGTGCAAATACACCTAGTCTGATGGCCATTGTGCCAATGGCGCAATGGCCCGTTAGTACACCTATCAAGATTCTAATATTCTTTTTACTCAGTGATAAAATATACCGAGATTCCTTTTCATTAATTCTAGGCCATAAACTTCTAGAGATAACACAGTCGTTCCTAGTCCTCCAGGATTTATTGATTTGCTCTTTTGTTATTAGGTCTATTTTCGTTCTAATCACGCCGATCGGGATGTTAAGTCCCATATCTAATTGGCTACTACTGTTTCTATTTGATAATGACCCTTTCCTTGCCAGTTCATCTGCTATATCGTTCCCTTCTATATCGCTATGTCCAGGAACCCAGCAGAGTTTGACTCGGTTAGTGTCACAAATATCATTCAGTTTGCCTCGGCATTTTGCTACAGTTTTGGATCTTATAGTCTCACTGGCTAAAGCTTTGATAGCAGCTTGGCTGTCAACGAAAAATGTGATCTCCGACGAGTTCAGTTTCTTCGTTTGTACCATTTCTGCCGCTTTTTCAATAGCGTAAATCTCAGCCTGAAAGACACTACACTCATCTGGGAGTTTATACGAATATCTAATATTCAGAGCTTCACAAAACACCCCAGCTCCCGTTCCTTCTTCCATTTTAGACCCATCGGTGTAGAATGAGATACCCTGTTCCCTGGTTAGTGAGTTGGGTTCCCAGCCATGCCTTTGGGGTATTAAAATAGAGAAGTGTTTATTAAAATCTATAAAAGGTGGTATGTAGTCAGTCGTCACATCAAGTGCGGCCACTGTGTCATACCTCTGGAGGATAGACCCATGACCATAGGTGCTTTGCTTCCAAGAGCCCAGTTCTTTGAGTCGAAGTGCGCTCTTGGCTGCTGTGCATCTTATGTACTCGTCAAGTGCCGGAAGATTTAAAATAATTTCCAACCCTGCTTGTGGCGTAGACCTCTGAGCCCCCGTTGTTCCTATACAGGCTAGTCTCTGTACCTTGTTCAGGTTTTTGAGATAGCTTACTTTTTCAACAGCCTTCCACCAAACGATAGAACCATAGGTTAGTATGGGACGAACAATCGCCGTGTACATCCACTGGATGACGTGCGGTCGCATACCCCACCGTGTACCGAAGGTTTTCTTGCATGTATAGAAAGCGCATAGTGCTCTTTTCATTCTTTCCTCTGTGTTCTGTTTCCATGTTAGCTTGGAATCAAGGATTACGCCAAGATATTTAGCTTCTTTGGAAAGTTTCAAAGGAATGTCATTAAGCCTTGGAGGAGTAAAGTCCTCTAATTTCTTTTTATTCGTGAACAAGACTAGCTCAGTTTTTGAAGGGTTAACCCCAAGACCGTTTTGTACTGCCCACGAAGATAGTTCTTTGAGTGCGGATTCCATAATATCTTTGATGGTGGTAAGGTACTTACCCGATATCAAAATTACTATGTCATCTGCATAGGCCACGATTTTAATGCCCTGATTCCTAAATCTTGTAAGAATTTTGTTAACAACCAGGACCCAAAGAAGAGGCGAAATCACCCCCCCCCTGTGGAGTGCCTCTTGTTACTGTTTTCTCAACAATCGTATCCCCAAGTTGCGAGCTTATGATTCTACCATTGAGCATAGTATAAATCCAGTCCACAATGGCAGACTCAACTCCAACTTCTTCCAGAGCAGCTTTAATGGACTCCGTGTTTACGTTGTTAAACGCTCCTTCAATGTCCAAAAATGCTGCCAGGGTGTGTTCTTTGTGTTCGAGACTTTTCTCAATTTGTGTAACGACTTCGTGCAATGCAGTCTCCACTGACTTACCTTTGAGGTAAGCGTGTTGGTAGCTGCACAAAATGTTTGGATTAAGAAGGTCCCTGACATGCAGATCAATAATTCTCTCCAGTGTCTTGAGGAGAAACGAAGAGAGACTTATAGGTCTATAATCCTTTGCAGTCGAGTGTGTCGGTTTTCCAGCTTTTGGAATAAAGACAACTTTAACCTTTCTCCAGCTATAAGGGACGTATCTAAGTTTGACACAACTTTTGAAGATTACCCTAAGCCATGGGGTGATTATCTGTAGAGCGTGTTGAAGAAATGCCGGAATAATCTCGTCTGGTCCAGCTGATTTATAGGGTTTGAACGAGTTTATAGCCCACATAATCTTCTGCTCTGTGATAACCTGTTCCAATTCTGGTGTTGATTGTAAAATTTTTAAGGAGACTGGTTGTGAATAGCCTGAGATCTCAGGACTCTTACACCCAGGGAAATGTGTTTCCATGAAGAGTTCAAGTGTTTCTTGGCTCGAATTCGACCATGATCCATCGGGATGCTTAATGTATCCTGGATTCGTGGGGTTAAAGGTAAGAACCTTTCGAAGTCTCGCCGCCTCACTTGTGTTCTCAATGGATTCACAGTGCCTAGTCCATTAATCTTTCTTGGCCCTTCTTAACTCTTTGGTGTATAAGTTAAGTTCGGCTCTGTATGAAATCCAGTCTTTCTCTAATTTGCTCTGCTTAGCTACATTGAAAAGTTTTCTGACCCCTGTTCTTCGTTTCTTAAGTTCACTGTTCCACCATGGTGGGTTAGTGGGTTTAATGTTACGAGATATAGGGCAGTTTTTTTCAAAGGCCGTTCTCATTTTACTAGTTAGGTTTTGAACAACAGTGTCAATGGTTGAGGTTATCGAAAACGTTTCTTCCTCAGGTGGGTCGATACGTTCATTCAACCATTTTGTGTACTCTGTCCAATTTGTTCTAGTTGGGTTTCTAAAAGGTTTAATATCATTTTGATTTCTGTCTAAAGTAAAGAGTATCCTAAAGTGATCCGAAAAGGATTCCTCAGGTGAGACTCTCTAGTTTTCTACAGAGATCTTATCATTATAACTCATAAGAGTCAGATCAAGAATTTCTTCCCTGTTTTTGTTTCGAAATGTTGGGTGATTACCCTTATTACATAACATGAGGTTAGAACAGAGAATGTATTCAAAAATTGACTCACCCCTTTTGTTGATATCCTTACCGCCCCATTGAGTGTGGTGTGCGTTGGCATCACAGCCCATCACCAAAGGTGTCCCACGTGCTATGGTGTAACCCACAAGGTCGCGGACCGTTTTTGATGGTGGGTCTTCTTCTTCGTACGGCATGTACGTTGATGCCAAGACGAAGTTGCCTTCCTTGGTCTCAACGCTGATTGCTACGTTGTCTCTGTTGCTGTACCTAGATAAAAAGAAAGCGTTAATTGACTTTTTCACTAGAATACAACTTCTTATTTCACCTTCGGACGTGGAGTGGAACAGGTTATAGTTTTTTGACCTCAATCCTTGTACCCGATTCTTACGAATCCAAGGTTCTTGGATTAAGGCCACATCCACGGCCTCTTGAGACATGAAGAGCATCAGGTCGTGCGTTGCTGCTATGGCGTGGTGCAAATTAATTTGCACCACTAGCAGCTTTTGACTCCCCTTTGCCATCATGCCTCCTTACCCTTACGGTTCCGAGACCATATCTCAGCACGTCCCCTTTCTCTTTGAGGAGAAGGTCAGATATCTTGTCAATTACGAACAAGAGGTCCTTCCCTTCCCCGCTAAAGCTCTTCCTGGAATGCAGGAGCTTCCATTCGAGTATGGAGAACTCCTTATTCTGTTTCGCCAGCAGTTTAATTATGGATGAGTCCTCGTGCGTGGCAGGAGGAGGAATCCATATATTAACCTGTTGGCGAAGCGGAATAGATGTGACGGGAAGAACCCCGAGAGAAGCTCCCTCCCACAGTTCGCCAATATTGGCGATTGTGTGAGTGAGGAACTCCCGGGATTTCTGGTCCCCACAGCATACCACTTTAACGCCTTTCCGCCATCCAGCTCCATCAAAGGTGTAGTCGTCAGAACTATCACTCTCCGATGCCGCCATCATGGCTTTGAGGATTTCATTCTCCACAAGTAACCAATTTTTTGCCGTGATTTTCCCATCTGGGTCGTCTCGACTTATTATGGCCACCTGCAGATCGATCGGGGTGGTGTCAAAACTATTGGTTTTAAGCTTTTTAGAGCCTTCAGTTTTGGTTGCCTCCTCCGATCTTGCTCTCTTGGTTGAACCTGGCTTCGTCCCAGAAGAGCTGCCTACCTGTGCTTTCTCATTCCCTTTCAGGTTTGATATAGCGTTGGTCTGCTGTTTCTTACTGGAGGACGCCAGATTCGGATTTGAGCCGGTACGAGCAGTAGAGTTGTTGCCAGCCTGTTCACGGTTTATCTTTTTAGGGATAGACCTAGATGTAGCAGCATTTACTCTTTCGCTGTCCGGCTTTTTAGCGTTCAACTGCTGGGTGGAAACAGAGGGTGCAGTGGCAGACGCTGCCAACTGCCGTTCATAGTTTCTCACCAACTTCCTATGCTTTTTTAGTAGGGCCCTGTCTCTCGGACTGAGAGAAGATGGGTCTTTTTTCTCCGTAGCACTCACGAATCGCTTAGAGGATCTGTAGTTACTGCGTTGCCTCGAAGCATTGAGGGGTGCAGTAGGCTTCAGCGTAATCTCTTCGTGACTCGAGTCTTCCAGTAACTCGTCCTCGGTTTGACTTCCTATAGAGGGAAGTCTGTCCAAGGTCTCCCTACCGTCAATAGCCAAGCTATCTAGTGCAGGAAGAAGAGTCGCTGAAAGGTTGAGAGCGTTGGATTGTCTTTTTAACACTGGTTTAATTTCTTTGCTAACAATTGTCACTGGCGACTTAGCTTCATCCGAAGCCAAGCCCTCGCCGGCAGCCGTGACCTCTGCCGACACTTGAGTGTATATCCCCACTCGGATTTCATTGTTTGTCAACTTTTTTTCCATAATTTCATTATTTGGATGTACATCCCTGTTTTTGTTGGTTTTACTTAGTTGTTTGTCCCTGCAGCTGGATTGCTGGAGGAACAAACTTAAGCCCCCTCGCCACCGTCAAGGCGAAAACCGTGAGGGGCAAAATAAAACTATTACGATGTTTCAATTTTGTGTTCGTATTCAAACATAGAATTTTTAAAAACACTGTGAAGCAAAGAATGATCTCTAAATTCATTGATATAATATTTACTAAAACAAGGTTGGGGCTGAAAAATTGGCATGAAAGTATGTTTTTCTAAGCCTCCAAAGTAATTGATAAAAAACGAAGATGAGACTAAGCAATTTAAATATAAAAACGTAGTTTCTATTTATTCCAAGCCCTCAAGAGGGACGAAAAATCAGGGTTGGGGCTAATCAATTTACCCCTAAAATGTGTTCTTCCAAGCCCTAAGAGAATTGAAAAAAAAAACAAGAATGGGGCTAGCAAATTTGGATGTCGGCTGTGTTTTTTCAAAAGCCTTAAAGAAATTCGATAAGGACTGGGGCTTTACAAATTTTACATATTAGCTGTTGTTTTCCCAAGCTTCAAGGAAACTTAACGAAAATATAATGTTGGGGCTTAATAATTTACATGTAAACTGTGCTTTTTTTTAAGCCCCTAGGGAATTGGCCGCAAAAACAAGGTAGACGCAAAAAAAATTCAGAGTTGATGTTCAAGCCCGACGAGCATTGGGCGAACGGCGAAACAAACGAGGTTGGTTCAGCAAATTTACATGTTCAATGCAATTGAGGAGCTTAAGGACAACACCTGATATTTGCATTTAATAAAGTTTTTCGGAAATTTAAAACCGAAATTTAGATATGTAGATGTTTGTATTGAGTGAAAAATGTTACCTTTTGCTTTTAAAATTCCTTTTCAGGTAAAATTTTGAGTAGAGCAAGCTATTTCTTTAAATTAAATTTAAGAAAGCTAATGATATCGATAGAATTGAATTTGACCACAAGAGAATATCACCTTTTTCCTAAGCTCTTCTGTTGATATCTTTCGGACTTAGATGACCCCCCAAAAATTTTAGAGCTTATAACTCTAAAACCTGTGTTTCTGATGCAAAAAAAACTCAGCATGAAATTTTTTCGAGCAACCGAATCAAACAATTACTGTTTATTATAATCAGTGTCCTCGAAATAGAAAACTAAAAAATTGCAGTTCGAAGATGTTTTGATGATTTCATACGTTTCCTTAAAACGATGCTACTTTTAATCTAAGTTTCTCTTTGGATTTCCTTAAAATAATAAATAAATAAAATGAAATAAATCAATTCATTCAATCAATCATCAAACAAAATTGCGTGTCTGTAAATGCTTGCTTTAGCGTTTAACCAATATCAATAAGATGTTTTAACCAATATCCTTGAAACGTGATAAAATTTTGCTCCCATACAAAATTTTCCCCTAAATTCTGCCTAGTATTTTAGCTGAGCGGTATCTACGCATCTCCAATTAAAAATAGTTTCTAACTGTATATCACCAAGATACCTGTTAGTGCATGAAATAATTGTTCGCCACTTTATTCTCGAGCTAAATTGTTACAGTTTATTTAGTTCATGAGATTTAGGTGGACTTTACTTTGTTAAGTCTAGTTTATACTTCAAAGCGAAATGAAATCAATTTTGAAATGAAACATCAATAATTAATGAACCAAAAGGTTTTCAAAAAAATAGTTTTCGTCATAATATTTGGTTACAAAAAGCCCATCGAGTTGCATTTGTTTCGAGACAAATTTGTTCCTTCTTGTCGCCAAAATAACTGCATTTAGTTTTTGACAGTTTTTCACGCCTAGGAAAAAAGTATTTTTTTCTATGAAAACTACACTTCACATGGATGTATAAACCAGGCTTTAAAATGAAAATCGAAAACGAATAATATTCGAAAAAAAACCATTTTATTTGATCACTTTTAGGTACTTGAAATATCGAAAAAAATTCTTTGAAATCGTTGAGTAAAATTTGTATTCAGAGATCAGCTGTTTTATGTGATATTTTTCACAAAAATGATATGTTAAAATAGAGTTTGGAGAGAAATGTGGGAGATAAAACTCAGCACGATCTACGTACTGCCTTATAATGTATAAATTTTACAAAAATCATTCAGTATAAAAAGAAAGCCATTTGAATTATCCTAACAACTTTTTGTACAGTGTAACTATCCTGCAACTATACTATGCCAACTGAGCTACATTCTGAGAAAAGAAAATTAGAATGGAGAGAGATTGTGTCTTTTTTTAAATGATATGTCTAAGATAGGAGCCTCAAGCCCCCCCCCCCCACAGCCAAATCCTGGATCCGCTACTGCTTGTTTTGCCTACAGCTACAAGCAGGTTCAGCATCAGCACCGTTTGTTTTTATATAGGTTCTCTTTTCTTATAAACTACTTTGTATCTGTACACTTTTAGAATTCCAAATAGTGTTGATATTGATACTCTATTGATATTGCTAAAGGCATGAGGTATTATATTTTAAAAGGTCTCAAAAGCGGTGTTGTGGGTAATTTTTCAAAGAATTTGTTTCTCATTTTTACGTTATTAGTCTTTATTGAACGGAAATTAATATTTACAATTGTTCTTAATCCTGTTTTATATTGTTATTAGATTACATTGACACTTTAATTTGTTTTGGCACATTAGGGGCCTAATTTTATACATTGTTTTATTTTTATAAAAATTATTTAAAAGGTTGTGAATTGTGATTGAAGGCTATAAACTATTAAATACTATGAAGATGATTCATCTCGGGTTGTTCAAATCCGGTTGTCTATTTGGAAGGATGTAGGGTTTCGGTGGTTTTTAGCCACAGTGATAGTTTGACCCTGTATCTTCGTTAAATTCAATTGCCTCGTCGTCGTTGATAGGAATAATTCCGTCGTCCAGTAGTGTTGTCACATCAAGGTATCGTGGCTCGGGGTGTCTCTCTTCACTTGTGATGGTTCTCACCAGAAAGTTTAGATGATTGCTTAGGTTGTTCGTCAGTCTTTTGGCAGCACTGATCATGTATTTATGAAGAGGTGTTATTCCGGATGCCTCGTAGAGTAGCTTGTTGCTGAAATGTTTTCGCCACCGTTGGTCAAAGTGGAGTCCCGTGCAGATCCGCAAGATCTTCCTCTCGAACACTCCCAGTTTTTTCATGCTGGTTTTGGAAATAGTAAACCAGACAGGAAAGCAGTATGTGATGATCGGTCTGAGAAGTTGCTTATAAAGAAGCAACTTCGTCCTTTGGCTGAGTCCATTCCTTTTCCGCATTAGGGGGTGGATGCGGTGGAGAGCGTAGTTTACTTTCTTCAGAACAGCTGTTACATGCGGATTGAAAGTTGACACCCAGATATTTCACCGATAGTTTGGTTGTCAGTTGTGATCCGTCAGGCAGATTGATGATGATGCTGTGGCCACTTTTAGCTGGCGGTGAACTTCGCTGTCCCGCATGGTCTTCTGAAACAGGCCAACTCAGATTTGACTGAATTGATTTTGATGCCACATGTTGTATAGAACTCCTACAGCCTTCTCACTTATGCTCTTCTACTCTTTGGGCTGCAATGATTGGTGAAATAGATTTGGCGTATTTTAGTGAATCGTTCGCATAGAGCAAATTCATAGCATTGTTGGGTTGAGGTTGGTCTGCCGTGAAGATGTTGTAAAGGTACGTTCCCAGCTTTGATCCTTGAGCAACCCTTGCTCTGATGTTTTTGGTTGTTTTCAATCTGGATGAAAAACGATCTGGAATTGAGAAAACTAAAAATTATTTTTATTAGTGAACCTGGAAAATTAAAAGTGGTTAGCTTATGAATTAGCCCCTGTATCCAGATGCTGTCGAATGCTTTCCCTATATCCAGGAAGCATCCAACAACAACCTGACACTTATTGAGGGTGCTAACAACGTTTTTATGAAATCGCAAGAGCGGATGTAAATAAATAATAAATAAATAAATTTGGTGGCGCAACAGCTCGTGGAGAACCAGGGCCTAGTGACTTACAACTCACAACCATTCCTGTGTGCGTGTTTGTTGGCAGGAATGGAGGGGACCTACAGTTTTTTGCCGAGTCCGAACGGCTAAATGAGAAGCACTTTTTCATGACAAGTATACTCTTGGAGGATTTGTCAGTTCCTCGCAAGAGGCAGTACCTCGAATAAAACATTTCTGTTTAAGGTGGCACGGCTGGGAATCGAACCCACACCTTCGGCATGACAGTCCTACGCACTAACCATCAAGCCACGAGGTACTACTACAAGAGCGGATGTAAGGTATAGAGTGTCTCTCCCGAAATCCAAACTGCATGTCCGGAACGACGCTGTTAGCGGTGTAGAACGCCTATAATCTCCGAAGAATAAGTCCTTCAAGGATTTTACTGGTGTTGTTAAGAAGAGATATGGGACGATATCCAGAAACGGTTCCTCTGTCGGCTTTCTTCGGTATCGGTACTATTTTAGCTGTCTTCCATCGCTTCGGAAAGTAGCAATTGTTTACGCAGTTGTTGAACAGGATCGTGAGAAACAGCACCATAACTTGGGGAAACTTCTTTATAATGTAGCTTGAAATCACATCTGGTCTAGATGATTTCTTAGGTCGTCCACTTTTGATTAGCTCAGCTACTTCTTCGGGGTTGGTGAAGCCTCCAGTCAGCTCGGGATCACTAGCAGGATTTTCATTGTTAAAAATGATAATTTCTGCGTCTGTCTGCTGCAGCTGCTCAATTGTTGCTTCAACTTCTTCTCAGAGTGAGTGGGTTTGGTACGAAATTTCCTTCAAAATACTCGGCAGATAATTTCGCTATATCCTGAGTCGTAGTGACTTCCCCTTGCCTGGTGCTGATTTTTTCTGGTATTTGCTGGCTTTTGTCGATGATCTTGTTTATTTCCTTGAATGCATCGGGTCCAGGTTTGATGGATTGTAGCCTTTTTTAAAACTGTTTTAGTTAAAATATTGAAGAGCGTTCCTCAACATAGTTTGCGTACATTGAAGTTCACTCTTCACCATTTGGTAGTTTCCGTTGGCCGTGTTCCAATCCCTTTGTTGAATCCATTTTAGGTGCTTCCGCAATCGCAGTCGATGATCATACAGTCGACGATTACTTTCCTTCTGGAAGATACTGGTATCTGTCCCGTGAGGTCTTCCATCTCTTCTGCTCATCCAATCTGTTTATGATGAGCTCCATTGCTTCAATGGCCTCCTCGATTTCATTGTTGGAAAGGTTTCTGTTGGAATCCGGCATCACTATGGTTTCCTCGATTTTTCTTTTGAATCGGTCGATATCTAGTTGGTTGTAGTTGATGTATTTCTCATTTTGTTCATCTGTTGTTAGTTCCACTAGCTCGTGGTCCACAACTCCCGTAAGGGTCCGGTATGAGTAATTCCGCAACTTGGGAATGATGGATGTTGATGAAGTTTGAGGAAACCAGGTAGAAGTCCAACCAGGATGGTGTTCTTGGGAACGTTGGCTTCGGTTGAGAGACCACCAGGAATGAATGATGCTCAATTTTTTCATCCAACCAGTTCACCAAGAAGCTTCCAGCTTCAGATGTAGTTGTGTCATTCCATCGTGGGTGTCGGGCATTGAAATCTCCCCCAGTTAGTCCATAGGTATGCTGGGCGGCTAGGTTGCTGAAAATAAAAAGATCATGATTCATATCAGTTTGTCTTGAACTGCATTTGTTGTATATGCTGAAAATAATTAGTGTTGCTCCAACTTCGACTTCTATGATGAGGACCGTGGCTTCAAACGATCTAAGACTTCGGATCACGACTTGAGAGGCTTTTATGTTCTTCTTTACGAAGAGCGCTGTGCCTCTCTTGCCTCTATCCTTGTCTGTTCGAAAAGTGTTGTATCCTTTGAAATCTATGTTGTTTTGCCTGGTGACGTTGGTTTCACTTATGAGGGCTATGTCCGGTGAGTGCTTCTTCAGAAAGAGGTGGAATGTCGTCCTTATCAAAACGCTATACAATGAATTGCCATTGTATGCGATTATCTTTAACCGGTTTATGCGCATTATGCGCTGCATAAATCGAATATAAAGATGGCCAAAGCCACTGACTTCTTTTTCTTACACAGGGAAGTGTAATTGCTTGGCATTGCGTCTCGAGGTTTTGGAATTGGATTCTGGTATTGTTGAGGTTGAGGCTTGGCTGCATTTCCCATCCTGGCCATAGCTGCAAAGCTGCAAAGCTTACTGAGGGGCGAGTCAATGTGCAGACTGATTTCGCCTTGAAGTTTTGTTTAGCCTTCTTCTGGGACTCCGCCAGCAGAACCTTACATCCAAGGTAGTTTGCCGGATGACCAAATTCTTTGCAGTTAGCGCAGTATACTCCTCCTTGTTACTTTTCCTTCCACTTACACTCCCCTGGGTTGTGGTCTTCGTTGCACTTAACACAGACATACTTCATGCCGCAGTTGGTTGCCACGTGACCAAATCCTTGGCAGTTCTTACACTGAACAATATCCGTGCTTTTGAGGCGTTCCAAGTGAACCTTCTGATTGAGGATCAGTTGTTTTGTGTTTATATCGGCAACATCACACGATTTACTGATTTCCACCACGAAAGAGGTGTAACTTTTCTTCTTGGACTTCCTTGACCTGAAGAGTGTAACGTTGATGGCGGTACTCCTTGGATCTGAAGTTCATCCTTGACTTCTATAGCTGAATAGCTTTGGTGAATTCCTTTAAGAAGAAGAAGAATCTTCCTGTCCTTACGGATGGCGTACGTGTGATTCTCAATCTCTTTGGACTTGAGGTTATCCCTTAGTGTGCCGAATCCATCCTTGGTTGCCACGTTGATGATTGCTTTTGTGGTGTTTAAGTTTTTCAAAGTGATGTCAATTTTCATTGTCTTAGCAAACTGGCTTATATCCGCGATGTTCCCGGAGAACACAATGATTGGTGGAATGCCTGGCTTGTTGGTTTTTGCTGTTGATCCTGTTGATGTTAGTTTTGCGAATGTTGGCGGTTGCTTGTTAATTGGCGGTTGTTTGGTGATTGTTGCTACAGCGGGTGTAGTTGGTTGTTGGCTCGTTGAAGGTAAGCTTTCACTGTTCTCCTTCATCTTTTTGGTAGCTTTCTTTGAAGTTTTCTCCTGTTGATTTGCCGTTGGTGAGGTTCCTTCTTCTTAGCTCTCACTCACAGTTGTTAAGTTGGCTTCATCTCCTGTGAGTATAACAATGTCTTCGTCCATCGTCAGGTTGCCGTTGTCTGCATTTGGTTCAACAATTATCTTGTTGGTGACTTCTTGGAATTGTCTGCCGATTTTTCGCGGGTACTCAGAACCCTGGTCCTTTTTTCACGCGAAGCAGTAAAGCCTCGATTGCAGCTAAGACGGTTTCAATAGTCAAGGGTTCAACCATTGTTCTACCTCTGCTTGCTTTCGGGATTAACTTTATCACGGATAATTAGGTACCTTACATTGATTTATTTTATTTATAAATAAACTAGCAATTGTTATCCATAAGTATATACATATACTGTACTCTCTAAAAGTCTAAACTGTATACTGTAAACTGTATACCTGCTATGTTATTCGGAGTTTCGTTAGTGTAGTTAAATTGAATAGAAACTATTTTGTAGAAACTCTTATTTTTCGAATTAAATTCAGGCCGTGAGCGCTTAAGTGCAAGAGTGGCCTATTTGATTTTATTGTTTGAAACTTTAAGCTAGGCCAATTTATTTAACTATTTGCTCACAGGTGACATCAATGCAATCAACTAAACATAAGTGATAACCCCTCGATTAGCCATAAAGTTAGAGTTCCATACGCTTAAATTATAAATAAATTGGGTGGCGCAACAGCTCATGGAGAACCAGGGCCTAGTGACTTACAACTCACAACCATTCCTGTGTGCGTGTTTGTTGGCAGGAATGGAGGGGACCTACAGTTTTTTGCCGAGTCCGAACGGCTAAATGAGAAGCACTTTTTCATGACAAGTATACTCTTGGAGGATTTGTCAGTTCCTCGCAAGAGGCAGTACCTCGAATACAACATTTTCTGTTTTTAGGTGGCACGGCTGGGAATCGAACCCACACCTTCGGCATGACAGTCCTACGCACTAACCATCAAGCCACGAGGTACTACGTTCCATACGCTTGGCGAGAAAAAAAACATGTCATAAAAATTACCAAAAAGCATTTTTTCTCCACTTTGAAATAATTGGAAACAAATATTTCAAATAGAATCATCTCTAGTGAAGTACTGCAGGTTAGGTTAGGTTAGGTTGGAAGGGGTGATAATACGGCAAGCCGCACCATCTCACTCGGATCTCAGTGGATCCATTGCGCTCCCCGGGGTATAAATGGTTAGTGAGGAGGGATAGGAAGGGAGTTAATAGGAAGTTTTAGGTGTGGGGGGCCTCCTTGAACCATCCTGAGTTCTGAATGAATTTCAGGATGTTCTTTAGTGGCAAGACAGAGATGTCGCCCAGTTCGTCGAAGAAGTATTCTCCAAGGGCCTCTTTTCTGGTTCTAGCTAAACTGGGGCATTCGCAAAGGAAGTGAGGGGAGCCCTCCTCTGCCTCTTCATCATGACACCCTCTACATAAGTCCGATGAGCTGATGCCCATTCTGTACATGTGGGTTCCCATTGAGTTGTGGCCCGTAAGGACACCAACCATGAGAGATAATTGAGGCCTGCTTAGCTTGAGTAAGTAATCAGTTTTTTTCTTTGAAATATTTGGCCATAGATTCCTAGAAACCCGACAAGTGTCGATGGATGACCATCTGACATTTGCAGCCTCTAAGAAACTCTGGTGTATTCTACTTTTTTCTTGCTCCAGTGGCATAAGCACCGAGAAGTCGGTTTGGCTCGGATCAAGAGACGATCCGTTTTTGGCCAGCTCATCCGCCATTTCATTCCCATATATATCACAATGTCCTGGGACCCATCTAAGGGTGACTGTGTTCGTTGCACCTAGTAAAGATAACATATACCGGCAACGCTTTATCAGCTTTGACTTTATAGTGATTGAGGAAATGGCTTTGATTGCCGCCTGGCTGTCTACAAAGATGTCAATATTTTTGTTTATTACTTCGCGTGAGGAGAGATGTTTTGCGGCTTCACAAACTGCAAGTACTTCCGCCTGGAATACGCTGCAAAAATTTGGAAGCTTTATAGATCTGCTAATTGGTGGGTTATCTGAGTAGATACCTGACCCAACCCCCTCTAAGGTCTTGGAGCCGTCAGTAAAGACCGAAACATGGTTTTCATTTATGACCCGGTTTTCATTCCAGAGTTTCCTGGTTGGGATATCTGTTATGGCTACTAGGTTGAAATCAATGTGCGGTGTAATGTAGTCTGTTTGAATGTCTATGTCAGTGAACTTCACTATAGTTCTATGACCGTAGTGGCCCTTTTTCCAGTTATTACACTGCTGAAGTCTTAAAGCACTTTTGGCCGCTAGCTCTTTCGTAAACAGATCGAGCGGGGCTAGTGAAAGGAATGTTTCTAGGGCTGCCGTTGGTGTGGTTCTAATCGCACTGGTTGTGCCAATACATGCAAGTCTTTGAATTTTAGTCATGGTTTTTAGATTGGTTTCCTTTTCCAAGGCTGGCCACCAGACCAAACATGCGTACGTTAGGATTGGCCTTATTATGGCTGTGTACATCCAATGAATGGTTCTAGGGCTGGGACCCCATCTTTTACCAAAAATTCGACTGCAAGTGTAAAATGCAATTGATGCTTTTTTCTCTCTTTCTTTTATATTCTCTTTCCAGTTCAGTTTACGGTCCAGTACAACACCAAGATATTTGGCGGTATCCGAGATTTGAAGCAGAGTTCCGTTAATGGTTGGCGGGTTTATGTTGGGAATATTATTTTTCCTTGTAAACAACACCAAACCTGTTACTGCAGGTTAACTGACTCAAGATTTATGAGCTGGGTAATTCCATGCAAAAGTGGACATGAATTTAGAAAAATGGAAAATTTATCTCGCTCCCTGTCTATTGTTCGTTAGTTTTAAAATTAGAATCACAAAATATTCTGCAAGTAACTAACATACGGCTGAAAATAAAATGAAATTATAAATGGTTTAGCCCTTAATTTATAATTTAAAAACGTGAAATAACTTGAGTTACCGACTTTTTGTGACGTGAGTTACCATGAACCTATTTTATTAAATTTGTATAAAACATTTTCAAAAATTTAAAATTTGTGTATAAATAACAACAGGCTGCTAAATTCTTATTCAACAAACCAGTTTAGTTTTATTGGTTTGATTAAATTTTAGAAAATGTGCATAGTACCTACTGCTACAAAACCCGTGTCCGAAAATGGTAACTTGAGTTACCTACATGTTTAAGTGTTATTTTTTTTTTCTAAGAAAGAATTTGTTTTTCCTAAATAAATTATTTTTCCTTATAGTCGAAATCATTACCGTGTATAGGGATTATATTTTGTTTCATCAATATTTATATAAGTATGGAAATTTTAATAAAAGAACACGTGAAACTCCACCATGGAATTGCCCAGCTTCAATATTTTAAGACCGACCCTACATAGGGATAGGGTGATATTAATAAAACAGAGCACGCTCAAAATTCAACTTTTTGAAGCAGGTGCTTCATTTGGTATGAATAAAATACTTGAGAAGGTGCCCAACGATTGAGCATCTCCATGTTTGATGAGAACCTTGGGGTTGACAGCTTGAGTAAAACTTATTCAAGAAATCAAAATCTTGCGGTTGCGGTTCATAACCGAGGATTAAGTGATTAAACACCGCATCAAAAACAAACTATGAATACTTCTTCGAGAGTAATAATTGTGGTCTGGTAACCAAAGTTGGTTTATACCCCTTCCTAGGTAATGCTCCTCTGATCACGGAAGCCGAGATCATTTGTGTGTATAGTTCGCCCTACCAGATCATTTTAAAACCCCGGTTTTCGCTTTGAACTTTGAATTTTTTAAACGATGTGGCAGGGCTTACTATAGACTCAAATGGTCTCAGATTCGGTGATCTGTGATCATTATCTAGGGAAAGATGCATTCATATTTTGATTTCGATGCACTGTTTAATCACTGAAGCCCCGGTTGTGGACTGCCAAGACATTGATTTCTTGAATAAGTTTTACTCAAGCTGACAACTCCTATACTTCTTTCTTTTTTTCGTATCATGCACACTCAAAATCTGCTGTGGGCACTCGTTCTACCAGCAAGCCTTTACCTTAATACTTTATATCCTAATACCCGCTAATACATCATAGTTTTTTCCACGATCACAGGAATAACAATATACAAATACTACAAAAGCTTCTATGGATTCTAACACATCTGAAAATGAATAAAAATGTTAAATTTCAACGTATTTAAAAAATAAAATAAGAAAGGACTCATAGAAATCAAGTTTATTTACAAATGATTGGCCTATCTTTACAGCATTTTAATTTTTTAATTTTTTCCTCTGTGCAATAGTGGCCTATCTAACTTAAAAATCAGGTAAAACGATATTTTGAAGGATCATGGATACAAAATCAAAAACCTTTTATTTTTTGATCATATTGCAAAAAAAATCAAGCCTATGTTTCTATATTTTGTAGTACCTCGTGGCATGGTGGTTAGTGCGTAGAACTGTCATGCCAAAGGTGTGGGTTCAATTCCCAGCCGTGCCACCTAAAAACAGAAATGTTTTATCCCAGGTACTGCCTCTTGCGTGGAACTGACAAATCCTCCAAGAGTATACTTGTCATGAAAAAGTGCTTCTCATTTAGCCGTTCGGACTCGGCAAGAAACTGTAGGTCCCCTCCATTCCTGCCAACAACACGCACGCAGGAATTGTTGTGAGTTTTAAGTCACTAGGCCCTGGTTCTTCGTGAGCTGTTGCGCCACCCAATTTATTTATTTATTTATTTGTCTAGGTATATTTTAAAACAAGTGTTTGAAAATAACCTGTTTCTTATTTTTGCTCTACTGAAAATATTGAAAAATGCAGTTAGGCAACTACACTATTGTGCTCATGGCCTCAATTATAAACTAAAAATCCAATTCCCACAAAATCATAAGAATTTCCTTTTTTCCCTTTTCAGTTTGGAATTCCACCAAAGATATTTTTTCCTCAAGGTCTCTCAGCACTGTTTCACACGTCACTGTTTCTTTTCCATTCACATTTATACACATCAGACATCACACACAGGCACAATACCCAGCCACACCAACACCACTCCTCAAACTCAAAATATAAATAATATAAAATTAGTTGACTTCAAACAATCAAATACGAAAGGCGGAAGAATTTTACCAGACAGCACACAGCACCTTTTCCTGTTCGCATTTTCAAGATTTCAACAAATTAATGCTATGACATAGATAGTTTACTTTATTATTTCGACTATAATTTCCATATAAACATACAATTTCAATTCATTTAAATATAAATATTAGCTAACTCTAGCTACCTACATACCCACTTTATTCATTCATTAAAGGTAAGTGAATTAAAATGAAATAACTAGTGAATGTTAAACAACTTTTTTTTCTTGTTCTGTGAACTAAAATGTGTGCGTATTCAATTTTCAATCACTGACTACGATCTATGAATGTCATTATATTGAATTTTCATCATTAATTTTAGTATAAAAACTGCAATGGGTTTTGAGAAACTTTTGCAATATGAAAATATTAATTTTAATATTGTGTGAAAGAAAAATGTAACATTCCTTATTTTGTGTGTTATGTCTTACGTGTTCCTAAAGTAATAAAAAATAAATAAATAAATAGAAAAACTGCATCAGTCTCGCTCGCGTTTCCCCTCGTTTTTTATCATCATTGTAAAGAGAAACTCTTATGTCGAATTCCTTTCAACAATTGGAGATCGATTTCTTTTTTGTGTTGAAAAGAATTTGTTAAAAAAAATCAATTTTTTTATGTGATTGTGTGTGTTGGCCATTGACATAAATTTTGAGGCAAAAAGTAAACAAATTAATGGGCATACAAATACTCAAAAGTGCATTCCGACTTACGCGTCATTTAATACGATTAAAAACAAATATATTTCCGGGAATAGTAGCAGAAATAGACAAAAATTATTGTGCGTCCGTTTAAGTTAAAAAAAAAATCCAAAATCCATCAAAAAACACATCAAATGAGGAACACGTCGGCGAGCGCGCGCTTCATAACATCAATCGACTTTGGACACTTGAAATCGAAGTTCATTGATATTTTTATCACTTCTTATTAATTATGCACTGCCATTTGATGAATTAAAAACTTTTAAGAGATATATTTGTTTTTAATTTATTTAAACGAACGAGAAACACTTTTGAGTATTTGTAAAACACCGCAGAACAAAACTTTCAACTCCAGAGAAATGTCAAATCTTACTAGTGTGTGTGAAAGTCTGTGTAAATCTTGCTAAAAACGAAAGATTTGATTTGTTTAGAAAAATTGATCTTTTCTTCTAAACAAATCGATTTTTTTCTAAACAGATTCGATTTTTTTGTTGTAAGGAATTTAACATTAAAATTGCCGGCGTAAAATATAAATTGAATTGAAGAGAATTCATATCTGCTTCTCGCTAGCAGTGTTGCCACTAGTTGGAAAATTTTCCGAAGTAGATTTTCAAAAAAAAAAAAAAAATGCACTAGACAATGTATTTACAGTAGATCTGCATTTTCCAATTTGTATTTGTATTTTCGAACATAAAAAAACTAGAAAGCAACGTAGTAAAACCATAGTAATCATTGACTAAATAAAAAACAAAAGAATCTTAATATTTTTTTGTTTATTTTAAATTCACCGTCGATCGGTCATTAAAAGAAAACTTTTTAAATGACAATCAACATAACCAAATCTGATAGAGGAAGTGTTTCTTGCCACCGTGGCTGCAATTGCAACAAAGTGGCAACCTCCCATGAATTTTGTGTTGAAAGAGTTTCTTTAATTTGAAGAGTAAATTTGTAGTATGAAAATGAGAACCTGTTGCAAAAGTTAATACAGTTGTACTGTTTTTCTCAATACATTCTGCTTTTCAATGGTAGATGCAGGTGCAGTGATAAATATACTTCTAGTTAAAGCCTAGTACGCTGCTGATGCGAAACGAAATTTTTAGTTGGTCTCCATCTCCAATAAGACAACGAAATGCTTACGAAAACGATGCGGAAAAATATTAATTGACAGTTGCACAAATTCAAAAAATTAAAACAAATGCAAATGCAAAAAAATCACAAGCATCCATGCTGTAACGAAAGAAACAACAAAAATAAACACGAAAAAACACAAATGTCATTTTTTCGCACACAATAAATGGTCTGTGTAATTAATTGAGTGCGAAAAAAGAGTGTAGACATCTCCAAATAATCTGCTACAATTATCAATTTCGCTCATCGAACAGCGTACTGCAGAACGAAAAGTAGAACTAAATTTTTAGTTTATGATTTCGCTGTGTGATTTTTGTATGGGATTTTTCGTTTCGCATCAGCAGCGTACTAGGCTTAAACTAATACTTTTTCATAAAAAATTATCAAAAATCTAATAATTTGTGGCCTGATTTACTGATTAGGGTTCAAAAAGTGGGTATAGTTTTATTGGTGAAAATGAGGGTTGGTATTACTTTTTTCGCTTGAGTCATATTTGTTTTACATTTACCCTATTTTAGCAATCAAAATTGTATTTTGGAAAATGTACTTTTTATTTCATTTCAAGTCAAAAAAAAAGTATTTAACTGAAGCAAAAATGTGAAAAATAGTCGACGGGAATTGTTGTGTTATTGTCATTTTGATAACGTCTACGTAATGTTTAGGAACAACACAATTTATTCCTTCAATTAGTTTGTGTGAGACTTTGAAAATTTGGTGAGGAACAACGGCATGGTGAATCAATTTGAAAATTTATAGAAATTTTGATGTTATGAAAGTCTACAAATCAGCATACCTACTAATGAAAGTTATGCAAACAAAACTAGCTCAAATAGTAATTTCTTAGTACGTGTTTTTAAACCTACGGTGAAGGGTAAGAAAAATATTCTCTACAAAATCTTAGAAAGAATCTTGTAGAAAATGTACTTATATTTCCAAAACTGTTCTTGAATTTTGTTGTGATGTCATTATGTTCTCAGATATTGGTGATCAAAGCCAAAATATATCTTTTTTCATTAAAAGTTAGAACAAATTCAGGCAAAACAAAATTGTACAACAACAACAACAAATTGAATTAATGCTGAATGAAGAAGTTATCTGACCATTACATCTGATTCATAAAAAAAAAACCATCCATACAAATAACAACCTTCATTTCTGGCAATATAGCACTAACAGCAAAGAAAAATAAAGTTTGTTAATAAATCTGAAAAGAATAAATATAAGGCAATAGAATGCTTTGTGTTTCAACTCAATACGACCACTCATCACAGAGATACAGCTCTTCAAAAAACACTTATAAACAATAAATGCACAACTGGGTCGAACGTACTTGCTCTTATGTTCACGAGGCTAAGGGTTTTAGAAATTTGAATATAAGGACAATGATTAAATTATGAGAGAAAAATGTTTAAAAGCATAAAATAAAATTAAGAGCAAAATGTTTAAAAGCATAAAATACGATATTAGCTAAAACAACTCAATACAATTTTTTGGAAGCTTCAATATAAAACAAATATTGGAATCAGTCTTACCGTTTTAAAGAAAATCGAAAATTAAAAAATGGTTCTTTGGGAGGTACCATAAATAAGCATTTTTGAAAAATGCTTTTCCACATTAAGGTAGCCTTTGCTTAAAGTAATTATTGATTTTTTTAGAGAAAAGTTATGGAACCGTTGTTTAGAAAAAAAATATGTAAAATAGCTGAAAATAATTGTATGGCAGGTATTGTTATTTTTTAAAATGAAAAAAACGTGTGGGCAGAATCATCCAAAACTACTATGTACCTAGTTTTAAGAAAATCGATAGAGCCGTTAAGGCTGTAAACGAACAGACAGACAGAATTGTGCCACCCACTTCTTTGGTATTCTCTATCATTGTAATGTCATGTATGATTGTTATCTCGATTTTTTTTTGCACTAATCCAAAACTTGACCTGTAGTTGTAGTAATTGAATTTTGTTTTTGAAGTCCTTTCTGCACTTAACGACATTATTATCAATAAAATGTATCGGAAGTCCATATTCTTTTTTCGTTCTTGAGATCATGAGGCCTTCTCATTGTGAATAAAAAAAGCTTAAGCTTGGATTTTCTAGGAAAAGCTTTGTTTTGTTAGTAATAGCTTTTTTTTAAATAAACCAAAATTAATGTTTTTTTTCATTCGAGTGATTGACAAGAAATTTTTGACTAATTCTTATTTTCTAGAATTCTCTTCAATTATAGAGTGTTCAAGGCCATACTGTGGCTAGGCATTGAAGATATATGGCATAAATATAATTATGTTAGTAAATACCTAAGTGTGGAAATGTTAAAAAAAAGCTATTCGGTTTGTCGTTAGGAAAGTGATATCTCATATATTTTGATTAATCAAGAAGCAAGCAAGTGAATCCACAGTTTTTTCACGTCTGTGAAGTTAGCAGGGCAACTTTCACCAACGCAAATGGGACCTTGACAGGAATTTGCAGTTTTTTTGTATTTCTATTCCCGATTTTGCAGTTCGCCAAATAACGGTGTAATTTAGTGACCTGCTAACTTCACAGTGAAGTTAGCACATCACATGGCGTATCTCAGGAACCAAGCGTGCTAGGAACTTGAAGTAAGGCTCCAAATTTGCAGTTTTTTTGCATTTCAACGATAGGCTATGTTCAAAATTTGAAGTCCTCAATTTGAAAAAAATTTCATACTGACCTGCTAAATTCACAGTGAAGTTAGCAGGTCACATGGTGTATCTCAGGAACCAAGCATGCTAGGAACTTGCAATAAGGCTCAAAATTTGCAGTTTTTTTTCATTTCAACGATAGGCTATGTTCAAAATTTGAAGTCCTCAATTTAAAAATTTCCCAAATTTCACTTCAATATGAAGCAAGTAGGTCACATCGTGTATCTCACGAACCAAGCATGCTAGGAACTTGCAGTAAGGCTCCAAATTTGCAGTTTTTTTGCATTTCAAGAATAGGCTAGGTCAGAATTTTGAACTCCTTTTTTTAAAAAAAATTTCATACTGACCTGCTAACTTCACAGGGAAGTAAGCAGTTTGAGGACTTCAAAATTCTGACCTAGCCTATCGTTGAAATGCAAAAAAACTGCAAATTTGGAGCCTTACTACAAGTTCCTAGCACGCTTGGTTCCTGAGATACGCCATGTGATCTGCTAACTTCACTGTGAAGTTAGCAGGTCACTAAATTACACCGTTATTTGGGGAACTGCAAAATCGGGAATAGAAATGCAAAAAAAAAAATGCAAAAAAACTGCAAATTGCTGTCAAGGTCCCATTTGCGTGGGTGAAAGTTGCCCTGCTAACTTCACAGACGTGTTTTTTTCCCTCTGTATTTGATAGAAAAACTGAAAATTTTACTGAGGAGTTCTGTTCAGAGATCTTTTTTTACTGAACATGCCTACTTTTTTGTATTTTTATTCTTAAACTGAGAATATCATAACTGTTGAATTGGAGCTACCCGTCATTGATGAGCTAAATCATAAAAACTACGGAATTTTGAAATTTCTGCTGTATTTTTTTAAAGAACTCGTCAGAATGTCAGTAAATATTGACGAATAAAGACAAATAGGGTTTAATTTTAAAGCTTACATATATTATGTGGAATAAGTCCTCCAAATTGGAGCTGAATAGGCACTACAGTTTTATTTTTTTTAACAGATCATTTTTATCTAATGGGGTTCTTTTCTTCAAATCATTCATACTTTTCAAAAATCCATGAAAAACAATTTTTCCCATACCAGATTAACATTTAAATCTGTCATAATTTCAAAAAATATTTGAAGACGAAAAACAAGTGAACTGTTGCAGACACATCGGTTTTTATTTGAAATAAGTATAATATACATAAAACTTCGTTTAAAAGATTATTTTTCTCTTTTTACTAATGATAAGAAGTTATTAATTAATTGTTGTTTTTATTTAATTGAGAAAATTTTAATTTTAATTTTATTTTATGTATACATTACTAAAAGGTAGTTTTTCATCCTTGGTATGAGTTTGACGTTCGCTGGCTTTCATTTTTAATTTCAAAAAATTAAGAGAAAAAGAAAGAGAATCGTTTGCTTATTTTAATAGGCGTGTTCAGGAAAATGAAATCTCTGACGGCTCAGTGTCAAAAACTGAGCAAGTGAATCCAATATTTTCTTTCCTCAGTTATTTGACAGCAAAATTTCTGAGGAATCTTGTTCACAAGACTGAGATTGCTGAGGGCTCTGAGATCTCATTTTCCTGAACTTGCCTAATGTTTTTGTTTTGTATCAGGGCTGTCTTTTGGAAAATTCAGAGGCGAGTAGTTTGTTCAAGACTATACTCTGTCCAATTTTTATTTGCAGTACAGGTCTTATGGGAAGCTTTTTTCAAAAACACCGGTGCCTGTTGCTGCTATCACGGCACTTAATTGAAGAAATTGCCACTGAAATAAAAACAGAATTACTGAGTACCATTGAAATTATTTGTGTACTCTTCATTGAACCCTCGTACATCCCACTATGATCTATCTGCTTCCCAGCTGAAAGGAGACTGGTCGCCAATTTGCCATCAACACTTATTGACATTGTGTTATTAAAAACAAAATACTTTGAGTCAGAGTTCCCAATGCTCAGTTGATGGAAATTCTTAAGACTTTTTCTTTCGTTTTTGCAATGGAGCTTGTAGGAATCAAGCGTTTTTAGAGCTTTTGGTAGCAAATATTTCAATTTTAGAGAAATAGGAGTTGACACTTGGTGTTTTTTCTGTTTTCCAATTTTCTTTTTTTTATATGGAAATCAATAAATTATGTATAATTTTGTTTCGAAGAGAAACAGTTTCTTGTAGGTGTTAAGAAGTAAAGAAAAAACAGGAGATTGTTGAACAAATTTTATGACCTTAATAAAAACAACACAGATTCCGATAAAAGAAACAGTCGATGTTTCTTCAGTATCAAAATGAAAAAACTTACCTTTAAGAGGAGAAGGTCTACTGGGAATACCTTTAAGAAAACCGCACCTATTATCTATCCTTTTGGTTGTAACAGGGCAATTGTTGGTATGGGATTGACCATATGCTCGCTCCCAAACTTCCGTTGGCTCACTTTTATCCGCATTCGTCCTACAACCTTCTTTGGCCTGTTGGCCACCCGCGTATGTAGGGCAAACGTCGCCCCTTTTTATTGCGATTTGCTATCCCTACGATACCTACAATTTAATTCGGCTTCGAGTTTGTGCGCGAGTTGATTTTATTCCCAACCTCAGCGGTAATAGGCAGGAAAGTAGGATCAATACCTATGTGCTTTGTTGTTCTTTTTTTCGTTTATAAACGTTTGCTGATGAATAATTGAGCTGAGCATTTACGAATTTGCAATCATTGTAGATTCGAGTTGCATCGTTGGGCCCATGGTGCTTTTGTTGTAGCATCGAGTTATCGAGTTAGGCCCCCGTCCCCGTAAGACTGCCGTAACATGGTAGCGTGGAAAAAGAGATTGAATTTATTGCGGTCAGCACTATTTTTACTTTAAAAAATATTAATAAACAGTTGGCAACCCTTATGCTATTTTTGTGAGATTTGTGGCAACTTATAACGCTCTCTACGTTAACCTTATAAGAGCTTTAAAATAAAGATAGCTTATTGAAATCCATTATGGTCAGAGTGAAAAGCAAACATCCTATCTTCCCTGTACTGCAAATATAAATTGGACAGTTTCAGTGCCTATAACATCACATATCTTTCATTCAAATTTCTTCAGAAATAAATAAGCGAGGATTGTAGTCAAACAACACAATTTGAGTTTTTGTATTCGACTGTAGTCAAAATAATTCTCACTCGCTCAATTCAAGCTGCCCCAAATGTACATGTACAATTGTACATAATATGTCACAGAAGATACAAAATTAAATAAAGCGGGAATTTTTAGTCCGCAGTTCCTACTCACTTCACATGCCTAATCTAAGTGCATTGCACAAACAAACATTGAATTAAAGCTATTAAAAGCCTGAAGAATTATTAAGCTTTTAATCAAACTGCTGCAAGTCAGCCCCGTTTCAATCTTTTCAATATCAGAATCAATTGGAAGAAATATAATGAAAACGTATCAACAATATTTATTATAATATTGTTGATTGTCAATACCTTTAGGAGCAGGAAATAAGATTGTAGCTTTGTATATAAAATCTATAGTACTATCATCAGCCAATTTTTTTTATTTTCATAAGCCTTCACCAGGCGGCGCTAATATGGAAATGTATTTGATATTTGAGAGTTGACATAGAAGAAAAATGTAAAAGCAAAATGAAAAAGTCGTAAGAGAGGGTTATATTACATTGATTCTCGCAACAATAAGGGGAGCAAGGGAGACAAATGAATCAGTTGCTTGTGCCATACTAACGACAAGAATAAATGAATGGAAATAAAAATAAAACAAATTCCTTTCTATTACTCGATTGTGTTTGTATGTGAGCTTGAGGTATAAGTTATATGTTTATTTATAGATTTTTACGTACATACATAATGTAGGTAGGCATGTAGATTATATTTTCGTTTATTATTTTAATTTTGTTTTTCAAATCCTGGGTATTTGACTTGAAATTTTTAATCTTTGTAGAAATGTTGCAACTTTTCACCACATCTATGAAGGAATTATTTAAGGACATGTTGCGATATTTTAATTTATTTACCTTATGTAGGTAGTAGGAGTTTTATCAGTTTTTCCAAATGTTATTATAACATTATGATAACAGTCTTACGATAACGATTCATGGAATTTAAACCATCATCGCGTAAAATAAAGAGTATATTAAGTTTTTGTTAGGAAAAAATACATTAGGTAGTTTTATTATGAATAGTTTTGTTTTGATTTATTGCTATTGAATAAAACTTTTTTTTTACTATTGGGATGCAATTTTTATTTATGTATTTGTTTGTTTAAATTTCATGTAACTCCAGAAATAATTTGTGTTTAATCACTTTTACTCACTATTGGTTAAAAGTAGACAAGAAAAAAAATCCTACGGGTGGGGGTTTTATTTCCCCCCGCTTGAACAGAAGGGGCAGTCTTATAAAAAAAATATAGTAAGGTACCTAGGTAGGTACTTAGAATGGAAAAAGTATACCTATTAACAAACAACCACTTACAGTATTGTTTTGTAGCTTTTTGGAAAACCAGAAGTCCATTCTCATGGTTTATTTTTAAATAAAGTTTATTTCGTAAACAGCTTCGACAAAAATTGTTTTCAAACTTAAAATTGTGAAAAAGTTGTTTTTTAATATACATTATGTATGTTTTTCCATTTTAAGTATTTTTTTTATAAAATTGCCGCCTGTCCAAGCCGATTAAATATACTTTTTTTCTTGTTTACTTTTAACCTAAGTACATGCCCTTGGCAGATTTTACGCGAATCACCTAGCATGCTGTATGCACAAAAAATATGCCATTAAATTAACCCCTAGAGCGACTAAAGGGATGATAATAAAAATCTGAAAAAATTAGGGAATATTTTTTTTTTTCTTTTAGAATCGGTTTAGGTCCATACAACCTGATCTTTTTCTTACGACCAACCTAATGCATCTACATACCTACACCCAGCGACAAAAAAACCCTCGCATTGATCTATTTTCATATTTTTGCGCTTTAACGGTAAAATTCTACCTTTCATCCATTTTTTTTCTCTAGTTTTTCTATTTTGTCATATTTATTGACAAATAAGAAAGGTTTTCGGATGAATGTGTTTTGCCTACTGTGAAACATTCTCCTTATGTGATGGTATGGGGAGCCATTACAATGTTTGGTGTTGGGGCCATTATTATGCTGGAAGGCACTGCTAATGTTGCAAAATACATTCAAATGATTAATGAAGGCGTTTTGCCAACATTAGAGCAATACTCCGAGCATTCCGAAAACTTGATTTTCCAAGATGACTCCATGTCACCGAGCCAAAACGGTGGGCTTAAACTTAATTTAATGCATTTTTTTAGACATTTTTAGAAACATTGATGAGTTCTTGATATTCAGGTAAAAAATTATAAAGATTCTCTTGGGATTTCGTCACTTCCATGGCCAGGAAATAGTCCGGACCCAAATCCGATTGAGAACTGTTGGCAGCAAATGGGAAAACAAATTAAAAAAAACGTCCAAAAACCATCATTGAGATGAAATCAGTTATTGAAAAAGTTTGGTATAGCGAAATAAATGAAAATTATTTAAAAAAAAGTTGTTCAATTCGATGCCAAACCGCATTTGTGAGGTTATGAAGAAAAGGGGCGGAACGACGAAGTATTAACACTTTTTTTTTGTTTAACCATGTAATTTATTTAATAAAAAGCCGTTTAAATAACTTAACCGTTATATTTTTCATGAAATCATGATTTCCTTACCCCTAAATTATGTAAATACCAATTTCTCCAAATTGAAAAATTTGAATAATTTTTTACTTTTTTTTTGTATTTTTTTAAAAAATACGATTTAAAAACAAAAATCGTTTTTTTTTTAATTTAAAATATATAAAATATATTAAATTAAAAAAATAAAGAAACAAAAATTAAATATATCTCACGAATTCTGAATACAGGCGAGGTTTTGCTCAGCAGATATACTGCGAGGGTTTTTTTGTCGCTGGGTCGCTGGGTGTATGTACATATTCTCCTAGCTATCAACATTTCAAGAGGCTTAGAATTTTTGAAATTGTGTGCATAAAAACTAGATGAAATACATAAAAGAACAATGTTCTAAAGCATGAAATTGATTTAAGAAAAACGAATGTCATCTATGTTCATAAATACGAAAATATTAATTTTATACCAACAAAAAACTTGAAATCATTGGAGCTATTTATTTGAAAAAATTAAATACAAGTTTGGTTTTCTGGTTTTGAAATTCAACACTTTTGTGAGACAAATATTCCAGAAAGATATAAGTACTATTACAATTTTATTATTTTTTTGACCCTTCACCGTTAGTTTAAAAAAGTACTAAACAACGACTTTTTATGGTCTTTTCGTAAATCTTTTGTTTCCTTGCAAATATTGATTGCATGGCTTGCATTAGTATGCATAGTTTTAGACTTTTAAATCATCAATATTCCTGTAAATATTCAAATAGATTCATGGAACCGTTTTTCCACACCAAATTTTCAAAGTCTTACAAAACCAGTTAAAGGAACAAATTGTGTTGCTCCTAAACAATGCGTAGTCGTTATCAAAATGACAAGAAATTCATCAACCCGTTTTTGAAATATTGAATTTTCAAAAAATAAATTTAATATTTTTTTAAAAATCCAAAAATGATTTTTTTTTATTCAAAAAGCTTTTCCTCAAAGGTTGTTTGGCAATTACCTTTATTTTTAGAGCCAACAAAAATTTTAATTTCCCCTCTGGAGAGTTACAAGAAAACCTTAAGTTCAAAATTTGAAGAAAATCGCACCATTTGTTTAGGCTGTAGATCCAGATACAAACCAGACAGACAGACAGACAGACAGGCAGACAGACAGATATACAGACAGAAAGGAAAAAGATAGCCCAATTTATGATAAAAAGCCCAATCTGACAACCCTGCAATCAACCACCCCAAACAAAAATTCGTTTTTTTACCCACCCCAGCACAAAAATATTCCGATCGTATGCTGAGCGGCAGCAGCAGCAGCCGAGCATAAGCAACAGCAGCCGTTAATGGCAACCACCTACGTGTTTACCATATTCCAACAACAACCAACAAAAATAACAAAAAACGAAAGTAAACAAAACAACCCAAAAATATACACACTAAATGACAACGAAAATTACACCTAACAGCAGCAACCTTTCCCCACCAAAGCATTTTTACGACTGAAATCTGATAAAAACAAAACACGAAAGAAAACACAAAAGTAAAATAAACAAATAAAAAGATTTAAAGTAACCATGGTTACAAATACAATCTTACAATATAATGTCTGTTCGCGTACCTCATAAAACTACGAATTTCTACGAATTTAGCCCGCAGTTCTGTCAAAGCTTATATAAAAAAAATAAAATTCGTAGAAATTCGTAGTTTTGGGAAGTACACGAACAGACATATTACTTGCAAGCATATATTTTATTGTTTGTTTCCAAATACAAATTTTTTCATTCCCAACGATAGAAAGAAATACAATCATACTTTCATTTCAGCTCACATCAGAGCCAAATACGCATACGCACCCAACTCTCAACCTATTATTCATTGACAAAACCAATACATTTGAAAAAAACAAAATTGCTTGATTTTTTGCCTCCCTCCAACTCTTATAAAAAAGTATACAGCTCTCTCATTATTTCATTATTACACTTTATTCTTCATTTGCCATATTCTTAAGTTTAAAATTCAGCTGTACACTCTTAGTTAGGCTCAGCACCAGTAATTTCATAAGCCGTCACTTGGTTCGTGCCAGTCGTTCGTCACCCATGATAGTACTATAGATTTTATATACAAAGATTGTAGTTGTAATTTCCATTTGATTTTAATTTCGACAGCACTGCTGTGTATCAGACAAAAGAGAACCAGTTATTTTAAGTGAGAAGAGTAGCTAGTGCTGGCATCATTGAAGAAAAAAAAATGTGTCTTTATTTCGGACCAGTGTTCCCAGATTGGTGGTTTTTCAAACCAAAATGGTTGGAAAAAATGCCTTTGGTGGGAAAAATGGTGGGAAAATATTCATAGTGGGATTTGTGGTGAGAAAATATTTCAATGGTCTCTTTTTTGGTGGGAAAAACCACAATTTACTATTACCTGCCTATCTTCGAGTTTTATGACATACCTATAATGATTTGGCACTAAAAAACAGAAACTTTCAAAAATAATTTTTTTTGTGAATACCACACAAACGAGGTACCAAAAATCAATGAAACTTATTAGCTGATGTTTAATATTGATATACATTAATCTTGTAATTAACTAATTTTAATCAATCAATTTAATTGAAATTTGGCATCACTATACATCTTGTACAATTCTTTAATTCCAAGTTGTAGATCATGTTCTACATCCCAAATACGATCCACCAACCTGTCATCCTTTCTTCCATTCCTCTTTATTTCTAATTTCTTTAAAAACTTCACTTGTGATTCTACCGTCAGCCAGGCAAGTTGTAATTTTGTATAATATTTTAAATATCTTTTATATATTATTTAATAAATCCTTTTTTATATTGATTAATTTTAATCATTCTTGAATTCTTTTCTTTTTCGTTGGAACTGCTTCTCTTGAAGCAAATTCTAGCTACATTCCATCGAGCTATCGTACAGCTGACCTTTTATAACCGTTAAGTGACCTTTCAATTGAGATGCCGACATTTTTTTTGTAACCTTGAAACGAAGTTTAACTGAGCAATTATTGAAAATAGTTGATCTTGTCATGATCTAGTGATCTTTCGGATCGGTATACATTTTTTGTAAATATTCCACAAATGAGGTGGCAAAAGACGAGCATGACCTTAAGAAACTTTAACTCTTGATTACAAGTTTTCTAGGGCTGATTAATTTCTAGGACAAGTTGACTTTCTTCACCAATTACTGACCAATTAGATGACATACTTTTTTTGCCAAAATTCTTCTTTTTTTATATCTAGGAAATATTTGTAGCAGAAAAGGTTATGGTGGTTTTTTTTTCCTCCCAGTACAAAAATGGTGGGATTTTAGTTGGAATTTGGTGGGATTCTAGAAATCTCATCTGGCATCACTGTTTCGGACAGCTGCTTTGCGGGCAATTACCATTTATACAGTCTACTCCGCACTCCGCTTAATGGAACTGCGTTTTATTTCCAAAATCGGTAAATTATATTAGTAGAGATACTGCTTTGTATAAATTAAAGAAAAGACTAAGGGTCAGTTTGTTCACATTGGGTCAAATCTGTAATAAGTTTTTTACAGGCTCTGGTTTAATTGTATCAAATCAACCAATATTGACTAATGAGTGATTTCGATAATTAACAATTCTAACTATGAATTCATTGACTATAAGGCTAGGAACGCACTTGCGATTTTAATCGCACGATTATGTAGTAGCAACAAATTAGCTAATCCTGAAAATAAATTAATTATCCCTGAGTTAGCTCAGATAGCAGTTACTCAGTTTTTCTGTTGAGGATTAAATTCATCTTTATCTTTCAGTAATAAAAAATCTAGATATTGAAATCGATGTGTGACTTCTATGGATATCACACTTTCATGCCTTTCCGTATGGAAATCGAAATTGTGTCAAAACGAAAATTGCACTTTTCAAAGATTTCAATAAATTTTGCTATCAAAATCGACATGGTGCCAAAACAGAAATTACCTTTAGTTTAGTCCCTGAGTTATTGCACCTAATAAGGTGAGTTAACTTGGAGTTAACTTAGGATTTAAAATTACTGAAAAACACATTTCTGGAGCTAACTGAGGTTTATCCTCGGGACTAGATTGATCTCCCACTGAAAAACTGGTCCTAATAAGTAGACCTACATTTTAAACTAAATAAATATGTTTTCATAAACTTTGACGTGTATTAAATGTTTTAACTTTATTTTACAGATGGAAGAACTGTACCATTCAATAAGTAAGGCCATCAACATTGATAAGGACCGGGAGCAGTACACCAAACTATTTGATTTCGTAAGAATTTCTGTAGTAAACGGCCTTAAGGAAAACGATATTTTCAAAGCACTTTTTGCAGATTTAAGTTTATGCGGTATGTTAATATATTTCATTATAACGCCTACATATATTATTCACTAGCTTAATCTAGAATAAAACTTAAATCCAGATTAAAAGTTAGTTAAATCCCAAAACTAAATCCAAATCCATATTATTCAATCGTTTAATCCAAGCTTAAATCCAATTCCTTAAATCCAAACGCAATTAATCCAATTGAATTTAAACTGACCTCCGGAGGTCAGTTTAAGTTATTAAATCAAGATTAAAACTGAATTTCATATTATTCCCTTCTCTAGGTCTAGACATTTCAAATTTTTCAAACCGATTTGAAACAAAAATTTGCAATACTTTTCATGTGCTGTTTTTGCAAATCGAGTTTGTTTACTCGGTGTGAAGAAAAAATTGGTAAATACATATCATTTGTTTTTTTTTTTCAACTCGAGTTGGCCAACTTAGTTTGAAGCAAAAACGATGACGACGGCGACTCATTGTCACAGTGTCATCTCGCTGATATCTCGCCAAGGTCATCCAAACGTAATTTTCAGCATCTTCGTCACTAAGCTCGCCTCGCTGTGATCTCGCCATGCCCAGTTACACGGCGATATGTGTCGTGGTTTTCTCGCTATGGCCTTGCCATGACATTTATACATGGTTTTTTGAATTGAACATGTTTTGCCGTCATCTCGCTTTGGCCTCGCCTTAGTCCCGCCAAAAAAAATTTTTTTCAAAAGAAAATTTTGTAAAATAGATAAAAAAAAATAAAAACCGTGGTTAAAAAGTCCAAAAAGTGGTCATTGTGTTTGTCTTATGAGGTTTCGCCATGCCCATTTAAACAGCTTTCTGTGTCCTGGTTTCCTAGCTATAGTCTCGCTTTGGTCTCACCATGATATCTACACGTGGTTTTTATCATTGTATACGTATTATCATTGTCTTGCTTTGATCTCGATTTAGTATCGCTGTAGTCTCACCAACATCGATTTAATTTAAACTCGGCCTAGATTTATATGCAATTTTAATAATATATATTTGTTCTTAAATCCACTCAAACCAACGACTTGGGCTTTATAATAATTGTTTCAAGCCCGCGGCAAAATATTCAATTTCAACTGTCACGGGAGAAATCCCGACATTTCGAAAATTTGACGTTTGGAACGATTTTATATCTTGATTTAAAACGTTTTACATCTGGATTAAAGGCATTTTAAGCCCATTGGACATAACATTTAAGGCATGTTTAGAGTGAATAATATGGACATGGATTTAAATTTTTGGATTTAACAAATCTGGATTTAATAGTCAGATTTCAAATTCACTTTAATTCAATTTATATCCAGAGTGAATAATATGGCGGTAAGTTTAAATTTCGCTTTTGGTTTATAATTTTAAGTTCAATAACTTATTCGGTATCACAGTGTTCGTTTAAAATTTGGACTAAGGACCAGTTTGTTCACACCTTGTCAACTTAAATCAATGATTATTCCAGTTGGTTATCATTGAATGCGTTTGTTCAGCAAAATTTTAAACAGAGAATCCATGATTTGAGCACTTAATTGGAGAAATCACTAATTCGCCGATTCTGTCTGATTAGCATGATTTAATCAAAGATTTTCTGGAATTTCGTTTGTTCATCATTGGTTTTCCTAAGCGTAGGTATAAAAAAGAGAAACAAAATCTATTAAATTCCTTCGAACAAAGAACATGAATGAAGAGAAACCAAGCATCGTCCATCTTGCAAGAAAAAAATAAACAATTTGTACAGATTTTACTACAAATTGTAGTTATTTTATTTACTATCGAAAAATAAAGTGCTTTTTTGCAAGGCCTAATATAAAATATGCATAGAAAAACTACAACTGGGAAAAAAATCCCATCACTAGGTTTCACAAAATGCCAGCACTACCTACACACTTCAACTATATATTTGGAAAAAAAATCAATTAGCCGCATTAAAATAAATACAAATTTCACGTGTGTAGCTATTCTGTATAGTAATTTAACAGGAAATAATCTTAAATTGAACACAACATTATATTTCAAGCACTGATTTTCCGTGTTTTTTTGCACAAAAAATGTTTTTTTCGAAAGCTCACTCACACTGGAATAAGTTAATGACGGAATATGTCTGACAATTGATTGACAGATAGACTGGAAAATGGAAAGATTATTGGAAAAACTATGATTTATTAATCAAACTGAAAATTGAGTGAACAAACACTCTCTGATTATCACAGATTCATAACTATGGGTTTAACAGAATCAGTGATAATCTAATTGCTGATTTAACCCACTGTGAACAAACTGGCCCTAAGTTCATTTGTTCCCTGAAATTACACCATCAAAAGTCTTAGAAAAAAAACTCACAAAATTTTGGCAAAAGCACTAAAAATTAAGAAGGAAAGTTCGACAAAAAACCTGGAAATTACGCCAAACTCTTGGAAAAAGAACTACAAGTTTTAAATGGAAATTAATCCCAAAAAAAAAAAAATAATTTTTGGACCAGAAAATTTGTTTTTGATTTGGAAAAAAGAACAATTAATTTTCGGGAAAACAACTTTTTCGACTTTTTCTTATTTTATTTGAATAAAATGATTATTGTAAGCCACGCCAACATACTGAGTTTTCGTGGGCTTCAGAGAGTGTAAGAATGAGGTGCTAAAGGGGGAATATTTCAGGGGGTGTGGAGGACGAGGGTTATGAGCGGTGAGGAGTGACAACGCAGCGGAGGTAAGCGAAAAAGGGGAACCTGATTTAGAATCGACCGTCCAGGTTCCTTCAGGAGTGGGTAGGGATGGTCCAACTGCAATTCCAGCTGCAGATTCTCGAAGTGTGACAGCCCAGTATGTATAGGTATGAGATGAAAGAAAGTGGCATGAAATTTTGTTTTGTAGCGAGGTGAGGTTTAGCGGAGGAGTAAGATCCCCCCCTACATCCGGCGAGCTTAGCCGTGCTACGCCAGCATGCCACAGCCCTGTCCGCTAGACATTGGTACCCTTTCGGTCCTATCCCAGCCCAATTCAAAAAACATTTCCGGCTCCTATCCATTTCCGGTTTCCTTTCAAATGCTTTTCCTGTCCTGAATCCTAATCCTATCCCCGGGTCCCTATCCTTTTGCCCCGTTACAAATGACAATCTGCGTGATATTTCTCATTTATGTTACTATTTTGTCATATATATATAACTTTACATTTTTATTTTTTCATATACTTAATTTCTAACTTCCCATTTTTTTTGTTGTAACGTAACTCGACGAAATTAAGTGTCTTTGTTTGGTGAAAAGTGAGTTTGGACCCAATATTAGAGTAGAGGTTCCCTATTTGCGGATATAGGTTCCTTAAGGGCCCAGTCCTTGAGTGGCAACATTTTGCGAAACCCCTTTAGATACCCACACAGAGCTCTTTGTAGGTAGGAGAAAGGAGGAGTAGAGTTTGTGCGAGCCAAAAATAAAGGGCTCCGGTAACTAAAATAAAACTGGGATTTTTGGGAGCTTAGTCCTAGTACAGGCGTTGATTTTATATATCGGAAGAGATTTTGAACAGAGAGGGACCACTTTAAGCCAATCTTTAAGGCCGAATTTTGTTTGCCATTGGCACAATAGTAAGAAGATCAGATCAATATTCATTCATTAAGCTAGTTTTTTCTTGTAAATTGTATTTAGTTCTTAAGTTTGTCTGGAGAATTTATAGTAATTTAATTATTAACAGTTTGCTTTATAGTTTTGTTTTCGGTGGAAAACAGCATTTCATTTTCAAATCCATATGTATTTGTTTTTTGTATTCTCTTTGGAAATTGCGAACATTAGAGTAGGGAGCATTAAAAAACTTGTTTTTTTTATTATGTTTAGATTTAGGGTTCTTAAGAAATAAATAAAGGTTGTAAATCACGTCAATAATGATGAAATTTACGGATTTTTTTTTTGAGCTCTTAAGAAGCTCGATGGCTGTGTAGATTGGTTTTCAGGGGGTGCGGTACGGCGGACGGAATCCTTTTCGGTGACGTAAGTATGGTTCACTAGTAGTAGGAAGAGATCCTGGCGTCAGATTAGGGGGATTCGAATTTCATGGCCAACCGAATCCCAGGCGGGGAGGGATATGTGGCAAAGTTGCATCAACAGCTGCAGCGTACCCAAGGTGTGTGTGTGTGTTTTTGAGTGGTGGTAAAGTTTAGTTGGCATGTTTTTTTATTTTTTTGGAATAGGTGAGGTCTAGCTACGGGGGCAAGAGCCCCCCCTACATCCGGCAAGCTGAGCTGAGCGGTGCGAGCATGCCATCGCCTCCGTAGCAGACATTCTACCCCTACCCCATCCCCTCCTGCTGGATCCTTAACCATTCCCTACTTTTCTTTACTTCTTTTCATTTCAATCCTCCTTTCATATTCCCATACTCTACTCCCAAATACCTCCCTTTGCCTCATTTCAAATGGCCAACATCCAAAATCCAACAAGATTAGAATTCCTAATCATTAAGCTGGAAGTTTTTTTGCCCTGGGCCAGGCATAGTTTCTATATAAGAAGGTTTTATAATACAAATTCTATATACTACTGAAATAAATCAGCCAAGTAGAAGACTTAGCATTAAGGATTGGACTTGTTGAATTATTGATTCAAAATAGCTTTTTATGGCCTTTAGTCCTATAAATTGGCGTTTCGTTCGGCTTACTCACTTGAACTCATCAGTGACATAGTGAGGGCTTTGTCATACGCAATTTATATTAAGTTCAGTTCAACTTACATGAATTTTTCAACGAAAATCCACTGTAAACTATATCCAACAAGATTAGAATTCCTAATCATTAAGCTGGAAGTTAATGAGATTTTATTTTGCGAGATTTCGGTTGAAATTTCCAAGATTTTTGGGTTCAAGATGTAAATACGAGATTGTTAAAAGCGAGATTTTATAATAGCGAGATTATGAAAAACAAGATTTTAAGATTGCGAGAATTCGTTATTCGATATTATTAAAAAATGCTAGAATTTGCTATTCGAGATTTTGGTTTGCGGGATATCGTACCGCTTCCTAAATTTGACCAGCCGTTTTATACATTTATGTATTTATTGAGCATAGTAGTATCGTGGCATAATGGTTAGCGCGTTGGACTGTCATGCCGAAGGTGTGGGTTCGATTCCCAGCCGTGATAAAACATATCTAACTTTCAAGAAAAATGACTAAAAATTGCCGTGATTTTTTAGTAACACGATACATAATTTTTACTATTTGTTTTAGGAAAAAATCCTGTCTTGCTTCAGGTGCATTGAAAGAACTACTTGTGCATCTCAACTCTCAAGCTTACATTATTCAAAACATTTAAAATAGTTTAAGCCATTTGTATCTTTATGGATCATTAAGAACTCCTGAAACCTGAATACAAAAATATTTAATTTAATTTATTTATATCTTCATTTTCTTCACAGGAAGCTATGCAGATAATTTAAAAGTCTCTAAGCCTGATGAATTTGATCTCGTATTGAGGCTTGAGTTTCCATTTCATGAAGAAGTACATTTAGATGAGGACATGGTATACGGCGGAAATGTCCATATTAACTTGTTCAATGTAATCCATAAAGTAAGCCATCAAAATCCACCAAACAATTCCATGCTCAAATTTTTGAGAGATATAACAAACGATAATGGCTATTTATTACAAGATAAATTCCAAAGTTGGTTTGAAGGAACTTTAACTAGATACCTAACTAGAATTAATTCTAAATTAACTTTTGACCACGAAAGCATTTTTCTGAGATATTACAAACAAGGACCAGCACATACAATTGAAGTTTGCAGCAGCAGGGGTACAATTTCGATTGATTTTGTTCCTGGATTTCGATTTGCTAAATCACAATCCATTTCTCCATGTAGTTTTCTTATTGAAGAATGTGACAGTTGGGAAGCTATTCCGAAGCCAGTGGGAACACAAAGCAATCCATCATTTCAATGTTCATATACAGAATCTGAGAGAAGACTTTTACGTGGCAGAAATCAGTTTAAGAATACTTTGCGTATGATGAAGAAATTTCGTGACATGAATCCAGCCATGGTGAATCTTAAAAGCTATTATATTAAAACCTTGTTTTTGTGGCACAACCAATCGACTGGTCAACAACACTGGAATAATTCCAATGATACACTTATGGACGAGGTACGTCGAAAAATTATAAATTTTACCAATGTAAAATAATTTGTTTTTCTTCGATAAATAGATGTTCCAAGTTCTTGAAGAAGCACTAGAAAAACGGGAGATATTATTTTTTTGGGATAAAAGAGTTAATCTCTTGACACTCAGAGCATCAAATCATCAAATTGAACGCATGTACCACGAAGTCAGAAATGCAAGAAAAATTCTATCCAAACGTTCAGGTCTTGAGAGCAGTGATCTACAAAAGATAAAAGATCTTTTCTGTAAGTGTAGCTACATAATTGACTGGTCTATACCTATTCGAATACATTTGATTTTTTTTTTTGGTATTTTTATTTATTTTTAAGTAACCCGAGAAGAGCAAGATGAAATGTCGCCACAACTTGAACAAGAAATTGAAAGAAATTTTTGGGACATTGCAAAGGAAGCAGTCCAAGCTGCATCACCTTATCTTCCATGGGTTGCAGGAATTACAGTTGGGGCAGCAGTACTTGGTGCACTTTTTACTGGCTGGCGCAGTAACCGCCAAAATAATAATAATTAAGTATTCTCACTCAAGCTTTTTACAGATACAAAAATTTCATTCGTTCGAAATGTACTTGTTATATGTACTTTGTTATATTGTATGCTTGGCAAGTGATGACTCTATTTTGTAATGTAGTAAAGTGTATATGAATAGTAAAATCATGTGGGATGTAGAATACATTCAAGTTTTTAATTTGTATATTTTATAATGTAATTTTTATACAATAACTACATATAAATCATTTATTGACACATGACCTTTATATTTAATCATTTTTACTATATTTTAATATAAAGCAATTAATATCTATAATAAAAAAAACTAATATAATCAAAGGACACGATTGTGTCACTCATACACAATTTTAAGAGTTTATTTATTATTTCACCATACACTTTTCATTTTTAACTTTATGAATACTCAAAACTGATTTCTTGAAAAGTTAAATTGTGAAGTTTTTCACTAAAAATGCAAAGTTTCCAAGACTCTAGACTTTGCAATTTTCATGAGATGACTTTGCAATTATTGTGTTTTGCAAAGAGAAAACCGAGACACTCAGCCGTCACAACAGCTCAGAATAAATTAAGCGTTAAAAAAGAAAATAAATGTACACACAATCCGAAATTTTTTAACTAAAACATTGAAATTTAAACTAACCGATTTTCTATTTAAAAAAACGCTTTGGGGTTGGTGAAGTGTTTATTTGTTTGATCAAAATTAACGGTTTGAAAGGAAATTCTCCTTGAGCAAAAAACTTTGCTTCCTATTTCCATAGAAGCTTCGGTTTTTACAAAAAAAATTACAAACTATTGTGTTCGAAGCTCTGCAGGCTAACAGGCAAGGCCAGCCCAAGCTAAATTAGTGCTCTGCGCAAGCTTCATGATTAGAGTCCTTCAACTGGGGTTATTGGTGGAAGAAGTCATGTTCTTACTACAAAAGGTGTAGCCTTTCATTTGGCATTAAATATCTCGCAATTTCCTGCTTTTCAATTAAATTATTTCGCACGCTCAGTGGCTCAAAATCTTCGAAATAGATTTAACAACAACAAAAATTCTTCAAGTTTCAAGTCTTTGTGCCTTGTATATATTACATATATATAAATTTAGGTTATAAAATAATATAAAATATAATATAAAAGAAAGGCGAAAGGTGCACGAATATCAAAACTTTTATAAATTTCCAAGTATATAGATAGCTGTATAGCGTGAAATGAACAGCAAAATTTTAACTACCTTTTTGCAACCAAAAAAGCTAGGTATACGGTTTTTATTAAAATTATACACTGTGGCGTATACGTGCCATAACTAAAAACTATAAAACAGGCAAATGCCGGCAAGCCACACGAAAATTAGTTGAAGATAAATAAGATTTAATTTTAGATCAATCATAAATACTATACATATGTACCTACATACGTCATACATCATAATCGTCAAAATGGTGATGATATAAACTTTTATATTTGTATTCGCAACGTTCAGTAAATATGTCTCTTTTGACAAAAGTTATAGGATATAAATGGTTAAAAAGGTATGATACTGAAAAATCTAAAACAGATGAAAAACAAAAGATAAAAGGAGAATGGACGTATCGTCCCATATGGGTGACTCTCCGCTAACTGTGATTCTTTTTTTAGAAAATTTTCAAAAATTAAAACTTCTTGGAAACAATTTCTTCCTGTTTTTGTGGCTTCATTTATTCAGAGTATCATATCAGTACAAGCATTTTGCTACAACTTTTAAAAAACATAAAATATGGTGAAATGTACTAATTTATTTTTTATTTGTTTGTTAAGAAGATATATGCCTCTGTAGTTAGTGCAGTCCAGAGGATCGGGCAAACAATGCTAAGGTTCCATTCATCGGGCATGCTTTTCTCCGTCCATATTTTACAGATGAGCTGGTGCATACTCCTAACGAACTCATCGTCAGCCGCAAGGCCATCAGCTCCTGCAGCTTTATTGGACTAAAGTTAAGATATAGCTATCTTTAATGATTGAGATTGGGCGGACGGAATTGTTGGCCTACGTCATCCAGGTTGAATGGTGCAATCTGCATGGTAGCGGAATTCGGTTCGTCTTCAGCGTTGTACAATTTGCAGAAATGATTTTTCCATATCCTCAGCACCGACTGCGATTCTACCACGATGTTCCCCTGATTGTCCTTGCTGGCTTCGGCTCAGGCCTTTTAACCTTGGGAGGTTCTTTTTACTTTTTTGTAAAACTTCCAAACTTCATTCCTGCAATGGCATCCCTCTAGTGTCTCTGTCTAGTTCCTCGATCTCATGCTTCTCATGCTCTTTCTTTTTCCTTCTAAGAAGCTTGTGTTAGCGAGCAGCTCTGGTCCTTCTATGCAGCGCCGTTTTATATGCCTGTTGTTTGGCTGCATGTATGTAGGTACTTGCCGGCATTCTTCGTCAAACCAGGGCCTTCGCTGTGGTGGTCATGCGAGGCCCAGCACGTCAGAGGCGGCATCTCTGATGGCTTCTTGGCAATTCTTCCACTGGTTCTCGATACTTGCGGTTGGTAGCATAGGGCTGTTTAAAAGGGCGCGAGGGACTCAATTGGAAAAGGATCTGGTAATTTATTGTGACTGTAGGCGTCCAACGTCAAACTTTCTCACAGTACTTCCCTGCTTTGGCTTTGGTCTGGATATCCGTAGCGTAACCTTGGCTACAAAAAGGTAGTGATCCGAGTCAACGTTGGCTTGGAACGTTCAGACATCCTTGATTCTGGAGGAGTGACTTCCGTCGATCGCCATGAATTCGCCATTTCCCCTTATGTATATCGAGATGCGGGAAGTGCGTGCTAGCTACAACGTTTCACCCCGCAGCAAAGTCGATTGGCCTGAGTCCGTTATCGGAGGTGGTTTCGTGATTGCTTTATCTTCCGATTGTGCCCCCAAAGACGTCTTCTTTTCCTAGCTTGGAATTAAAATCACCCAAGGCAATTTTAATGTCAAACGCCTTGATGCGAATTGTCATGAGGCGCTCGTTCGAATAGTTGAAACTCAAGACTTCTTGCCTAGGTCTGCCTCTTACGACGAATTTACATCCAAAGAGACGCTGCCCTTGTGGTCGGTAACAGTCACCGTAGAAGATGTTGCAGTCTCTTGCAGTTTTCTTTTGCCCTGCCCATCCCATATAGAGAGACAGAACATTCCACGTGTAGATCCGTTGCACGTTGTCCTTATTTGGTTTTCTAGGTTCGTCAATTTATTCTTTATAGGCGTGATCTTCGAATAAGTCGTAGTAGCCCGTATAAGGTGTTCACTAAGTAGTTCAACCTAACTGGAACTGAAGACGCCACCGCCGCGCCGTTGATTCTATCTGGAGGACTCTTCCGCTGCCACCTGGATAAAGGATAAGTGCCTTAGTGGGAACACTCCTCCCCCGGAAATTCAACAAATTATGCCAGAAGTTTCCCTTTTTTCCCATGGAAAAAACAGCAGAATTTGTATGGCGAACTTTGTGGGATTTTTTTTTTAAACAAAATCCAGAGTAATTCTTCCGGGGAAATTTCCGAGGACCTTTGAAATTCCAGATTCCAATTCCTTTGATCTCCAAAAATGACTGTACCTACTTGCCATGTAGCCGTTAAAGAAAATCTTTTACATCCCAAAAACGGCTCGAACGATTTTGATAAAAAAAAAAAAAAATCAGTAAAAAATCAGTACGTATGCTGTACTTTCTGGCAAATTTTCGATTTTCTCGATTAAACCGATTTCAATCAAAATTTGTATCCTTTGATATGTCAATGATCAAAATTTTGAAAAAATTTGTTTTAGATAAAAAAAAACACTAATTTTTATTTTGCAATTTCATTATTTCAAAAACGGGTTGATGAACTTTTTTGAAACAAGGTTTAAGCTAGAACTATAATGCTCGGAGGGGCACTTAAGTGGTCGGAAGAAAACAAGCGAATACACGGAAAGCATAAGGACGCGGCTATAATTGCGGAGTGGAAGGTTTCGTCAAGTTTCGGTCAACTTTGGTTACGGAAGTGAGGTGCGCTCCCGAGCGCACCTCACTTAAGTAAAACTGACATTTGGTGAAATAGGAAGGCCAAAAAGAGAAAGATAATAGTTATATTATGGGTGTGTTCCCCTTTTCTCGGTACGGAAAGCTACTTTTCGTTGGTTTTTGACATTAGCTTCAGTGCCCATCCGACTATTATAGTTCTACCTTTATTATTAAGCTCATGAATGATGATCCTTAAGACCTCTATTACACGATGATTCTTTGCGTCTGACTCTTTTCGAATTTTCATGAGTGCGAAGGAGAAAAAGCATCGGATTTCACCTTCGTACTCATTGGATTTTGACAAGAGTCAGACGCAAAGAATCATCGTGTAATAGGGGACTAACTAAATGAGAAGCTTTTTTTCTCAGCTTGTTTAATATTTTTAAATTCGAGTATTGATTTGGCTGTGCTCAAGTCATTTCATCCACTCCCTTAGAGGAGCGGTACGATATCTCGCAAACCAAAATCTCGAATAACGATATCTCGCATTTAAAAAAAAGTCTCGAATAACGAAATTTAAAAAAAATTATTTTTTTTTCATAATATCGCAATTACAAAATCTCGCTTTTAACAATCTCGTATTTAGAACTCGCACCAAAAGGGTTGGCTACGAAATCTCGCAAATCAAAATCTCGGATTCGAAATCTCGCATAACGAAATCTCGCAACTACAAAATCTCGCTTTTCATAATCCCGCAATTACAACATCCCGCTTTTCATAATCTTGCAATAACGAAATCCCGCAAACTAAAATCTCGCATATCAAAATCTCGCAAAATTGAATTGCATTGCAACAAATACATTTTTTTAATCAAAATATCGCGAATTAAAATCTCGCGCGAGATTTCAATTTGCGAGATTTTGATTAAAAAAATGTATTTGTTGCAATGCAATTCAATTTTGCGACATATCATACCTACTGCAAAATACATAATCCAGTGTCTGAGTACTTTTGGAACACACTGTTATTATTAATTTGAACTAATGATTTTTCAATAATATTGTTGTCAAAAGAACAAAAAAGAGAGAGAACATGGAGATGGTATATCCAGTTGTAAAGTGTCATGGGCAAATTGCATTAATCGTATTTGACCTTGAACTAAAAGATACTTGGGCCTATTCGGCGTAATCTTTTATTCTGCTATTCTTTTATTCTGCTATGAATTTCCATACAAAAGTTTAAGCTGTCAAAAAATCTTTTATGAATTATAATTTTGGTATTCGGCATGCTTAATCTGTTATTAAATCTGCTAAGAAATCTGTTATGAACTGCCAAACTTTCGAACTCAGAACAAAATCTTTTACAAATCGCATTTTTGGTATTCAGCATGCCAAGATCTGCTATAAAATCAGTTATAAATCGTAAAAGAATAAAAGACAAACTTTTCTGACTTTCATCATAAAAGATTTCAAAAGTACGCAGGAATATGAAGTAAAAAGGGATAATTTATCTCTTATTTCGTCAAAAAAATGTTTTTAAAAGGTGAAAAATGTAAGAAAATATATTTAAACGGGTTACGTACGAATGACCGACAAAAAAAATGTCGACTGGTTAAAATGTCGAATTTTATCGACTTTTTTGAAAGTTAAAACACCGACTTTGTTTTTACCGACTTATTAAAATGTCGACAGTTTGAAATGTCGATTTGACAAAAAGTCGACTGCCCTGATAGAAGTCGAGAAAAATATCGACTTGTCGGAATTTTTCCCATACAGAAAAGTCGATATAAAATATAAATCGACATTTTAACCAGTCGACATTTTGACTTATCGATATTTTGTCTGTCGGTCATTTGAAAGTAACCTAAAGAACAAAGCTCTGCCTTAAATGTTTGCACGGAATAACTATAAACTCAAGAATCATAAATTCTTGTATGATTTTTTAACAGGAACTTAACAGTTTTTTGATGCTGTGGAAAATTTAAGACTATGTTTAAGACACAAGTTCTTATTTGATTCTTATAATAATTAACTTATTTAGGTAGTTATTAATTTTATATTACCTTTTGTTTAGCTTCAAGAAAGTTTAATAGAATGCATTTTTGTTGCCTACCTACATTATACCTTATATTTCGAACTTTTAACTGCCTCATTTTCTGGATGTTTTATTATTGTATTAATATTAAAACACATTACAGACCCTGAATAATAGGCAATTAAGACGTCAAAATATATAGACATCAAAAATTAAACTACAAAAAATGCGATTTATTGAACTATGACAATGCGATATTAGAAAATAATGATCAGATCATAGTTTAGGGAATGATGTTTACAAGCGCGCGCTTGTAAACATCATTCCCTAAACTATGATCTGATCAAAATGTCGACTTTCAAAATGTCGACTTTTAAAATGTCGACTGTTAAAATCTCGATTCATAAAATCTCGATCACTGTCGACATTTTGAGAATCGACATTTTGAAAGATCGATATTTTAAGAAGTCGGTCAAATTTGTGTCTATATTTTGATCTGTCGGTCTTTTAACCAGTCGAGATTTTTTCTGTCGATCTTATGGAGTCGATATTTTAAAAGTCGAGATATCGTACCCAATCCATTTAAACGTATGTATGCATATGTATATTATAAACAAATAAGAAAATTTAAATAGTTATTTTTGTTTATGAAAGCACAGAACACTTGATTGAACCAAAATCAAAAAGCAATCCCTTAGATGTTCCCGATGTATGCTTCATACAGCTTCTCAAATTGGACAAATTTACGGAATTCAAATAAGAAGCAAATTACAACAACTTACGCGAGTCAATTTATTTTCAAATCATGTTAAATCTTAAAAAATAAATGCAAACAAAATGTTGGTCAACCATTTTAATATTTTTCAAACAAAGTATTTTATTTATAAATTCAAATAGGTATGTACATATTATTAAACAAACAAGAAAATAAAAACAAAACAATTTTGAAGGGAAAAACACAGGGCACAACTATAAGCTAAGAAAAAGTAGTCGCTTTGATTTATTTAATCACTTTAAACTCTAATTTACAAATTGCAAAATATACGCGAGCCACAAAAAATATCTATAACAATTCCGTTTCAAATACGTCAAACAGGTTAAATAATAAAATAATAAATATAAATGAAATGTTGGCCCATTTTGTTATTTGCCAGACGAAAACTTTTATCATAACAGATCAGCTGATTATGACAGCAGATTTTAGACCTGTTTGGTAACAGATTTCGTTTTCGAAGTTTCATAACAGAAATTTATAAAATATCGAACTCCAGAATATCAATTATAAAAGATCTTTTATGGTGAAAATCTTTTATGGTTGAAAACAGAAAATTCATAGCAGAATAACAGAATTGGCAGAATAGGCCTAACTTTTAGTTCCATTATAAACGCGTAAAAGTCAACCAAAATGGTTATTAGCAGTAATAAAGGATGTACAAATTTTTTGTTGACGGGTATAGTAATTAGTTGGAAAGAAAAATTATGCAAAGTGCTCTTGGGTAGGTATGTTTGATTCGATTCGAAGTTGCGAGACTTTGATTTGCGAGATTTTAAATTGCGAGATTTTGGTTGAAATTTGCGAGTTTTTTGGGTTCGAGATGTAAATGCGAGATTGTAAAAAGCGAGATTTTGTAATTGCGAGATTATGAAAAACAAGATTTTAAACTTGCGAGATTTCGTTATTCGAGATTTTTTAAAAAATGCTAGATTTCGCTATTCGAGATTTTGGTTTGCGGGATATCGTAGCGCTCCCGCACCAAAAATCACGCAAATTTCAACCAATTTCACAAAATTAAATTTTGCAAATCATAATCTCGCAAATTCAAATCTTTGCACTGAAAAATAAAAATACTGCAAATGAAAAATAAAAACTGGAAAACGAAAAGACTTTTCTCAACTTTTATTGTTAGCAATTATTTTAACAATGAAAATTGTAACTAGAAAATAATTTCTTTAATTCTTAAGAAAAACAAATAAATGTTCAGTATATTAAATACGTTGTTAAGCAAGTGAAATGTGTTTTGCAATGCCTTGCAAGTATTCAGTTTTTGACATGGTGTCTTTTGTTGCAAATATTTTCTGAAACTTTATTTATACTTAGTTCAAGGCCAAATACGATTAACCATAGAGTACACGCTCCCCTTGGTTTACCTACTATTGGTAGTCCATTTTTAAATGTCAATAACTTTGATTTACATATTTTGAAGAAGGTACAATATCTCGCAAAATTTAATTGCGTTGACCCAAATACATTTTTTATAATCTTGCACGAGATTTTAAATTGCGCCACAGCTGAATAGGCCCTCAATTTGGTCCCAGAATTAATTCACCAAGTTAGGTGAGTTTACTCGCAGTTAACTTAGGATTTCAATTGACTGTAAAACACGTTTCTGGAGCTGACTGACTCAGGTCTAACCCCTAGACTAGGATGATCTCGCACTGAAAAAACTGGCCCTATAATCTGTGACTCCAATCTGGTATGACATCAGTGTCGGCTAGAAGGAAATTTAGTTTGGAATATATTATCAGCCTTATTCATTAGATTCCACTAAACAGATGAATAGTTGTACACTGTATAAGGCCACTATTCAAGGTTACACAAATTCTTATTCATAAAACATTTTCCTACTCATTATAGTTATACAGCGCTTGTGTCAAATAAAGTACCAAAAAGGGAAAATCTATTACATTTTACTTGCACATCTCTAAGAAAACATCAGCTGTTCGTGAAAAATCAATAAAAGAATAATGCTGTCGGTTCGGGTCTTTTCAATTTCTGTGTTAATAATTATAATTTTGAAGTTTCCTTGTGTCGTTTTTAGTAATATTTAATAAATATTTCAATAAAACTAAGCTATTTAATATTCCGTTTACTCAGTGCATTTTTATTAAAAGAAAAAGAACAAATCAACCCCCATTTTTCCTGCTGCGCCGGCGGCCGCCACAGCTCCGTTCCGTTTGGATTATTTTTAGTTTTTTTTATAATACAGTTCTCATTGTTATTGTTAATAGTAGGTACGCATTATGTGCATAAATTAAATAAAAATGTTTGAGATAAAAACTGTTTTGTTGTTTTATTTCATTATGCCTTTTGCTCAGTTTTTATTGGGAAGAATAGGTTATGTATGTGTGTGTAGGCATACATATCTGAATATTTCACTTCTGTGAGTATATTAGTGACATTCCGATACTAATATATTCTTATATTGCCACTATTCAACCTCCAAACGCGTTTGATATAATGAGCCTATTCTACGTTGTATAAGTTTTATGAATAAGGTTTTCGCGTTCGGTGGCAATATAGCGAGTGCATAGCGCTATATTCTGGCTATAATGCGTTTATGAATAAGGCTGTATATCATTAAGTTAAGATTAAAATTCAATTGAAAAATCAGAAAGTCTTTAAAAGTTACAAATCTGCTTGGATAGTTTAAAAAAATTTTAACTCGTTTATTTAAAAAAAAATAGATTTTTTAACGTTAAATATCTTTATTTACAAAATGCTTTGTTGTAAAAAACATTCTACTACTTTACTTCATCACTAAAACCGCCTTTTCTGGTTCCGTGATATATTTATCTTTGTGTGTCTCGAATAGTTTACTTAAATCATCAATAAATTTTGTATGGAACTTGTCAACATCTTCCTCACTTGGATTATCAGATTGTGGAACATCAATTGGAGAGCCAACTTAAAAAAGAAAAATCCATGTTATACCTTCAAGATCTCAGAAGTTAAAATAAAGACCAAAAACTCACCAACTTGTACTATACGCCTTCGCTGAGGTAGCATACCAATGTTGTACTGGAAAAATCCTCTTCCCAGAATTATCAACGGAGAAATACCAGTGATTTTCTTCACCAGCAATTGCATGCGCCTCACAAATGACTTTGGTGGATTATCGAGTTGATCAAAGACATCTACTTCACCAAATGAAAATACTGGAACAATAGCAGCTCTGAAAACACTCAATATGATTTAATTCTACCATGAAAATCGACTGAAAGACCGAATCTTACCCAGATCTCATGGCTAATTTTATGAAACCCTTTCGTTCTTTGATAGTTATAATGTATTTTCCAGGCTTAGAATCCAGGGCCTCCTTTGCACCGCCAACCACAACTGCAACAGCAGATGCAGTATATCCATCAGAAGCATTTATAGGATCTTGAGGATCATGCGAGGTGGTTAGATTGTTGTACAGAGATTTCTTTGTCACTGATATTAAGCCCCATGATTTGACAATATGACGCCAAAATGGTGTACTAAATTGAAATGCCAAAGTTGCTGGCTTTGGACGAATTTTCGGGAAAAGTTCATTCCATTTTGATATGTCTACAGCCAGGTTTGTGAAGACACCAATGCTACATTGATAAATTGATTTTTTATTCAAGTAAATTCATTTAATTCAATTTAATATGATTATAATAAAATTACCCTGCCACTCCATGTGGATAGCATGCTAGAAGATAGTTCCTATTTGGTGGTAGTTCTGCGGTTTTCACAAGTTCCACTGGGAAATAATCTCGAAAGTGTTTCCAAAAGAAATTATCTCGCATCCATCTTACTCTAAAATAAGGAAATCCATAACAACAATAAATTTAAAATTAGTTCAGATTGATATAATTCTATGGAAATGCTTACCCTGATCCTCTGACTTCATTCTCAGACTTTTCTTTGTCCAAATATATCCAAATTCCGTATGCAATTAAAAATGCCTTCAGATAATAATTGCCAAATATCTAGAAATAAAAAAAAAAAAAAAATAACTAGAACAGAAATATTTAAAAAAAATTTGAGGTTCAAAAGGTAGGCACGGTGTATTCAAGAGGACACAACATAGGGTGCTTAGTACCTTTAACTGAAGATGGGGTTCCAATCTCTGTGGACGGTTTTAGCAAAGGAGAGAGGGGGAGAAGTGTTTCCACTAAGGCACTGCTCCTTTATCCAAGCGGCAGCGGAAGCATTCTCCAGATAGAATCAACGGTGGCGTCCACTGTTTCAGTTAGGTTGAACTACTTAGAGAACACCTTATACGAGCTTCTACGACATATTCGGAGCTCAGGCCTATAAGGAGCCGGCTCCCCACCCTTGGAGTTATATTGGAAGGGTCTGGTCCTCCAGGTTGGGGGTCATGCCATCTTGGTGACTTCCCGCCACGTAAAGAGATTTTAATTGCGAAACAACAACAAGCCCGTATCCGAGGACGGATTTAATGTTGACGAACCTAGCAAATGAAATAAGAAGAACGAACTTCGGACCTGCACGTGGAATTTTTCATCTCTCTATAATAGATCACGTGCAGCCGAACATTAAGCGGAGATCCTAGACTGTTCCAAAGCAGACATCACCGCCATCCTAGAAGTGCGATGGGATGGGCCGGCCAAAAGAAAACTGAAAAACTGCGACATCATCTACGGTGACTTTTTCTGACCAAAAGGGCAGCGGCTCTTTGGATGTGGATTCGTCGTTAGAGGCAGACTAAGGCAAAAAGTCTTGAGTTTCAATCATGTGAACGAGCGCCTCACGATAATACGCATCAAGGCTAAAGTCGCCAAAATTTGCCTCATATGCGCGCAGAAAGATGACGACACCAAGGATGAGTTCGACAAGCTCCTGGACAAGACATAATTAGCAATGCCCTAGCTATGACATTAAAATTGTTTTGGGTGATCTTAATCCCAAGCTAGGAAAAGAAGACGTCTTTGGTGGCACAATATGAAGATAAAGCCTGCACGACACCACCTCCGACAGCGGACTCAGGCTAATCGACTTTACCAGATTGACCATATTGCCATCGACGCAAGGCACTCCTCCAGTATCAAGGATGTCCAAACGTTCCGAGGAGCCAACGTTGACTCGGACCACTACCTCGTTGTAGCCAGGGTAATGCTACGGATATCCAGACCAAAGCCAAAACAGGGAAATACTGTGAGAAAGTTCGACGTCAGGTGGCTTCAGTCGCAAGAAATCTTTAGATCCTTTTGCGATCGAGTCTCTCGCACCCGCTTAAATAATCCTATGCCGCCAAACGCAAGTATCGAAAACCAGTGGAGGAACTGCCAAAAAGCCATCAGAGATGCCACCTCTGACATGCCGGGCCTCGCACTCCTGGTTCGACGAAGAATGCCTGCAAGTAAATGCATCCAAACAACAGGCAAGTACCAGAGCTGTTCGCGAGCTCCACGAGCAGACGAGGAGAGAGGAACACAAGCTTCTAAGAAGGAAAAAGAAAGAGCATGAGAAGTGCGCGATCGAGGAAATAGAGCGACGCCATTGCAGGAATGAAGTTCGAAAGTTTTATAAAAAAGTAAATCGAACCTCTCAGGGTTACAAGGCCGGAACCGAAGCCTGCAAGGATGATCAGGGGAACATCGTAGTTGAATCGCAGTCGGTGCTTAGGATATGGAAAAAATCATTTCTGCAATTGTATGACGGCGATGACGAACCGATTTCTGCTACCATGCAGATTGCACCATTTAACCTGGATGACGTAGACCAACAATTCCGCCAACCCAATCCCGACGAAGTATAGATAGCTGTATCTAAACTTAAGTCCAAAAAAGCTGCTGGAGCTGATGGCCTTGCGGCTGAGCTATTCAAAGCGGCTGGCGATGAACTGGTAGGACTATGCACCAGCTCATCTGCAAAATATCGGAGGAAAGCATGCCCGATAAATGGAACCTCAGCATTGTTTGCCCGATCCTCAAGAACGGCAATCCTCTAGACTGCACCAACTACAGAGGCATAAGTTTTCTAAATATCGCCTACAAGATCATCGCTGGCGTATTTTGTAAACTCCTGAGTCAATTCGTCAACAATTTGATAGGTCCATATCAGTGTGCCTTAGGTCAGGGAAATCCACCCTCGACCAAATATTCGCACTATTGCAGATCTTGGAAAAAAATCAAGAGTTTCAAATCGATACCCACCACTTTTCCATCGATTTTAAGGCCACGTATATGACAGCGTCAAGAACTACAGAGGCATATCCCTGCTTAATGTTGCCTACAAGATCCTATCCAACGTACTATGTGAGCGTCTAAAACCTTTCTGCAACACTATGATCGGCACATACCAGTATGGCTTCAGGCCAGGCAGATCAACGATAGACCAAATCTTCACATTGAGGCAAATCCTGGAAAAGACCAACGAATTTCAAGTCGAGACCCACCACCTATTCATCGACTTCAAAGCCGCATATGATAGCATAAGTCGCCAAGAGCTTCTATTGGCGATGTCGGAACTCGGGATCCCGAAAAAACTGATCCAGCTATGCCGCATGACGTTACAAAATACGCGGTGCAACGTGCAAATGGGTAACAGCTCATCCGAGTTATTCCAGACGTGTACAGGGTTCAGACAACGAGATGCGCTATCATGTGATTTCTTCAACCTAGTCCTGGAGCAGATAGTGCACAAGAGTGGTGTTAACATGGAAGGCACTATCTTTAACAGGTCTTCTCAACTGCTTGGTTATGCGGACGACATCGACATCATCGGCCGTTCCAAGAGAGCTGTACTTGAAGCATTCACAGCTATTGATGAACAAGCGAAACGCGTTGGTCTTGAAGTGAATGAGGACAAAACAAAGTATATGCTATCAACAAACAAAGCCTCATCTGTCCATCGCCTAGGACAAAACGTCACTGTTGGTAGCAGTAATTTCGAGGTAGTCAAGGAGTTCACCTACCTCGGAACAAACATCAATCCCACGAACGACACCTTAGTGGAAATCCGACGAAGAATTACCCTAGCTAACCGCTGCTACTTCGGTTTGGCCAAACAAATGGGTTCAAAACTCCTTTCTCGAAAGACAAAGTGCACGCTATACAAAACTCTAATTTTACCAGTTCTACTCTACGGTGCCGAGTGCTGGACGATAAGTAAAAAAGGGGAATTGATCCTGGGCACTTTCGAGCGAAAAATTCTACGGCGGATATTTGGTCCTATATGCGAAGAGGGCGATTGGAGGAGAAGATTCAATCGTGAACTGTACGAGCTGTACCAAGATGTGGATGTAGTCCAAAGAGCCAAAACACGTCGACTACATTGGCTCGGCCACATCGAGCGAATGGACAACAACGCTCCAGCCAAGAAAATCTTCGAGTCCCAGCCCCCAGGTTCGAGACGACCAGGAAGACCGAACCTCCGCTATAGGGACCAGGCGGTCACAGACGCAAGAGCGCTTGGTCTCGACGACTGGAGGGAGCGTGCGAGGGACCGCAACCGATGGAAGACCGCAATATCTCAGGCAGAGACCCTTCATGGATCGGGAGCCGGATAAGTAAGTAAGTAAGTATATGACAGCGTCTATAGATACGAGTTATAGCTATGTATATTAATATCTAGTTTTGGCATCCATCCCAAACTCGCCCATTTGTGCAGGATGACGATGGAGAATGCACGCTGCTCCATCGAGGTCGGCAAAGACCCCACGGACGCATGTGATGTCAAAAAAGGCTTTAGGCAAGGCGACGCACTGTCATGCGACTTCTTCAACATCGTTCTTGAAAGAATAACACAAAACTCTCACGTCAACACTAGAGGCACAATCTTTCATAAGTCCGTCCAATTACTCGCTTTCAGTGACGACATTGACATAATCGGACGAACAAAGCGAGATGTCAGTGGTGCTTTTGTGAGTATTGAGAAGGAATCCAAGAAGATGGGCTTAAGGGTGAATGAAAGCAAAACGAAATATATGCTGTCAACAAGAAAGGACATCCAACACCGACGTCTAGGACAGAACGTCACTACAGACAGCTATAATTTTGAGGTGGTCAGAGACTTTGTCTACCTAGGATCCGCTATAAACTCAGCGAACGATACCACTGCTGAGATCAAACAAAGAATTACTCTTGCCAATCGCTGTTTCTTTCGGCTAAGAAGGCAACTGAGAAGCAAAGCCCTCTCTCGAGCAACTAAACTGTCCCTGTATAAGAGGCATGGACACTGCTAACGATGGATGAGAACGCGTTAGGCTGTTTTGAGAGGAAAATTCTCCGGGTGATTTTTGGTCCCATCTGCATAAATGGGGATTGGAGAAGAAGATACAACAACAAACTGTACGGGCTGTACAGGGTCAGCGACCTAGCCACAAAAGTGAAAAGCCAACGACTAAGATGGCTGGGTCACCTAGAGCGAATGGACACAAATGATCTGGCTCGGAAAGTCTTTGAATCCAATCCCGTGGGACAACGCAGTAGAGGTGGACAGCGTAAAAGGCGGTGCCCGCAAGTGGAAGAGGACCTCAACCAACTTAGCGTGCGAAACTGGACACCAGCTAGCTAGAAACCGAGCCGGCTGGAAGAAGCTTGTTGGTTGAGGCCTTGGTCCACCCCGGCCTGTAGCGCCACCTTAAATAAGTAAGTTAGTTTCTTTTAAACATAGAACAAACAATAATTCAAAATAAACACAGCTAATTAACTACCAAATAACGGGAAATTATCCACCTACCCATTTATAGATTCGTGAAAGTTGACACTAATTTGTTAAACGATAAATCTTTGGCCACAAGCAATAACCGCTTAAGTCTGAAAACTAACTTTTTGGGAAAAGCACTTTTACAATTTTACAAATTACAAACGTCTATGTTACAAATTGATACCTACATATTTTTAAAATATAGTTTTAATATTAGTAAATAAACATTTTTTTGTTTATAAATAAACTTATTTGCAATAGTTATTGCCAAAAACGTGTTTTAAGCTGTTATTGCTTTTATAAATAATTTACATCTCATTAACTTACATCACTTAAGCGGTTATTGCAAATCAAAATTTTAGTTCACTGGCAACTTATAACGATGTAAGCTGTTTTTACAAATTTTATTTCTTATGTTTTTCATATATAAGCTATTTTTGTAGAGAGAATATTGAAATATTTTTGTAGTAATGATACAAAATTAGTTTTTTTTGTTAGAAACAGAAAAACAAATATGTTACGTATTGCTAAAAAGAGTTTTATAATCGATTTTCATAGGGAGTAACGGCATCTTAATCAACTTCAATACATAAATTAATTGACATAAATGCATAAATACCACGTTTGGGCATATTCAATGCAGAGGGCGTACGCAAGTGGGGGTAGGGAGGGGTGCTTGTCCCCCTAATCAAGATATTTTTCATACATTTCATCCAATTTGTTTTCTGTTGAATCTTAAAGCTAGATTTCTTTGCTAATACTAATTTTTGAATGAGTTTTGCCCCCCTCCCTGATCGACATTATGCGCCCTCCCTTGATTAAAAGCTAAGTCTTTTTTATGTACATCTAGATTCATTTGATAGTGTATTCTTCCAATTTTCGGCTACTGTATCTTGCCAATTTAGTTTTGCAACTCAATTTTTTTTAATCTGCATTTCCACGATGGTTTTGATTTCTGAAATGTTCAGAAGTCGAAAAAGTCTTGAGGAATCATTTCTCTTTGCTTAATTTAGGTTTTAACTCTAACAACCCGACAAAATAGAGCCAGTTGATGACAATATATATCTATTCCATTATTTTTCTCCTTCTACGACTGCATGATGTTGATTCTTAGAACTTATGTTCTATCATTGAATAACTACAAATAGAAGGGACACCGGGCAAAACGTCCACTAGGTGGCCTGGTTTGGCAGGCTGTCGCTGCAATCGCTCTATCAAATACAACACCCCTTTAATAAATTTGTTCCTTAAAAGTTTGTTCCTTTTGGGAAATTTCCTTAATTGCCGAAGAAGAAAGGGAAGAAATGTTTTTTTTCACAGAGCATGAAAATGAACAACAACAACGAATTGAACAGCCGTTTTAGTTTTGCTTTTGAGGTATTTTTTTCAATGCCATTCGAGGACTCAAGGTTAATGAAAATATGGGGTAGAGATAAAAATTATATTTTCTTTTCTTGGTTGTGCGTGTGTTGTCCAGTAAATGAAATTTGTTGTTAGTGTTTTGTTGCAATTTGGGATGTTAACGATGATGGCTTTGTTTTGTTTTTTATATCTTGAGATCCATAGGCAAGGAATAATAATTTTTTTTTTTTATTTGAAAACATTAGTCTCAAGTGGTACATACACACAACACAAGTGTGCACTCTTTGATTTTTGGTGTGGTGGGTCGATCGGTGGTATATGTGTGGCGGAGTGTGTGCACACTTATGTGCTGTGAATGGGTCGTTTTATAGGTATATGCAGGAAGGTACCAGGAAGGTTCGTCGATTTTTACGGAGCCTTATCAATTAATATAGATTATCAAGTAGGTACTCAATTTTCAATTCGTACCTATTTATTACATAGGTACCTGCCATCTGTCACATAAAAATAATTAGGTAAATAATGGTTTATAATTTGTTCTCATTTATTGTTTTTTCAACGATTTTGGTATAAATGTAGGTACATACATACATTGTTATTTTTAAGATTAGAAAAATAAAAATTATAAGTATTATTAGGCGTGTTTTATTATCATCGGGATCTGGATCTGGATTAAGTTTTACACGTAATACAAAAACAAAACAGTGGGAAATTTTCTAAAATTGTTTTTGTAACACGTGTTAAAAGAAGATCCAGATCCAGATCCCGATGATAAAAAAACACGCCTATTATGTACTTAATAAATCAAAAAAGAAACTAAAGCAACCAGTGATAGTAAAGATGTAGTTTTTTTTAATTAAAGTTTTGTTTTTACTGTACCCAAATGAAAAATGTTTGAAATTTAAAACTAAAACCGTGAAACAGGGTGTAGAACACATTTGAAGGTTTGTAGGTATGTAACTCCCTTTTTTTTAGTAACTAAGCGATAAAAATCTTATGTTTTTCTTTTAAATAGAAGGATACACTTTAAGTGGACTTTTGAGAGGTAGATATTCTGATTTGAATTTGGCCATAATTTAATTTAAATTAAAAAATCGCATGTATGTACACTAGTTAAGAAAAATTCTAGGAACAAGATTTTGAATTTTTTGTCAGTGGTTTTTGTTGTATGTGTGAGATGAGACAGAAAGCTTTTTTTTATTTTTAAAGGTTGTAATTTTCTCGGAACTTTTATAAGTCAATCAAATCTATCGGTTATGACTTTATTCAACTAAAAGTTACTAACCTTTTTGTTGTTGCCGTTGTTGTAAAATTTTGTTCTGCCTGCGATATCTGACTTTTAATCGAAAAACTTTGTTTTGATCACCAAAATCACACCTAATAATAAAAAAAAATCGACTTTTTGTGATCCCTTCGTAGGTAGGTACATATATGTATATCTGTTGCTTCTTTGCAAATATTAATTGCATGGTTAATATTAGTATGCAAATTTGTAGATTAACATATTCTTAACATTGCTGAACATTTTTATATTGAAAAATATTAAAAAAAAAACTTTAAGTCTTTTTTCTTGTCCAAGTAGTGCGTGACCAATACAAAATTGTAAATAGTTGAAAAGAATTCGTTATTTTTGTTTTCATTTCGATGGTGATTACACAAATGTTTAGTAAAAACACAATTTGTTATTTTCAAAAATGTTAAGAATATGTTACTCTTCAAATCTGCATACTTATATTAACCATGCAATAAATATTTGGAAGGAAGCAAAAGATATACATACCTACGAAGAGATCACAAAAAGTCGTTTGAACTTTTTTCTAAAATAACGGTGAAAAGCCACAAAAACAAATAGTCTCAACAAAGTCTAAAATGATCATTATAAGTTGGGATATTGGTGATAAAAAAATATTAATCAATGAAGCTTGAAGATCACATATCTCAGGTAAAACTAAATATTACAACAAAAACAAGGTGACTTAAAGCTGAATACACAAGTCACCTAACTAAAGTTCCGAACAAAAAGTTCGGAGATTTTCTCACTTTGACAACCTTCAAAAATAAAAAAAATGCTTCGTGTTTCATCTTATACCACAACTTAGTACCATGAATACAAAACTAAAAACAAACATTTTGTTTGCCTTAAATTTGTTTGAATGGTTGAAGTTTGACGTCTGAGTCCGAACATTAGAATTGTATTTATTTAATTAATTAAAAACAAAAGGAGTTTTTAAATTATTTTATAGATTTAAAAGTTTAGTCTACACATAATAAAAAAAATAAAGAATACTTTTTGAAAGTGAGCGGTAGTTTGTTGTTAAGCTTAATTCAAACAACAAATACAAGAAATTATTTAAATCTTAGTATAGATAATATACAGGGTGTCCCGGACCTGAGTGGAAGTATTTTAGGATGTGGTTTTTGGGGTTATTCTAAGAAAAAAAATGTTTGGGGGGAAAGTTGTATCTCCCCTCCCTGAGGCAGGCAAAAAAAACATTAAAAGTCAACGAAAACACATCTAATAATGTGCTATAGTTTTTTTTTTAAAGATAATACTCCATTCTTGCATTTGGATTTCAAATCAAGTTGTTTAAGCGAATAGGTTTCGAAAAATTAAATTTCAAAGTCAAAATTAAAAAAAAAAAGTGATTTTTTTTCTTAAGTCGATATTTTTCAAAATTTTACGTAGTAAAGTGCTTTTTTGTGTTCAATATTCAATGCCCTCATCATTTATTTAGTCCATTACCGAAAACCAAATGCAAAAATCTTTCTTAGTTTTTGAGAAATTAAGAAAAAACAAAAGGTACTTTTACCAAAAAAACCCGAAAAAATGAATTCATTCATGAATTATCCATAATTTAACCCTTTTTCGGCCTTTTTTGGTAAAAATACCTTTTGTTTTTTCTTAATTTCTCATAAACTAAGAAAGATAATTACATTAAGTTTTCGGTAATGGACTAAAAAATAATGAGGACATTGAATATTGAACACAAACTTAAGTACGTAAAATTTTGAAAAATATCGAGTTAAGATCAAAAAATCACATTTCTTTTAAATTTTGACTTTGAAATTTAATTTCTCAAAAACTATTTGCTTAAACAACTTGATTTAAAAACCAAATGCTAGAATGAAGTATTATTTTTCACATTATTAGAAGTGTTTTCGTTGATTTTTAATGTTTTTTTTTTGCATTTAAAGTCCCTGCCTCAGGGAGGAGAGATACAACTTGCCCCCCCCCCCCATACAATTTTTAGAATAACCCCATCAAGAACCACATCCTAAAATAAATCCACTCAGGTCCAGGACACCCTGTATATTACAGAAAAGAAGAGGTCCACAAATTCGAATAGCTGTACTTCAAATATGTCTCAATATATCTATGTAGTTTCTTTACACTTTAGCCTGGCATTTATAATTTTAATTTTAGCTCTTATTAATACCTTTAAAGTATGATTTAATAAAATTTGCTTATGATCAGTGGATGTACAGGGGTAATAAACTTGAGCATCGCATATATTTAAAAAAGATTGTAAAACAGTTTGTTGGAAACAAAGCTGATCAAAATTTTCTTTGAAACATTTTACAATAATATCTATGAGCTTGACAAATGATTTTGAAGGAATTATCAAGCCTCCATTTGTGGTCTTTTCATATTGTCGAGCTTTGACTATGTTGAATTTACATATTTCACAACCGGTTTTTTTGAGGACAGACTTTGCGATGTATCCAGCAAAATATGTTGTAGACATTTCTGAAATATTTGACGGTGTATTTTGTTCAACTTCATTGTCTAAGGATGCCTCGTCATCTGAATCGTCAAACTCACAAATATTGCTATCTTCACATTTCACATGTTAAGTTGCATTTATAATGAAAAATTCTGAAAAAAAAATCTTTAATGATATCTTTTAAATGATATTTATATGTGCCTGCATAATATGTAGATTTTTTCTTAAAAAATACTCACGTTTTCCTTTTTTTTCATTTAAATGATTGATTTATAATATCGTTTTATTAAAAAAAAACAGACCTTTTATTTGTAGGCAAAAATTTGCTTGGATGACTAGATTATCTATGTAGGAAAAAGTTTGGCTCTTTTAATTTTAATTGGATGTCAGGATAATAACTGTAAATAAGTTTAATTTTTAACACCACTGGGAGTGAGAAATTAAAACTCACCTGCTGATAATGGAATAAAATTAAAATTAAATAAAAGAGAAACCGTTTTGTATCTTTTTGTTGCTGTATGGCGGTGAGACGGACACCAAACACCAATATATTCAAAATGCACCTATGTGTACCTACATGTGCGTTCATTCACAAAAGAAAATCAAAGCACAAATTGAAGAAAAAAAATATGTATCCTACTCGTATGTATCTATATCTCTAAGAAAAATACAAAAGGATTTATTTGAGACTCACTTAGCCGAGAAGAAAACCAATTATTGTGTGAAAAGGAAATTATAGCTTCATGAGCGGCCACTGGATTCGATTGGTGCGACTGTCGTTTGAGCAATGTCCGGTGTCCCCTTCTATTTGTAATTATTCAATGGTTCTATTATTTAAATGGAAAAGCTAGCGTTCGGTAAGACAGAAAAGCAGCTCACAATTGAGATTGTCTTCCAATTTTAAAGAAAAACAAAAAGATATAATTTCTACAGATGTATCAACCATTATACAAGTAGCTATCCCTCAACGACAGATATTGTGTTAAAGTATTTGCAAGTACCTAGTACCAATAGTAAAAAATCGCTTTCGTAGACTGGAAAGTTATTTGTAAGGGCTTTCACACTATCCGAATCACTCCCAGATATTTTTCCAGCAGAAATACTCAGGTACCTACTACCAAAGACCGTATAATACCAAGATATTGCATCTAGTGTAAAAATTCGCAGTCAAAGCGCTAGTACTGTGACGACCCCAGTGGTGACCCCATAGATGTGTGAGTGAGAACCCCGTCTATGTATAAGTTTTACAATCGTCGGTGGCGCGGTCGCTGAGTCGTGGGTCTGCGGCGAATAAAGGCTTGCATGTCTGTATGTGTTATGTGAGTTCGAATGTGAATGAGGATGTGATACAATACGTGGGAATGTTTCCCTTCCCCCGACCGACCGCATCTAGAGCTGATTTTTGGTGGTTGGTTGAGATGCGGTATCTTGGTATTATACGGTCTTTGCTACTACCGATCAGTTTATGTGAATTTCTTATATGAAGCTATAATGTAACTTCTTTTTCATAAGTGATCTTAGAAAACAAAGAAAAAGAGTGGATCTGACGAACAAAATGTTCTCACAAATTCTTTGTAATTATTCGTCAGAAGCGGATGTATGAATTGGAATTCCAATAAACTTTTGAATAAAATCCATTGATCTATTGTGACAATTCCATTCACCTTCTGACGAACCAAAGGCATACACTGTAAATGCTATCATAGTTACTAGCAGCAGAATTGTCCATGAGATTACGCATCCACTGTAGCCATAGCTAGAGGCACTTTTGGTTTTATATTCAGACTTCTGTCCCATATTCCCATCTGCAATCTGCACTAGGTAGTCAACAGGATAATCTAAGTTGAAATTAATTTATGAAATCTTGATATAATTAGAATCCATCAGATGGCCTGAAATTTGGACAAAATCATCTAAATTGAAGTTAACCAAGTGTGGTTCTGGACTAACATTGCCACCAAACATTTGAAAAGAATATTTAGATTTGTTATATATTGTTGTTTTGAATATCTATTCATATGAGAAATGTCGATACAAATATTCTTTAATTATTTTCTTTTGTTTAACAATAAGTGATTGTCCCCTTTTTCTAGATATCTTAAACATCAGTACCTCGTGGCATAATAGTTAGTGCGTTGGACTGTCATGCCGAAGGTGTGGGTTCGATTCCCACCCGTGCAACCTAAAAACAGAAATCTGTTACCCTCTCTTGCCTCTTGCGAGGAACTGACAAATCCTCCAAGATTTTACTGGTCATGAATAAGTGCTTCTCATCCTCGGCATAAAACGGTAGGTCCCCTCCATTGAGGGACCTACAGAGTTGTATGTCACTAGGCCCTGGTTCTCCACGAGCTGTCGCACCACCCAATTTATTTAACTTTAATACAAATTGTTACCTGTTTTAAAATTAAAAAAAAAAATCAAATTTATGATTCACCATTTTGAGAACATGTAACTTATACTAATTTATAAATTTTTGTTTGAGGTAGTCAAAATTTGTTTTAAATTCTTCAATATTATAATCTGCAACTTTACTATTTCCCTTCAAAAAAACACTTAAGTTCATTGAAAATTCCCTCATGCATTCGAGATAACAGCTTAAGTCCATTTAATTCTCTGTATTTGAGAATTTTCAATTTGCAATAGTAGCTTAAGTAACATAAGATTTCTCAAAATACAAACAAAAATTTGCAAAAATGACTTAATTAATTTTTGTATCGATGAAAATATCTTTTTCGTTTTGCAATAAGCGCTTAAATAGAAATAAGTTATTTTTGACTCTTATATACATTTCTGTGTTTGGAGGGGTTCTCAATTTAGAAAAGCAGCTTATGTCAATATAAGCCGTTATTTTAACCTGCATTATATTTTTTGTGAATTCTTATTTGAGTTAAGCGTTTATTGCATATGTTGCTTAGAGTGAAAATGACTTAAGGGGTTTTTTCATATTGGTTTTATTTTATGAAAAAAGTGGTTTAATTACAGGGGATTTTTCTCAAAAGTGCAATGAAGCATGGAGAACATGATAAAACAAAAAACTGACTTTTGTCTTAAATCGACTTAAGCGGTTATTGCTTGTAGCCACAGAAATGATTCAATCATCATTCATAAAGGAGATGGTCAAAAATGTATGGACAAAAAACCCAGAATCGACAAGAACGAAATGTTAGCCAAAGGGTACCCTATAATAAGCAATTGACGTCACAAAAAGGGCAAGCCCGAAATCCATCTGGTATAGGAGCTATGAACCACCGAATACAAATAGATATATGAAAATCCCCTTCATGTTGTTTTGTTTGTATAAATGATAGCTTATAAAATGGTATAAAAGAAGTTGTGTGTGAGTTATCAACGATTTTTTGTTTCAGACAGTGGTCATTTTTAGCCATTTATACAAAAAGAAAAACAAAATGGAAGTTTATCAAAAAAAAATTGGTGGTCAAGATGCAAAAACCAAAGGTCAAGTTAAAAAAAATCATAAAACTAACAAAGCTTTTAGCTTTCACAATGAAATAAAACAAAACCGAAAAATTCAATAATTAACATTAGAAACAATAAATACATGACCTACTAAGACAAACATTATTTGTTCCAACTTCACAAAGCTTGAAATCGTGTATTTTTGCTAAACTATAATAGTTCTTTGTTTTTGCTGGCTCAATTTCGTTTTTTACTTTTGTTTTTGTATTTGACAGTAAATACCAAACTTTCTTAACCATTATCTCCCACAAACTATTCATAAAATACTGTTTCCACAGATTGTGCATTAATGTAAAATCGAACTTTTAATCTTTAAATATTAATGATCCCTGATGGTTTTTCGATCTAATGATTACATATTTTTGATGAACTTATTCAGCCTTCAAAAACTGCATATGATTTTTTTCTGTCGACTCTGGGTTTTTTTGAATTAACGAACGTCTTTTCAGGGCTAACATATCTTTGAATATTATTTTCCACTGATTTACATAGATCTGTGATCAAAGTTTCATCCTTACCGAAATGAAAGTAAATTCACCGAAGTCTCTCTGCCTTACATTTTTGAATCAATGAAAAGAGAAAACCTTGTTTTGGTTCTGCTTAACTAACATTTCTATTGCGTTAACAAATTATCGAAATTCCTTTATCAATTTTTTTGAGATAATCTTGTTTGAAAATAATCTTAAGAAATCTAATATTTCGTTAGACCACAACTAACATTTAAGAAACTTTTTATGGAACAAAAAGTGTTTTTATCTGAAGCTGATAGCTATTATGCTATAGCTCAACACTGATAAAATATTAAAACACTTGGATGAAAAGTACAGTACAGACTTTTGTAACCTGTCTTTTGTTTAGTTTTTTTTATAAAGATCCTTTAAAAAAAACTCTAAAAAAGAAAAGCAAAACCAACGGAGTAACCGACTGAATCATCAGGTACTAATGATTCAAAGCAAATTAATTCTTTAAAAGCTTTTACTTGTTCTTAAAAAAAAAACGATTGTTATGTCTTGAAGAATAAACCTCAGCCAACAAAAATTATTTGAATAATTACAATTAATCTCACCAGTAAAAGAATAAACGCCAAATGTGAACTCAAGCCAATACCTAACATAAGAAACATGTAAGTGCCAGCTGTAAATGTTTGTATTCGTCTTCTGGGTGGAACATTTACCGGTGCCCATTCTATTTTAACCATTTTAAAAATATTTTGATTTGTAATCCACAAAAGGTTTTATTTCTTTCACTTTCAGAATAATACTGCTTATATTATCGGTAATAATGAGCAAATTGCTAAGAAAAAATAAAAGCTTTTTCTTGTCGCTTGTGATAAAAGCCATTTAAAGGAAAGATATATAGTTTCTCAAAAAAAAGTCTTACCAGAAAACTATGCACATATGTACCTTCATATATATATATGATAGATTAAATGATTATGATTTAAATGAACATTACTTTAATAAGCGATATTTAATTTGATAAAGATAAATAAAAATCTTCTCGAAAACATTTTCCAATTTAATGCTAGTAAAATTTTTTGTTGAAAAGGTATTTTTATGCGCTACAATTGTCACTATGGTAGCTCATTTCAAATCACTGTGTGAAAAAAGTAATTCGCTAACCAAGGTTTTGTTTTGTTACATTTTAGTGTGGAAAAAATGTATACAAACTGGTCTAACCAATACCAATGAAATGTATGTCGTTGAAAAGGTATTTTTATGAACAGTAATAGTTACCTTAGCAACTTATTTGCAATCACTGTGTGGAAAAAGTAATTAGCTATTTTAGGGAATTTTGGTACAGATAAAATTTATGGAGCATGGGTTATAATTAGCGAATAACTTTTTTCGCACAGTGATCTGAGCTAAGCTGCCTTACTGACTATTGTAGTACATAAGAATACCTTTCTAACTACATAAGTTTCACTGTTATTGGTTCACGCGTTCACACTTTTTTGCCTATACTAAACAAAAATTCATACTAGAATGCACCAGAACACAATCCTATTTTAATATAATAATTGAAATCGGTCGTACGTTTTTGAAGAAAATCAAAAATTAAAAAAATGGTTCTTTGGGAGGTACCATTAATAACCACTTTTGAAAAATGGTTTTCCACCCAAAAAAAACCTTTACTTAAATAAATTTATTGAATTTTGTTTAAGAAAAGTTGTCGAGTCGTTTTTGAGAAAAATACGATTATGTAAATTTGCTAAAAAAAAATTTATGGCAGGTATGTACCGTTATTTTCGGTTCTAAAAAAAATGAAAAAAACGTATGGGCATAATCACCAAAAACTACTTTCCACCAAGTTTGAAGAAAATCGATCAAGCCTTTTAGGCTGTAGACGAACAGACTGACAGACAGACAGAATTGTGCCACCCACTTTTTTGGTGTTCTCTATCATCGTAATATCATGTTTGATTGTTATCTCAAATTTTTTTTTTCACGAATCCAAAACTTGCTTTAAGCACAGTACACAGGTATCATTATTAGAGTTTTGATTTTTGTTTCTTCTGCGCATATATCAAAATTTGTGTCAAATGTCAATATTTGTTGTTGTTTTTACGTGTATTTAAGTCATCACGTTTTGAGCCATTTTTATTTCTGACAGTTTCAATTTTAATTTGTTGTTGTTTTTACGTGTGTTTTCTTCCTCACGTTCACAACCATTTTTTATTTCCGACTGACAACCTGCGCAGTATAATACCTTAGATTTGTGTACTGTGGTCTTATAGTACCTACCTATATCGCAAGCAAAAATGAAAGCTAGCTATAAAATATTTGAAAATTGAAGCAAAACACATTTTTTTATTTTTTAAATTTAATTTTAATGGTACTTAGCAAAAATGGACCCACAGTGTATAATTTTGTGATTCGCACGCCCTCCGTGACTATGGCTTTCGAACAACATAATTTTATCTCAATCGTTCAAATACTTTTTGAGAAATAGTACCACAAAATTTATTTAAGCCTATTTATATATAGATTTTTATTTCTCCCCCTTCTAGTCCGGGAGCCGACCATAAGATTACCTATCTCGGCCACGCAAAAAGAGGATGCCACCCGATAGCTTTAGTGCAACCATTTACAAAACTACTAGTTAAACAAGCTATAATTGGTCGAAATGGGTAGAAAATTCACTTTTTACGCTGCATTTTTGGCTAAGTGTACCGATGATATAAGCAACTCCTATAAATGGGATATAGGTACCTAATAAAAGCTTAGGTTATCCTCTTATACACGATACCAATAGTTGGAAAACGTTTTTTGGTTGTTGACACGAAAAATTTAGTAATTCAAATTTCAATATAAACTCTCTCCGAAGATCTTATACTTAATTTGGGTGTTTGTGGTACCCTTAAATAAAGACGTTACCTTAACACTGAAGAGTGAAATCGAATTAAACTATCTTCGAATACAACATCAACATCTAGATCTCGGACTAGATTTTGTTTTAACACCAACTTGACCCAGTACTACGTTAAGTAACCACAACATTTTTGTTTGAATTTTTGTATAAAGTCTTATGAACTATTTTGTTCCTTATTTTTTTCTGCGATAAAAAGATTATTTGTTGTATTGTTATGAATTGTTATCGTCGGCTTTCTGTCAAAACCTCGTAATTCTGTTTTAAAAATTTGCTTAGAAAACACAAAAAAACAATTTAAAAAGTAATAAAATGCAATTCTTAGATCGTAAAATAAGTAATATTTGAATTCAGTTATTTGTTTTGACCTGAAATGCATTAAAATTGCATTTTAAGACTTACAAAGTTTTGACAGAAGGCCGACGTTATGTTATTAGCCTATTGAATAGACCGGAAGAGGAGGGGTATAAGTGAACAATTATAAGCAAGGTTTTTTTTTATTGAGTATGTTTGTTTGGCCCATTAGCTTAAAACTGAAAATGCTGCTAAATTCACAAATGCGTTTTTGAGAGAATGGTCACACTGGCCACTTTTCAATATGTAAGGTATAACTCGGAAGCTAAGCCGAATTTGACCATTCAACTCATAAAACTTTTTGTTCAAAATTAAATTTCATATCGGAATGGATGGTTTAAAAAAAAATATACATTTATTTTGCAGGAAAAATTAACAAAATTCAACAAAAAAAAAAAATTAAGATTTCTAAATGTTTGTACAAATTGCGTATAACTTTTTTTTGAGCAAGAATGGGCCAAAATATGCTTTAATAAAATAAAGTAGAGGCCCAAGGCTCTTTCAGGCAAAAACTGCCAGAAATGATTAGAAATGGTACAGTTTTGTTTTGAATGCCTATATCATTAACAATTTGAAATCAAAACTACATTTTGAACATGCCACATTAAAGACTTTATCCTCTACTTTATTTGATTTAAGCATGTTTTTTGCTCCAAAAAAAGTTTAACGCAATTTGTTCAAAAATTTACAAATCTTATCTTGTTGGAGTATGCAGTTGACCTTTGCTAAGAAAAAAGTTATGCGCATTTAAGGCAATCATATAAAGATCTTTAATTTTTCGACTTTTTTATGTTGGTTTTGGTTAATTCTTCTTGCTTACATTTTTTTATTAGACTTTCTAAAATATCCATTTCGATTGAAAATTTAATTTTGAACAAAAAGTTTTAAGTGCAAAATTATCAAATTCTGCTTTGTTTCCAAGTTAACCCTAAATTTTTGACCAGTGTGACCATTCTCTCAGAAATGAATGAGTGAATTTGGTAGCATTTTCGGTTGAAAGTATGTTTATGGGCCCAACGAACATATTCAATGATAAAAACCCTGGCACGTAATTGTTCCTTTTTAAAAGGTCTATTCTATTCTATGTTATGTTTTATGTTCTCTTTTGTCCGTTTATGAAATATAAATATTTAAATTGATTTGAATTAATTTTGTTTTTAATTTTGATTCAAATGGCTTCGGTGCCGAAAGTAGGTACCCCGCGCAAAAAAGAAAGTGCCATGACGCACAGTGGGACCGAAATGGAAAACACCTTATATATAAAAGTATTTAATTTGGTATTGTGATATAAAGGGTCCGCCAAATTACTTTTTTTTTTTTTTGAAAATGCTATAAAAAAAAACTACTGAATATTTTCTCAAATTTCTTTTTTATTTGAAAGTTCAATCCTTCCGTTTAGTAATGAAAAATAATTTCATTCAAATGGCTGCTTCGCTAAGTGGGCCTGCGATCAACTTAGAGAAGATGCCGATTTTGCCAAAAAATCATCTTTTCAGATGAAGCTCATTTTGATCTTGGCGGGTATGTAAACAAGCAAAATTGTCGCATTTGGGGCACAGAAAACCCGCACGCCATTGAAAAGCCGATACACCCAAAACGAGTCACTGTTTGGTGCGGATTTTGGTCCAGAGGCATAATTGGGCCATTTTTCTTCGAGTGGCCGTTACAGTCAATGGCGATCGTTATGGGGCCATGTTGAACGAATTTTTGTTCACAAAAATTGAAGAGGAGGATATTGGCAACATTTGGTTTCAACAGGACGGCGCTACGTGCCACACAGCCGAAGCTACACTCCATGTAGTAGTAGCTTTTTCAAAAAAAAAAAGTTATTTGGCGGACCCTTTACATATGTATGTATTTTACTTTCAGTATTTTTCACGAGGAATCCGGCTGTAAAGGAAATAAATACTAGACCCAGGTATTCCAAAAAGTGTAGCTAAAATAAAAGCAAGTTCTGGCAACCAACTCGTCATAACATTTTAAATCGAACTACCAAAATGTTTTTCGGTAACAGCTCTGATATGCTGGTTGAATTGATAAGCGATTTCACTACCGTTATTTCGATGATAATAAAAACCGACAGTACCTATGACTAAGAGAAGAGTACCTACCTACATATGTTGTATATAGGTAGGTACAGATATAGTACACATGCACGAGTATAAAATCCGACAGACAATTGTATAGTCTGTAGAATATTACGAAGTAATTTGGAATTGCGATTCTGATTACACATGTCGCGTCGATCAATGTCCAAGGTGATGGTATTTTGAAATTCGTAATCAGTCATAATATCTGTGCTTAAGCAATGTCCCTTCTTTTTTGTTTAAAGAACTTACAAAATGTATACCTACTGTATATTCAAAATGTAGGTATTCCGTTGTAAGATAAATATTCGATTTTGGATTATTGATTTCAAATTTTTTGTATGGGCATTTAATTTCATTATAGTTTTCATAAAGAAATTTAAATTTGTCGTCGTTAAAATAATAATGATAAAAATCAATAATTGTTAATAGAGGTCACAATATTGACATGTTTTTATCAGTGTTGTTCCTCTACGTGTCAAGTTTAATTGTATAATTTTCAACTCAGACAATTGCGTCAGTAACGTTCACAATGTCAAAAATAACTTTTAGATCTTTCAACTTGCTATTAAATTGATGCGAGAATTTCTTTTCGCGGAAATTTTGTTTCTATTTTTATACTTTTATACTTTTATATTTTTGTTTTATGTTCGTTAACTTAAATTTTAAAATTGCAGTCAATATCTCTGATCACAAGTGGTCAAAATTAAATCAAGTACAAAGTTTTTATCCAAGCACCTCAAAGATAATGCTATTGAAAATTGGTATTGCTTCAATAGAAAAATGGACTTTTTCAAAATTCCTTATGAAAAGGACGTTCAAAATGCCAAACAACCGAATCTGGCAAATAAACTCCTACCCATTCCTTCTTCTGAAGCTCAAATTGAAACATTTTTTTTGTTCAAGTTGGCCGCATGGGCATGGGCAATGGATATTCTACGCCGAGAAACAGTCTAACAATCATGTAGTCTACATGTATTCCTTGTCTATATAGGCACAACACTGGCTTTTATCAATTTGGCACTCTGTATCTGTTGGTAGGTACACGTCAGTTCAGTACTAAAGAAATGTTGAAGATCACTAAGAATTTCTATCTTCAAATATAAGATTTTTCAAAAACCACTCAGGTAAACCCATGATGCTTGGAAACTTTGGCTGCTCTTTCTCTTTCATCTAAGGGGCTTACTTCGAAAGGTTTGGCCATCGACAACGATTGTTCAAAAATTTTAAGATACAAATTTCTTGTACGCACACTGTTTCACTTTGACCAATAGGAACTAACAAAAATTGATGTAAAAAGTTTACGTCAAATTTTACACCTGTTCGTCATGAGTTCAGGAAGGCAGAAAAGCGGTTCTTGGTTTAACAACTCAAAGGCTATTCATTGATATGACTTACAACGTAACGCAATTGACTTTAATTTTTATGTCGTTGGTTCTTAGTCTTATAAAGGGTGTTTTTTTTAGAGGCATAGAACTTTGAAATTGAATAAAACAAAGATGATTTTTTTTAAATTGACATGAAATTTACTTTTTTCGAAAGATAATCTTCTTGCATTATAATTTAAATATGATTTCTGGCATATGACCACCACGGCTGGCTCGGACGTAGTCTAATCTGCAGGTCCAATTTTCGATGACTTTTTTCAAAATTTGTGGCTTCATACTGGCAATAACGCGGCGAATGTTGACCTCGAAGTGGTCAATCGTTTCGGGCTCATTGGCGTAGACTAGCGACTTCACATATCCCCACAGATCATGGAGGCCAATTCACGGGTCCGTAACGTGAAAAACGTTCTCTTCAATAAATCAATTGTGGCACGAGCTGTGTGATATGTTGCGCTGCCATCTTGTTGAAACTACAGCTCCTGCATATCGTGGTTGTTCAATGAACGAAAAAGTCAGTAATCATGGCTATATAGCGGTCACTATTGACTGTAACGTTTTGGCCAGCATCGTTTTTAAAGAAGTACGAATCAATTATTCCACCAGCCCATAGAGCACACCAAAAAATCAGTTTTTGTGGATGTAACGGTGTCTCAATATACACTTGAAGATTATCATCACTCCAAATACGGCAGTTTTGTTTATTGACGTATCCATTCAACCAAAAGTGAGCTTCATCGCTAAACAGAATTCGCTTATGAAAATTGGGATCAACGGCAATCTTGTTTAGGACCATTAACCGAATCTACGCCTTTCTAGGTGATCCTGTGGCTTCAAGCACGCAAACCAAGATCTTTCCGCAAAATCTTCCATGAAATGGATGGACACATATTCAAATTCCTGTGCACGATGGCGGATAGACTGATTCGGGTCTTCCTCTACGCTACATGTCTACAGCAGCAATGACTTCTTCTGTACTCACTGTACGCCGCCGTCTCTGTGGATGCGTATTATCATTTAGTGTAAACTTGGTGCGAAAACATTCCATAATCCATAGTTGATCGAATTAATTGCTCTGATGGACGATTATATTGACCGTAAAATGGACGTAGTGCGCGATACGTATTTCGAACAGAACCACGATTTTCAAAACAAATTTGCACAATTTGGAAGCGTTGTTCAGGCGTCAGTCTATTCATGTTGAAATGCCAAACCAAACGAAAAATAAATAACTTGACAGCTGAAAAAATGGCTGCCAGTTAAAATAGTGTTGCCAACTTAAAGTTCTATACCTCTCAAAAACACCCTTACAAAACTTTCGACAAAACAAATAGTGAAATATAGTTTTTTTTAAGATTTCAGTCAGCTGTTGTTTCCTTCTACAAATTGTTTGCTCACGACTGCATTTTATTTATGTTGTAATACGAGTAACATAATTTGTCGTATTTAGGGGTGCTTATGGGCCAGCATGCTTGACAACAAGCTAATGGCTTGATCATTTAAACGCTAGAAACAATCGCTTGACAAACCATCTGGAATTTTTTTTAAAAATGTTTTTGAAAACCTGTTCTGTTTCCATCAAACAATGTTGTCAAGCATGCTAATCCATATAATCAGCTCTATTTAGACACATATGTAAGTTATAATATTTGTTATAGGTATATAAATTACACGCAATTTATCAAAAACCAAACAATACGCGTGTTTACATATTCTTCGTTAATATTATGTAGGTACATAACAATAATCACTGCTCTTCCAAACCGAATATATAATCACCTGTATAGAATAGAGAATAGTTTTTCTCTCACCAGCAATAAAATGTAGTAGAAATGCGATGATAAGGCAACACCAAACGCGAGGAATGAATAAAAGCCGGCTGTAAAAGTCTCCATTCGCCTTCGAAAGGGTATATTTATTGGTGCCCACTCGATTTTCACCATTATTTGTGTTTTATTTTTATGAAAAATTTATAAATAAAATATTTTCAACAATTTGTGAGATTATAATCAACACCACATAATATGAACTTCCTCTCGATGAGAACGTTAAATACTAACAGACAAAACAATCCATTCACTTATTAAATATTGGCTTCATTATTTTTCCACCAGACTAAGGGGGCTATCGATAAAGTGTGTCAGTATTCATTCTTGAGACAAAATCTTTAGCATAGCAATGCTGATAAATATAGAAATAAATAAAAATAATGTGAAATCAAAATTTTGTGGTAGAATATTATAAAAATATTCAACCAGACAACCAGAGTGATTACGGAAATTCATGCCTCAGGGAAATGCTAAATGTCTGATGAACTTTACTTTATCAGTTGCGTGGTGCTTTTTTTTTGTACTTACATATATGGAATTCGTGTCGGCTTTTAAATCACGGTAGTTAAAAAAAAAACTGCCTGTGTCATTTTTTTAGTGTTAAAGTCTAGATTAATCACATAAAAGTCCAAGATACGACCTTAGAAGGATATATGTACCTACATTAGACTGTGCCAAAAAAATTATAGTTTTGATTTTGCATGATTGATCTCAAAATTTCGGTAGAGGCTTCAAAAATATTCATCCTCCTTTCTCCTAAATTTGAGCTATTTATATTGATATTTTGAAGTGGAGAATCACAATTTTCTGTTTTTCAAACAAAATGTATGGACAAAAACATGGTGTTGCGTTCTCATGATTATCTCTCAAAAAATGTCTAGTCCATGAAAAAGCTACTATATTAGATCGATAGAAAATTGTATGCTCTTCATAAAAGTGCTTAAGAAAAATTTTCGTATATCTCACCGTTTTGATGATATTCTACCCCCTGCAAATTTGTATGCGAATTTAATACTTTTTACGTAACATTTTTTCATTTCGAGCTACAATTGCAATTGCTATTCTCAAGGTTCTTATTAATTTGTATTCTACATCAGCCACCTATTTAAAGGACCTCATTGAAAAAATAACGCTTAAAGATTCTTATAAAATATTTTGATTTTTAAAATTATTGGTTTTTGTATAGAAGATGTTTGATCATTTTTCAGACATCAAATTTCCAATTTTTTTTTTTATTAACTTTTGAATAGGATCTTTTGAAAGGGTGATAATTAAATACAAATCAAAGAAAAAATAATCTTGGACGGGAGGGGCAATTTTATAAAACAATTGCATAAACATATTGAAAAGTGGCCCGTGTGACCATTCTCTTGAAAATGCATGGGTGAATTAAGTAGCATTTCATACGATGCGAAGTGTTTAGGTTTTCTTCGAAGATGCAAGAAATTTTTCTCCCCTTCTGATCTGGCTGTAATCTACAAAGTCTTCATTCGTCAATAGCTTGAATCTAATTCTCATGTTTGGGAAGGTGCTCCAATATCCTACTTAAGCCTTTTAGATATAATTCAAAAAAGAACTCTTAAAATGATAGGTGACTGTAATATAACTGAAACATTCGCATCTCTTGAGCACTGTGGTAATGTTTCATGTCTCTCCTTCTTCGATCACTATTTTTATAAACAGTGTTCTACCGAAAGATCCTGCTGCATTCCTCCCCTAAAAACATTCTACCGTAATACTCGCACTTCCAGGAATGCGTATAAGTTTACTCTTGAGCCCAATCTCAGACGTACTGTAAAGTATGGAGATTCTTTTTTTAGCCAAACAACAATGCTTTGCCCGGCCTTATTTTTTACTATCCTGTTTTTTTAAATCCCGTTTTTAATCCCGCTTTTTATAATCACGTTTAGTCTTTTAGTCTAATAATTCTTTGGTTTGGAACAAAATAACCACCATTAAATTGTTAAGATTAAATTATGATTCGAAAAAACGGACTTATCGCGAAAACACGGGATTTTAAAAAGCGGGATTATAATAGATCGGGTTCTTGAATAAACGGGATTTAAAAAGACAAGATTTTGAAAAACAGTATTTTAGTAGAAGGGATTTAAAAACTTTTTTCGGGATTCTTGAAAAACGGGATTTAAAAAAGCGGTATTCCGATTCCCGCCCAGAAATGTCTATGTATAAATTCTATATTTTTTTTTGTTTTTTTGTTAAGACAAAAAATCGGATTTTTTTTTTTTTTTTCATTTTAGTAAGCAAAACATTTTAGAAGGAAACAATTTATTATTTTTGTTCTAGTAAAATTCGTGCATTTTATTTAAGTGAGATTAGAGCCAGTTCCTTCACACCTTGTTAACTTTAGTCAATGATTATTCCAGTTGATTATCAATGAATGTGTTTGTTCATCAAAATCTTAAATGGAGAATCCATGATTTGAGGAGTTAATTGAAGAAATTACTAATTCAACGATTCTGTTTGATTAGCCCGATTGAATCAAAGATTTTCTGAAATTTCGTTTTTTCATCATATGTAATGGCACTGCCAATTCGCAAAGCGTATAAGTATACGAAAGAAAAACAAAATCTATTCAATTCCTGCGAACAAAGAACAAGAACAGCGAGGAAACCAAACGTCATCCATCTTGCAAAACAAAAACAATTTATAAAGATTTTACTACTAGTTGTAGTTTTTTTCATTTACTATCCAAAAAGAAATACTTTTTAGCAAGGCTTTATCTAACCCTGAGGCCACACGAGCAAGTACTTCCAAGCAAGTTGGCTACATACACTGCCTGCCAATTTCGTTATTTGCATTCCACTTTCCTCCCACTTGCTTTCCCACTTGCATTCCACTTGCTTGGCTCCCAACTTATTTCTCAACTTGCTTCACTACTGGCTTCAAAGCTTGCATGCCAGTTGATAAGCAATTTGCTTGGGTTTCCTTGTGTTAGTAAGCAAATGTGTTTGTATTGCAACTTGCTAGCCAGTACTTGCTCGTGTGGCCTCGGGGTAAAGTGTATAGAAAAACTACAACTGGGAAAAAATTCCATCACTATGTTTCACAAAATGTCAGCACTACCTACACTGCAACTCAACTTATAAAGGGTCCGCCCGCCAAATAACTTTCTTTTTTTTTTTTAAATGCTACTACTACATGGAGTGTAGCTTCGGCTGTGTGGCACGTAGCGCCGTCCTGTTGAAACCAAATGTTGCCAATATCCTCCTCTTCAATTTTTGTGAACAAAAATTCGTTCAACGTGGCCCGATAACGATAGTCATTGACTGTAATGGCCACTCGAAGAAAAATGGCCCAATTATGCCTCTGGACCAAAATCCACACCAAACAGTGACTCGTTTTGGGTGTATCGGCTTTTCAATGGCGTGCGGGTTTTCTGTGCCCCCTTCATGTGACAATTTTGCTTGTTTACATACCCACCAAGATCAAAATGAGCTTCATCTGAAAAGATGATTTTTTTGGCAAAATCGCCAATTTCTCTAAGTCGATCGCAGGCCCACTTAGCGAAGCAGCCATTTGAATGAAATTATTTTCCATTATTAACCGGAAGGATTTTACTTTCAAATAAAAAAGAAATTTGAGAAAATATTCAGTAGTTTTTTTTTATAGCATTTTCAAAAAAAAAAAGTTATTTGGCGGACCCTTTACATTTTGGAAAGGTTGCGAAACAAAAATCAATCAGCCGTATAGAATTAAAAACAAATTTAACGTGGAAAGGTATTCTGTATAGCTAGTAATTTAACAGAAAATAATCTTAAACTAAACACAAAATTATATTGCCAGATGTGTTTTTGTACACAAAAAGTGCTTACTCTCGGAAGCTCACGCACACTTAACTAATGTCGAATTCCTTACAACCTGAAATCGATTTTTTTCTAAACAAAATCGATTTTTTTCTAAACAAAATCGATTTTATTCTGTCAAAATAAATCTTGCATTTTCAGAAGATTTCAGATCGATTTCACACACACTTGCAAGATTTGACATTTCTCTGGAGTTGAAAGTATTCTTCGGCGGGTTTAACAAATATTCTGAAGTGTTCGTCGTTCATTTTAATAGATTAAAAGCAAATAAATTACTAAAACAAATTTTATTTCATCAAAAAATAGTGAATAGTAAATAAGAAGTTATTAAAATATGAATTAACTTCGATTCAAAGTGCCCAAAGTGGATTTAAAGATATAAAACGCGCCGTCGCCGATGTGTTCCTCCATTGATGTGTCTGGAATTGAATTTGGGTTGTTTTTTTGTTTACTTCAATGACCGAACAGTTTTTTTTTGTTTATTTCTGCAGCTTTCCTCGGAAATAAATATGTTTTTAATCTAGCAAATCGATGCAATAAACTGAATGAACTTTTTAACATTTGTTATTAATTTGTATGCGCATTACTTTGTTTACTTTTTGCCTCAAAGCTACTGTCAAATGGCACACACACAATCCCACGGGAAAAAAATTGATTTTTTTTTTGTATTCCTTACAACCAAAGAAAAAATCGATTTGAAATGGTTGTAAGGAATTCAACATAAGTTAATGACAGACTACGTCTGACAATCGATTTGACAGATACCTAGACTGGAAAATGGAAAGATTATTGGAGACACCATGATTTATTAATCGAACTGAAAATTGAGTGAACAAACACTATTTGACTATCACAGATTCGTAAATATTGATTTAACAAAATCACTGATAATCTAATTGCAGATTTAACCCGTTGTGAACAAACTGGCCCTAAGTGCCTCCCTAGATATTTTTTTTTAATTTCGAACTTGTATTTTAGCCATAAATATTGAATATATTATAAGATCCCTTTCGCAAAACTCCGTTATCGAAATCTTGTATGAAACCAATACCGAATCCTTTTGTAATTGCAACTTGTATGTCCCCGATCACATGTGAAGAAATTCAAGCATTTTCTGCGATTTCCGATGGCGAGCGGGGTTACTTGCAGAAGAGAGAGGGGGGAAATATTCGGTTTAGAAAATTGACGTTCTCTTTTGTGTTGCTTCTCCTATCCAATCCAACCAAACAAATCGTGTCTTTCATATACCTCGTTTACATGGAGAATTGAAACAGGATTAAGGTCTATGTAGACCTGGATCGGATTGAATCCGGATTACTCGACCCGATCTAGCTCGGTGAGCTGGATCGAATCGTAAATGGAGTGTATATACCTAGATCGAAGGATTGAGGAATCGCGATTACAACATAGTGATGGTGTGTGTTCGTTTTATGTATTCCGTTTCAGACTATTTAGCTAGGTTTTTCTTCTGTAGCTTATGGTGTGATATTTATGTTTAATTTGTTATTTATTTTGCGGAAATAATTATGCACATAATAAAAGAAAAACTGTCCCTTCGATTCCATTTGAATCCAATCTTTCGATCTGGCATCGTCATATACCTGGATCGAAATTTCGATCCGGATTAAATCCGATTCTTCGATCCGCTCATGTAAACGTGGTAATAATGAAAATACGAAAAACACAAGGAGGAGAACAAAATCTGCAGAATAATTTTCTTCACATCTGAACACTTTCGTTCTTCACGTGTTATCAAGCACTATAAGATTTGACATTACGATGGATTCTCTTATGGATTGTTTACAAGATTCCGATCACGATATAGAATTCGTTATGCCTACCTATGCTTGATCAAGTTTTTATAGAAAGTACACAAAAGTTCTTACCATTAATAGAATGAAATAAAAATGACAAGAAAGTATAACACCAAATATTGTAAACATAAAAACTCCAGTTGTAAATGTTTGCATTCTCCTTGAATACGGAATATTAGTTGGTGCCCACTCGATTTTCACCATTATTAAAGTTGTTTCACACCTATTAACTTGACGAATTAATAATTAATACTAAAATATATATTACCTGTAAAAAGCTTTATCATAAAGCTAGAATAACGACTATCGCATTTGTTTTTTGACAATTTTCATATCTTTGCTGATAATCTTTAAAAATCTATTAAGATTTTGTTCTGTGAACCGGATGACTTGATAATTTTATTTTTAAATCCCTTTGCCCTTTGGCCACTAATAAAATAAATGGCATACTTGCCATGTACTGATAGCTATTAGGCACTGAAATAATTTCAATAGTAGTTATTCGACAATATGTATAAGTACAATTGGGATAGTTTTGCTTTCGAATTCGACATTTCAATCAATTACGGTAAAATCAGAGAATATGATGAGAATACGTAATTTCGCCTATTTGTTCGCTTATCAGTGGGATTTTCATTATGGACTTCAAACTACAGCCAAAACCCCAAATGACTGAAGTTGGCCATTATAAGTGATTTTCTTTAAGCTTAAAGGTCCTAAATGGAACTTAAGATTTTATGAGATTCCCTATAGTGGGCATTTAATATGTTTATCTTGTGTTTTTTTAAAGGTTTTCAGCCCCCAAACATAAACCCCCCATAATTTTATTTCTTCCATATTTTGTTCGTATAAAGGCATAGATCATACCAGCTAAGTGCACTTATCCAAACGGATTTTTTTTTATATATTTTTTAATTCAAATATTTTTGAGCATGTGTTTTGATATTGTTGGGATGCTTTCGGATGTTCTGTCTCAATACTCCCCAAAGGTGCTAGATTGGGCTCAGATCTGGAAATTGCGCAGGTCACGGAAGCCAGGTCAATACCTTTTTCGACAAATTTTTGGAAGACTATTGACAGAGGGCATTTCCTTGCTTTGATAAGACGTTTCGCAAATTAGTCTTTCGGGGCTGTGGATGGTTTCAAATACATTTTATTTAGGGAATTGCCTCCAGATTTTAAAACAATTGGTCGGACGGAAAAAATTTGGGAACTTGTAAGTGTCAATAGGTTAGATTAGACTAGATTTTATTTCAAATAAATATACGTACATATGTTTAAGTAAAAATAAATTTAATTTTATCTAATATTGGTAAGCATCAATATTTCCTTTACAAAAATATTATGGCGCATCCATTCATACACAAAGTAGTAACACCAATCACTCTGTAGTGGATGAGGACGGCACACTTTTGGTATCAATTGAGGATCAGCTACGCAGGTGGAAGGATCACTTTTGTGCCTTGCTTAGTGAGGATTCAATGCTGAAGTTCCATAGCTAACCGAGATGAGTAGATCTTATAGGGCTATTAACGTGAAACCCCCTACAGTACTGGAAATCCAATCTATTCTCAAAAACAACAAAGCAGCTGGGCTTGATGGATTACCAGCCGAATTCCTGAAAGCTGATCCCGTCAGAATGGCTAGCATTCTTCATCCGTTGATACAAGCTGTGTGAGAAAAAAAAACTATCCCAGGGACTGGAAGGATGGTATGACTGTTAAGTTGCGAAAGAAAGGTGATCTTAAGAATTGCAACAATGTGCGAGGTATTATATGTTTTGTCCGTTTTTCCAAAACTAATGGCAAACATCTTTCTCGAGCGGATAATGCTAAGAATCGAGTCTAGAAGTTAAAATGAATAAATCTTATTTTGAGTAAAAAAATAATCTTTATTAAACTGAATCTTTCTTAAGACTAACATAACATAGTTTTTCATAAAGCACTAAACCTAGCAATCCATATGAAATGTGCAACGATTGCAAAAATTACGTTCTGTGGGAAAGATAATTTGTGCTGCAGAGTTGCACAAATTAAATAAAAATAATTCTGTGAAATGATATTAAATTACGTTAACTGATTCTGAGGAAAAAAAGTGCAAAGTAGGTCGGAAATGAGGAAATGAGGTTCGGTGCAAAGTGCGACGAACCTTTTTAAATAATGTTTTTATTGGAGGCACGTGTAACACCCCCACCGTTAGATTGAGGCTCCGGCGAAATTTCTACAATGGATTTACTTTGCATTTTTTTCATAAGAATTGTTATTACAATAAATGCAAATAGTATTACAAAAATGTTTGTACTTAATGATGAAACATTGAAAGTTCTATTATTTTTTGAAATGTTTTTTATTATTTCTCTATTTTCAATGTGCTTAAGGTATAATTCATCGAGATTCAAATATGGTATAGTTTTATTGTCACTTATTTTAGTAATGAAATTTGGCAATACAAATTTATCATGAATAGTTTTTACAAAGTTTTGATATGTTTTATTTTGTATGCTTAACTTACAATTTTTAAATTTAATTAAGTAGTTTCCTTTTAATCTTATATACTGCTTATTACAATTCTGTATAATGTGGCTTTCTTTAATATTCCTTAACAAAATAATGCCTGTTGTTATTTCTTTTATTTCTGTTATGTTTGATTTGATTTTATTACAAATTGCTTCTTTAGATTGCAATATTTGCTGAATACAATGTTCATCAGATATTTCAACGAGATTTCTTTTGATATTTTCTTTAACAGGAAATTGAAAAATATTGTTATCTTCATCCATCAGGACGTCCTTAATTTTAAACATCACCGTCATGTTTTCCTTATCTGATAGTGGTTCTATACGTATTTGTGAAAATCTATGATCAGACATTTGTGGTAATAGTAATACAATAATGATCTGGTCTTTGTAGGTTGTAACTGTTAATTTAATTTCGGCTAAGTTTTCTAAATCTGGAACTAAAGCTAATTCTTCTTGACTCAGAATATTTCTCGTTAAGATTCCTAATTTACTGGAAAATAAGATTTGTTCTATGTCATCGATGTGATTTCTGAGAAGTAAAATATCATTGTTTATTTGATATAAATATTGCATGACTTCTAGTTCGGTTTCAATTGTTTGTACCTTTCCTATAAGTTCTTGATTATATGTGTTCAAATATGTTTCAATGGATTGTTGTTGTTTCTTAATGTGGTTGGTAATGTTAGCAATTTGATCTGTTATTAAGTTATTTATGACAACCTGTTTATTATTTTCATTTATAAGTTTTTTACTTTCCGAACTTAATTGTTCAAGTTTCTCTTTAATTTGGATTTCATCTTCTTGATCCATGGTGCCAGCTATGTATTTTAATCCTGTACCTAAAATGTTCATGAGTGCTCTCTTGGTTTTGTAATGGGGTTTTAAGTTTTCAATCTTTGCTTCTAGTAGTAGAAGATTTTGATTGATAGTCGTAAACATAGGTCCTAACAATTCTGTCTTGTCTTCTAATTTTAAAATGTTACTATGAATATGTTGTTTAGTAATCTCAAATTCTGTTACGTTAATTATATGAAGTACTTTAATATAATTTTTAAATATTTTTGTCTGTCCTAAGTTTATTGTTACATATCCGTTATTATTATTAAGGTCAGCAAGTTGAATGTCCTGAGTTTTAGCTATCGTCAGTAATGTAAGTAATACGAGTAACATATTCCACGGTAGTGTCATCTTTATATCCTGTAAATAAATTATGTGTTACATTTCGTTCATAACTGTTGGTAAGTCTATGTTTGGTATTTTTTTCTTGATTTAATATGAGTTCTATAATATTTGTTTTGATTCTGCGAATCAATAACATGGTCTTCGTCTATTTTGTGTGTATTTAGCTTTCGATATTTTGAGTGGTTTTTCCCTCCTCTAACTTCCTTAATAAAATTCTTTCCACTTTCCAGGATGTCGTCCTTTCGGTTTTCGTTTAGTTTGTCTATGACTCTCTGTTTTTTCTTAGAAATAATGTCATGGATGTCTTTATATTCGTCTTGGTGTATTTTACCATTAACAAAATCGATGGGTTTTCGATTGGTTGTGGAATGAATCGTGTTATTGTAATACGTTATAATCTTTAAAAGTTTTTCTTCGACTGTATCGTCTTTAGTTCTTTCGTTATGTTTTAAAAGTCGAATGTGTTCGTTAATTGTGTTGTGTAGTCTTTCAATGTCAGAGTTTGATGTGTGATTACTATTAGATGTGTAATGGATTTCTACGTTACAATTTTCTAGATATTCTTTCATTGGAATTGCTTTAAAACCTAATTCGTTATCTACTATAATTGTCCTTACATTTCCAAATTGACTAAAATAGTAAGAGAGGGCTCTCTTAAATTCAATCCAAGTTCTACTTGAAATTTTACTTGCCCAAGCATGTTTTGTGAATTTATCTATTATAGTTAAAAATAATGACTTTTCTAAGCTGTAAAACACGTCTACATGTATAACTTCGTGGGGTTTTAAGGGAGTTTCTGTAATTTTATATAACGGTTTGGGAGGGTTCCTAACGTATTTTTCAATATTACATACATCGCAATTGTTTATATACTGCGTTATTCGTTTTAGTAGTTTTGGGTTGAAATAATTTAGTTTTACTTCTTTGTACACTTCTGTTATACCTCTATGGTTGTTTCTTAAATGTTCTTTCTCTATTATATCTACTAGTTTGGTTTCATCTGTTACATCTTCTAACAGTTTGAAGCACCGAATAATTCTAAATTTAATATTGTTTGAAAAATGTTCTTGAAAAACTTTTTCAATGATTTTATAAAATTGATCATCCTCGATGAGTATTGCATTCAAAGCATCAGGCTTAAAATGATTTTTTAGCAATACTATGGCTGACTGTTCGTCTAGGCTTTTTGTATGTACTGTACATCTATTCTTATCGAATACTTTTAAATTTTTCATTCGAGTAGCTCCTGATTTAGATTTTCTGATTATGAATTGGTTTTTGAAAATGTTAATACATGATTCACTTATGGGAATGCAATTGTTATCAATTAAATTTACTTCCGTTTGGGGAATACGTGACAGGGCATCGGCATTACTATTAGTGGTGCCTTTTTTATATTTAATTTCATAGTCAAATTCGGATAACTTCAATCTCCAACGGATAAGCTTCGAATTCGGTTCCTTTATTGAAAATAACCAAGTTAAAGGTTTATGGTCTGTTTCGATAATGAACTTTCTGCCAAATAAATAAGGCCTATAATACTTGGTTGCCCACACAATGGCAAGGAGTTCCTTTTCAATTGTGCTGTAATTAATTTCATGTTCGTTTAGGGTTCGACTTGCAAATGAAATCGGATGGTTTTCTTGTGATAGAACTGCGCCTATCGCAAAATTGCTTGCGTCCGTAGTCAAAGTAAAAGTTTTCGAAAAATTTGGATAAACTAAAATTGGGTCGTTTACTATGAGAGTTTTAAGTGTCTCGAATGATTTGTTATATTCAGGATCGGAAATATTTATTTTTGCATCTTTTTTAAGATATAGTGTCATCGGTTTTGCGATTTTTGAGTAGTCTCTAATAAATTTTCGGTAATAACCGGTTAAACCTAAAAATTGTCTAATTTCTTTTATGGTTTTTGGAATGGGGTAATTTTTTACACATAGTATTTTTTTTGGGTCTGGTTTTATACCATCGGGTGTAACAACGTGACCAAGAAATTCGGTTTCTTTCTTGAGAAATTCCGATTTGTCAAGTTGTATTTTTAAGTTGGCTTCCCTTAATCGTTTAAAAATCTTTGTCAGAGATACGATGTGTTCTTGAAGCGAAGTCGAGAAGACGATTATGTCGTCGACATAAACGAGACAGATTTTATTAATATAATCTCCTAGAACATTGTTCATAAGCCTCTGAAATGTGGCTGGTGCTGTTTTTAGTCCGAATGGCATTCTGAGAAACTCGTAATGTCCATTCTCAATACTAAAAGCGGTTTTATGAACGTCAGCTTCGTGAATTTCAATCTGATGAAATCCCTTTGCAAGATCGAGTGTGGTAAAATATTGGCATCTGCCAAGCTTGTCTAATATATCGTCAATGTTCGGGATTGGGTATTTGTCATCAACTGTCACTTGATTGAGTTTTCTGTAGTCAATCACTAACCTCCATTTCGGTTTCCCACTGGCGTCAACCTTCTTAGGGACGATCCATATAGGAGCTGAGTAAGGGGAGTTGCTGTGACGAATGATATTATTATCTAACATTTCGTTAATCTGTCTTTTAACTTCTTCTTTATGTATAAAAGGATATCTATAACTCTTACTCTGTATGGGAACATTGTCTGTTGTTCTTATTGTATGCTTTATTTCACTTGTAAATGAAAGTTTTGTGTTTTCTTCGTAAAAAATATCATGGTATTGTTTTATTAATTTTATTAACTCTCTTTCTTCTTCACTGTTTAAATGGTTAATTCTTATTTGTTCTAATAACGATAGGCCTTCTGTTTGTTCTTCTATTATGTTGAAATTATTGAAATCTACGCTTTCAATGTCCACTTTATCTTCAAAGGGGATCAAATCTGTGTTGTTTCCAACCTTTTCTGCCTTTGCAAACATGACATAATTGTCTATGTTGTAAATTCCTTCCTCTACTCTTAATCTGTTTCCTAATATTGTTTCCTTTATATATCCTATTCCTTGTTTTTGTTGTACAGGTATATCTACATCAATTAATTTAATTTCCGAATCACTATTTCTGTTAAAATGGAGTGTTATTATTTTATCTCCAGTTTTCAACAAATTATTTTCGTAATCTATGTGTGCTTTTAAAGGAGACAGAATGTTGTTTCCTATCAAACCGTCGAACTCGTTGTGAAACTGACAAATAAAGAATTCTATTCTTTCGTTACTATCACCTAATTCATTAAATAAAGGGATCTGTACTTTTTCTTTTATTGTGACATTATGACTAAGTGTTTTTAGGTTTATGGGTTCGGGTAGAGTAGTGTGCCACTTAGGATGACATATATTTGGATTAATAATTGAGTGGGTTGCGCCCGTGTCAATTATAAATTTCAAAGGTCTTCCCTTTGATGCCACTGTTATATAAGGTAACTTGCATCCGAGGCTACTGAGTGAAAATTTTCAGCTTCTGTCAAATAGCTTTGAGTGTAGTTGTTTGACAAATTGTTACTATTTCTATTATAACTATTATTGCCGTTCCTTCTACTTCCTTTTTGTGTTAGTCCTATTTCCATAGGCTCATAACTATTGTTAATTCTAAAAGGATTTTGATTATTTTTGTGGTTCTGATTATAAGCATGGTTATTATAATTGTTAATGTTGTTATTATTTGTACCCGTTGATCTGTAGTGATCGAATGGAGGTTTGATATACTGATTATTATAAGGTGGTCTAGATTGCGACGACGTATTGGGATAATCTGATCTATAGTGATCAAAAGGGGGTTTGATATATCGGTTGTTGTTAGGTGGTCTTGATTGCAATGGTGTACTAGTATTATTTGATCGATATTGATCGAATGAAGTTCTACCATTTGAATTGTCAGATTGCTTAGATTGCCGAAATGTATTGGAATTTAACGGTCCGTTATTGCTATGTGATTGTAAGTGTGTATGTGTAGCTTTGTTGAACGGATTGTAATGTGCGTATCCACATTCGTATAAGATGTTGATTGCGCCTTCTAAATCGGTTGGGTTCCTACAACATAGTAGTGAGCGCATGGGCTCAGGTATTTTATTCTTAAAAATGACCAAAGCTGATAACTTGTTGTTTTCTATATTGGAGTTAATTAGACCTGAAGTATTTTCCGAATTTTCAAAGATTTGCTTTGTTTTGACATTGAGCCGTCTTAATATTGATTTTATGTCGTTAAAAAAGTCTATACTGTTAGTTTTAAATTTAGCTGCTCTCAACTCATCGAATAATTCTTCGAGAGTTAACCTATCTCCAAAATTATTAATGAGGGCCGCTTTTATTTCGGTCCATGAAGTAATATGTACGTTAATTTCGATGACTTCCCTAGCTTTTCCTTTAAGTTTGGACTTTAAATAATCCGAGAAAATGCTTTGGGATAATTCGTCATATTTTGTTAAGATCGGATGAATTTTATCTACTAAGTCTATGAAATTTTGTAGGTCCCTAAAATCTCCATTGAAATCGGGGAGCTTAGATATATATTTAAGGGGGTCAATGTTTACAGTCAACATGTTTCCTTGGTTACTTTCTGAAAAAAAATTTCCTAATATCTCCGAAATCTGATCACTTTTCTGTTTAGCTTGTTCTAATTGTTTTGAAACATCTTCTACCGAAGAACCACTTTCAGACATATTATAACATTCTACACAAGGGTTTATTCATTATTTCAAATTAAGTATTCAAATATAAATGCACGTAAAATAATAATTAAAAAAAAAAAATATATATATATAGTCAGACCTTAGTTATTTGTTGTTGATCAAAAGTTAAAGTTGTTTAGGATTGTCCTTCTCAAACTGTTGTGTTGCTCCTTAGTTATTTGTTGTTGATTAAAAGTTAAAGTTGTTTAGGATTGTCCTTCTCAAACTGTTGTGTTGCTCCTGTTGAAGTGACTTTTGCTAAAATTCGTTGTTTATTAGCTCTTAGCTCTTGTTTTTGTTTTTGTGTTTTTTTTTTTTTTTTATTGTTAAAAAGTTTTTAGTTTTTCTTGTTTGATTTATTTTTTTGTTTTATTTTTGATTTTTTATTTGCGTTTTTTTTTTGTTTAACTTAGAGATTGCTTCTTGCACTCACGCACTTTTCATGTTCGGATTTAATTGTTCTTATTAGTTCATTGGGTGTCGCACACTCACACACGAGATTTATTATGGGTACGCCCGTGTACTTAATCACTAACTGTATTTTTTTTTTTTTTGGTTCGCGATTGAAACGTTGATACGTACTATTGTATTTTTCTTAAAATAACAATATATCGCGATCGAAACGTTGATACGTACTATTGTATTTATCTTAAAATAACAATATATCGCGATCCTACCGACTGCGCCAGTTAAAATGAATAAATCTTATTTTGAGTAAAAAAATAATCTTTATTAAACTGAATCTTTCTTAAGACTAACATAACATAGTTTTTCATAAAGCACTAAACCTAGCAATCCATATGAAATGTGCAACGATTGCAAAAATTACGTTCTGTGGGAAAGATAATTTGTGCTGCAGAGTTGCACAAATTAAATAAAAATAATTCTGTGAAATGATATTAAATTACGTTAACTGATTCTGAGGAAAAAAAGTGCAAAGTAGGTCGGAAATGAGGAAATGAGGTTCGGTGCAAAGTGCGACGAACCTTTTTAAATAATGTTTTTATTGGAGGCACGTGTAACATCTAGACTCAAGAGGTATCAAATTGGCTTTCGCAGTGGGTGGTCGTGTGTCGACCATATCAACACTCTGCGTATCTGTACATCCTTTGAATCAACCGTTAATGTATATGGAGATCACTTCTTGGTAGGGGAATTTTCCCAAAAATTGTTGCCATTATAAGAGGGAATGTGTTTACTGTCAAGCACTGAAGGTGAAAGGAGAGTCCAGTAGTCTAAAAATAAATAGCAAAAAGACAAATTTATGCTCACAGGCCGCTCCACACATTAGCGTATTTGTCTACAGGACATGCCAGTTGAAGAGGTTGAACTATTTAACTACCTTGGAAGTAGGGGGAAAACGGGAGACGTGACCATACGGGAGACATGAGCCACTCGCAATATTTCACTCAGACTACCCTTAAATTCTAGACGTGTTTGTATATCCGAAGCAGAACATGACCTTCTATTTGCTCATAAAAAGGTTTCTGGATCAACATTTGATTTTGGTTCCTGGACGAGTAAATGCATTTTTCGCTAAGAAAAGTTAAACAATTTTTTTTCTTTTCATTGCATAACTTTTGTCTCGTAGTTAATTAAATAATTTAGTATGATCTTATTCCTTGAATAATAAATTGTTTTTGTAAACACCCGTGCAAAATAATGCAACAGTTTACGTAACAGAATTTATAATCTCTTTTGTCTCAAAAAGCGTGAACGGGAAACTTGAACCACTTATTGTAGGGAGACTTGATCATACGAAAAAGAGGAGCAAAACCAAAAAAAAGTTAAAAAAAACTACCGCAGAAGGGGAAATTAAAGGATAACAATGCTCAAATTATGTTTAAGAAATATTACAATCTTCTTACTGTATTTCCCAAGGAGGGGTTTATTTAAGTTGTGTATTTATTTTCGTTTGTTACGGTTTTTAAGGTTGTTTTTAGTTTTGTATCAATATTTTCGTGTATAAATTTTTAAAACATTTTTCTAAGCAAATAATACGTTAAATATAGTAACAGTTGAGTTTTATGAAAATCATAGACGGTGATCTCATTTTTTGTATTGTTAACTCGTTCAATTTGGGTATGTTCAAGTCTCCCCCAGGGGGTGTTCCTACGGTGTCTCCCGTAGGGGGCGGGAGACTTGAGCCAAAAATCTTTCTTCAAACAATTTGTCCTGGGTTGAAACTGATTGCATATATTTGAAGCCAATTTAACTAGTTTCATAATAGATAAGTGTAGCTTTATAGAGATGTATCTTTCATGCGGCTGAGATAAATAGACAAGTTTTTATCAACAATTTTACAAAAAGTGGCTCAAGTCTCCCGCCTTCCCCCTACTGTTTCAGCAAAAATGGTGGTACTGATCTGGATGTTCAAAGTTCTTCTCTGTCTCAAATTTGGAAATCCAGTCAAATCTCCTTACACACTAAGGCCTGGTTCACACGAGATTGTACCGCACGTTTTTTATCGCATTCTGTTTTTACCGAACAAAAATCGGGTGTTCACACGATATTTATATTCATTCGTTTAAAACTCGAATAGCTGCAGTATAATGAAAATGAATGGAAAAGCTTGAATTTGTGAAGTATTTTATTTTTATCTTTTTAAGGGAAAGGGCTAGAAACCTGAAATTTAGACGGATGATAGAAAATATTGATTTAAAAATAAATTAAAAAAATAGGAGTCCTAGAATACCGTTGGACGGAGATAACGGCATTATTTGAGCGCTTTCACATATGAACTCATATCTGTTTAGTGCATTGATGAATTTTCTTGTTGTTTTAAATATAACACATAAATAAAATTGCGGTTATTTTGATACCTCATTCGTTATCCTACGTGATGTATAAGCGACACAATCTTGATTTTCAATTGATCGAAAAATCAAAACAATTACATTGAAATTACCTGCTTGGACCATTGTCCACGACCATCCACCAGCGAGAAAATCCCGTTATCTACATGGAATTTTTTTTATTAAAATTTGATTGGATGGCTTTAAAAAATTATAGCTCCCGTTCTACTGATTGGATCTTCAAGGTTAAAGTCTTAAAAGAAAGCTGACATAACGGGCTATATTATGTAAAAAAATCATTGAGGAGGGGCAAAAATGTTCATACTATAGGGGTGAATAAAGCCCAATTCAATTCCATTTATTTTATTCTAAATTCAAATGTTTATGAAAATTTTTAAAATTTTGAAAAACTAAAAACGCATATTTATTGCCTCATTCCTCTTCTTTATTTAAAGACCTTAACCTTCAAGATCCAATGAGTATCACCGGAGTTATAATTTTTTTAAATCAACCCTATCGGTCGATAATTTTTTTTTGTATACATGGGCTTTTCTCTCCACTGAAGCTCATTCGATGCCAACGAACAAATACCCAACGTGGATTTAAACCGTGTGAATGAGACTATATAAAACTATACGCCACTGGAAGACGATACGTCGCAGTTCATTCGTTTTTTTTTTATAAGTCCGTTGAGTTTTCGATAAACGTACTTAGCTGAGTACGTTTTCTTGCCGTACAAACGTCGTGTGAAAGGCTCTATGTAAAATATATACGCCACTGCTCATCCGCACGGATTTATACTGCAAAAAATCGTGCGGTACAATCTCGTGTGAACCAGGCCTAAGTTGAGATTCTTCGAATCCAATGACAAATCCCTTCTTTTAGTTATATGCTTGTGAAGCCTGGTAAGTCACGACTACCATCTCGAGGATATTGTAGGCTTCTGTGAACAGCTATCGCTATCTGCGCCATATTCTAAAAATTCGCTGGCCGCAAATTATATCAAATGGAAAATTGTGGTGCAGGACTAGTCAAGAGCGGCTGGACGGATGGCAGGTAGGAAGACCAATAACAACATGGAAATCAACTGTCTAAGCAGAAGCAGGCTCCCAGAGAATGACGTGGCCACAGTTAAATTTCTTGCTGCATCAGACCATGAAGGATGGAAACAGTGCCTAAAGTGCCCGATCAGGCCATTTGGTCCTCTACTTTGTGTAGGTCCTTTGGCCCGGGCCAGCCAAAAATTGCCCGCAAATTTTGATTTCCTGTTTTCATACGAAAATATTGTGTACAGGAGAATTATAATAAATATGATACGATTAAAAAGCTCAAAAGTAAAGTATAGCTGAATCAGTAGGAAAGAAGTTCTTGTTTTCAAATTTTCTCGAAAGCAGTTAACAATTATGATAAAACTTCGTCACTTTTTGTTTCACTGCGTATCAATTTCATTCAAACATTTTTTTCTTACAGAAGGTGGCCCGGACAAAATGGCACCCCCCCAAATGACCCTCATTATTTTTTTGATCATGGCAACGCTGGGTGGAAGCCATATTTTGCTGGCGCCCTATGCCCCAATCGGGGTAACGGAGTTGAAGATGATACAAAAAATCATAAAATTCACAAAAACTGCATACCTAAATTAGAAAATAGCTACCTATAGTTGTTTTCTTTTTTAGCTCTGAGCAGAGCATGAAGTACAGCTCGATCAATCTGAGTAAGCTCTGAGCAGAGTATGATCAGAGCTTTGCAATATAGCAAGCACTCAACTGTCATACGATTCGATATAAATTAGTGTGTTCAACACACCAAAATTAACTTTTTTAAATTTTCATCTGACAGTCTGACAGCTGGCCAATCAGAGCTCGAAAAATCCAACTGAAATTTGATGTGTTGAACACGCCCATTTTAAATAGTGAAAAATAGAGAGAAAAAGAGTGAAGTCGGCTACGCTTAGCTTTTTGCTCCATTCGCTTGTTGCTCAATTCGCTGAGTCTTATTATTCTGAGCTCATGGAGCGTACTCCGAGCTAGTTCTGTTTGAAAAAAGAAACACAAGTTGAGCACTCTGAAAAAAGAATCACAGATTCACCCCGATTACATTATCCGATGAATAGGCTGCGGATCCCATCCTTAGAATAAAAAATATAAGGAAGCGCCATTTGTGGAAAAAAGTGAAGCATTTTTCATAATAGTGTTTGCTCTCACAAACACAAATACATTCCAAGAGGGACGGAGTGATTTTTAATGGCAACTTACTAGGGCGCCATAACAATCATTTGTTATTTTCTGAAATTATTTTTCTTTTCAGTGGTATATTTAAAAAAATACTTACTTTTTTATGATAACCCTCTAAGGCACCGATAAAATGTTTTAATATCTACCTTCTTTAAAATTGTGTTGTTTCAGTGGAACATTATAGATTTACTTAGTTTAATTTACGCATTGTCATGAAAGAAGGCTCTCCAAAACCAACGTGAATCATAGCAAATCATTCGCATCGATAAAAAATTGGCACCCCAAATGTGGCTTTACACTCGACTTTCGGAAACCTTTTAAATTTTTTATTAAATTATTTTAATTTTTGAATAGACAAATTAATTAACATTAAAAAAATGCACTAATAACTTCACTACGGAGAAAATTGAGCAATATTCTGAAGATGCACATGTTAACATAAATATACGAACTCCAAAGGTACAAAATCGATTTAACAAAAATAATTTCCTGATATAAAGGGCGCTTAGCAAATAGTTGCGCCTTACAACCACCAATAACAAAAAAAATACGTCCCTGTTTCACAGAATCGCAGTTTGACATTACTAGTATCCCAAATTAAAACCGAAAAACCATGTGCAAGTTTTCAATTAATTTATTAATTTTCTTAGTTTATTTAAAGTTTAATCTTTTAAAATGTGTTACTTGATTAATGATTAATTAAATTATGATCAATTCACAACGCTTTCTTTGAGAAAAATATGATAAAACTCACTTGTGAAAAGAAATGATTCTTGTCCGCCTTATTCTTGCTTTATATACACAAATTTAACACTGCACTTCATATTTTTGTATTGTTATTAGTAAGTATACATACATTTCTAAGTAAATCACTCCAAACTATTTGTTTTTTTTCTAACAATTAATGATTTATTAATGTTTTTAGTCTTGTATCACTTTTTGTTTACTTTTTTTCTTCCATTCAGTCACCGATTTGAAATTTCGGGTATACAGTTTTCTGCTTCATTCACGTACACTGTATATGTGATATACACCAGTTCCTTTACTTCTTCTTCTATGATCCCATCCGACAGAATGATAGAGGTTTTACTTTTAGAAAATCCTCTGGTGAAAAACTGAAGGAATGTCGATAACATAGTTTAAAAAATTTTAGATTATTGAATACTTAGCCCATCCGCGTTCCATATTACATTTGACATTTCAAATCCGCATCAAAATTGTTGCGGATCCAAATTAATACATTTGTTTTGCTGATAAATTTTGACAAAAAAATATGGAAAATAATAAACTAAAAGTTAAAATTAGAAAAAAAGAATTAAATTAAATTCTTGGCCCAGCTATGCTCAAAGTTATAGTGGGCAGAACATAACAAAGTACATAGAAGCTAAACTAAGAAAAGGATCCACTTTTGCCCACATTTGAATGGCGTATCTATGTGTGCGTTCTCTTTCTAGCTACATACGTACTGTGTAGGCTCCTATCTATTTAGTCGGTATTTACATTAGGTGTGTTTTTTTGCAAGCCCGGGGGAATCGGACGAAAAAACGACATCGGAACTTAGCGACGCCATTACAGAAAAACAATGGAGTTTCCGTATCGATAACATGCATGAAATTCATGCCGGTAACACAGTTTTTATCTGGGCTAAAGTTAAGCCCCAAAAATTCTCTGGGCTTAGCTAAGCCCGAAAGGGCTTAGTTATTGTTTTTTTTTTAGCATGTAAATTGCTTAGCTCCGACGTCGTTTTTTTGTCCAAGCCAATTCGGGCAAGGAAAAAAACACACCTATTGAAAAAATTTTCCAATGGGAGTAAGGGGGTAAAAAGAACTAAATCGTACGTTCCTGATAAACTATACTACTATTTTCAGTATGTTTTTCGCACTCTTTCTAGTTTCTGGTTGTGAGAGTTAAATGCTATTTGTTTGATGGTGTGAGTAAATCTGAATGAAGTGAGGAGGACAGTAATAAAATAGCAAATTTTCTTTTTTCGTTTACAATTGGCCCAAATGCTGTTTTTATTTTTTTTCTCTGAACTTCATCAAAAGCAAATATTCGATTACAACTGGTACGCATGCGATAGTAAGGTTACTATTTTTGGAAAAAGAACACACCAATGAAGACTTATGCCAAAAACTGACATTATCGATAAGAAAGTTCGGAAATGATAAGTTAGTTTTAAGAATCGACAATGTAGTTCTACCGGTTATAGGTGCCAGTTATAGCTATCATTGAAACTCATCCTTAAAAATTTTAATGATTGATTTTGAGACGTTTAGGAAGTAAAATCATTTATTATTTTGATGGAAAAATAAAGCTTAAGACTTAGTTAATATTTTTAGCCAAAAAAATAATTCAAATAGGTCGTACTTTCTACATAAAAAGACTTTTCTTATTTCTATGATTGAACTACCTTACCAATGATCATTGAAAAATCAAAAGTCAATTTTTGTGGAAAGTTGGGACTATTTGAAAATTTTTTTGACTAGAAATATTAATAACGTCTTGAGCTCTTACGCGTCCATCAAAATAATGAATGATTTTGCTTTCTAAGCGTCTCAAAATCAATCATTAAAGTTTTCAATGATGAGTTTCAATGATAGCTATAACTGGCACCTCACAGGCGCCTAACTTCTACCGGGGACGTGAATAGATTGCGGATCGAGTCAACTCCCCGTGAGTTAAATTTTGCGGATTTTGTAATCGGCATGAATAATTTTTGTGATAGCTCAGGGCTATAATCGGAGCTAAAAAAGAAAAATGCCTTGTGTATTTATATCTATACATATATGTATTATGTATAAAAGATTCGCGTATAGCACGAAATGCTGTTTTTTATAAATTTCAATTATTGCATTATCTTTTCACTTGTGATATGCGTAGACATGTAGCTTTTGATTTGTAAATTAAAAACTATGTTTTCAAAAACTAGTTTTTTGTATGTTAGACCCGCAATGCTGCCTTTTCTGTGTGTTAGTCCCGCAATTCTGCCTTTTTGTAACCCAATCTGCAGCTTATTTCGCTACGCTAAAGCGGTTTTGTCAAACTTGGAACTCTAAGTTTTTAGGTGATTGGCCTAGTGCTAGAAGGAACATTAATTTGCTCAGCTTCAAAAAAACGATACCATTCATAAGACCGTTCAAAAAATTCTTATTGATCTCAAAAGCTGTTTTTAGGATTTTTATTAATTTTTCCTGCACATTTTGGTCAATTTTGATAATAAATTGTTGTATTAAAAAAATTAAGTAAGGAGAATTTTATTTTGTATTAAAACCAAATTAGCAGAATTTTGAAAAGTAGAGTTTTGTCACACAGAATTGAAAAAAAAAGAATAATTTTTAAAAGCTAATTTATTTTTGAAGAAAATAGAATTTCGAAAAGCACATTGGGTTATGCTGCCAGTATCAAAATTTTATAAATCAATTTGTCCTGTCCGACAGTCATTACTCTAGATGAAATCCATAAGCTCTAGAGGTTATTTGTTTTGGAGTTATAATGGTTTCTATGCTTTAGTCCCGCGTTTTAATTAACTGGCTTTATCTTTACAAATCTCCAATAGATTCTAAACTTTGTTTGTTTTAAAACAAGAATTTCTAACATCTTAAACTTCCCTACAGCTTTTTCTTGTGAGGGTAATGGCTTTCCTGCAATTTATTGACAAACACGTTTTTTTTTAATTTTTGATGCGATTCCGATTGGATTATAGTTCATTTATCCAAAACTAATTCAAATACATCCGCACCAGTAACAGTTATTACTGCAAGTCTATTGTAAACTTATTGATTTGCTTTGGATTCAACCAATCTCTTCGGCAGTATTAAATCCTTCCTTCTATTTTATTCTTCTTCATCGTTAATGCTTCTCTTTCTCCATGAAGAACGGTTTCATCGATTTCTAGAATATACTAAATAAATGCAAATTTGAACAAAAATCATGCAACAAATGTATTTTTTTCTTTTTGTAATTCTATTTTAACAAAATTTATAAAATTATTACTTATTTATTAAATACTATCGATGGTTCTTTAAAAATAAGTAAGCAAAGTCTTTAACTAGTTCATAATTAGAACAGCTTCTTCGGGGTTTTCAATATATTTGGTTTTGTATGTATCGAAGATGTTTTTCAAATCGTCCATAAATTGTTGATGCAACTTATCGACTTCTTCTTCATTTGGCTCATCACATTGTGGTACGTCAATTGGTGCGCCAACTAAAGAAAAAAAACAGAAAATTATAATTATGAATTTAGACAGTTGTTTGAGTTATTTCAAAACTTTTTTTCAAGAAAGACCAGAGGTTTTGAGACTTCCCAGAGCTATAAAATATCAAATATCGATAGTAACTTACCAACTTGAACAATTCGCTTGCGTTGTGGCAGCATTCCAACATTATATTGAAAGAATCCTCTTCCCAAAATAAGTAAAGGTGCAATGCCAGTTATTTTCTTGATAAGATTTTGCATTTTTCTGACCAACGAATTTGGTGGATTATCGACTTGATCGAAAACATCAACTTCACCAAATGAAAATACTGGAACAATGGCAGCACTGGCAAATAAATTCAAATATCAGTTAATTATTTTTTTCCTTATAAGAAATCTCTTCAAATATATCTTACCCAGATTTCATGGCTAATTTGATGAATCCTTTGCGGCTTTTAATGGTTAAAATATATTTTCCAGGCCTTGAATCCAGTGCTTCTCTAGCACCTCCAACAACTACAGCCACAGCAGTAGCAGTACAATCATCGGCAATATTAAGAGGATCCTGGGGATCGTGTGAGGTTGTAAGATTTTTGAGGAGGGAAGTTCTCGTTACTGAGATCAGCCCCCATGATTCAACAAGATGGCGGAAAAATGGAGTGTTAAAATGCAAGGCCAAAGTTCCAACATTTGGACGAACTTTTGGAAATAATTCTTTCCATCTGGTTATGTCAACTCCCATATTTGTGAAGACTCCAATTCTAAGTAAATTTTTAAAAGGTATTTTTAAGTAGGTTGAGTTTTAATAGCTATATGTGATGATGATGAATATATTTACCCTAAGGCACCATGAGGATAGCATGCTAAAAGATAGTTTCTATTCGGTGGTAATTCAGCTGTTTTGACCAATTCTATTGGGAAATAATCACGGAAGTGTTTCCAAAAGAAATTTTCTCTCATGCATTTCCACCTGTGGATTTAAACAATTTAAATATTTCAATGATATGTTAGGAATGATTTGAATTTCTTACCCAGCACCTCTTACTTCTTCTTGTGCTCTGTGGCGATCATAGTATATCCAAATTCCATATGCAAGCAGGAGGGCTTTTAAATAAATATTTCCAAAAAGCTGAAAGTAACGGATTCTTTTTAATTAATTAAAGATAATTTTGACAAATTTAATAATTTTGGTGAGTTTCATGCGTGTAAGAGTTTTTTCGTGGGTCTTATGGCAAACATTCTACACTTGCCCCTCCCCTTTAAAAAAAAACCCCTTTCACCATGGATATTTTTAGGGACTGTCTTGATACTTAGTTCGTATGACAAATGAAACATTATTCCAAGTTTCATTAACATCTTTATTTTCAAAGGGTTTTCGGTAATATTTTCCCTGTTGTACCTACCTGAAAAAAAGTCATAACTACATAAAAAGGACTATTACTTTTTTTTGGGTGGTCGTATCATTTTGAATTTGGTTTCATTAGATTCAGCGTTAAAAACTACCCTTAAAGCATGAATGATATAGTTAGGTTGTACCAAAGCAAACATTTTAGTTTGATAGACCTCCAAGTTCTCCCCGTCTGCACCTCCTCCAATGTATCTACACAAAAGACCAATGCGGGGATTTTGGGGGACTTTGGATATGTTATATAGGTTGCAATTCTGCGTCGATTCCAATTTTAATATTACATGAATTTATTTGTTCAACCTCGGAACCCATTTTCCTGGCCTTATAGGAGAAGCACGAAAAAAATTGTCATTTACAGCGGTGTCTTTAGATAATTGGGGGCCTTGGCCCTCAAGGATATGGGGGCCTCTTGAGATTTTTTTTTATTGAAAACTACATATTTCATTTAATAAGTCTTACCACAAGTTTTTATTAAATTTAACTATGTATTAACAATTATCATTTAACTATTTTTTCTATCAAAAGCTTAGAAAATCTTTTCACAAATGGTTTGCCAGTTTAAGGCAAACTTTGAATATTTTATAATTAGAATTCGATTAAATGAATGTCACGTGACACTCAATATTTATTTTTCGATGATAGAAATGTGGTCTTATGGTTTTTTCATCCAAAAGCGGCTTTCAAAACAGAAATATACATAGACGCTTTTGTTTGTCAGCTGTCGAAAGATGTCTGAATAACGACCAATGGAAAAATCACGTTCCTGTTTTTGCAAATAAAATTGATAAAACAAGTTCTGACCCTAGTGCTCCTTAGAAAAGTATAAAGACAGTTGTCACGAGATTTTGTGTTCAAGAAAAATTTTCTGTTCATTTATTTTTAAAATACGTTCAGGGAATATCTTTTTTTAACTTAAAACGGGATAGTTCCATGAAAAAAAATAGATATACCTACCAGTAGGCATGCTGCTACTTAAAATTAATTATCATTTAAGAGATAATTTTCTGGCCACATATTCACATTGCACAATGCACATGCACATGCCACTCTCAGTTGTGCCAGTTCAGTAAAAAATTATTATAGTACCTATGATGTTTTAAAAGGTTCTGAAAATTGGCCGTCAAGGAAGATTGTACAAATTAAAAATTATAATTTTCTCGTTTTCGCTTTGTTTTGTATATTTTTTTTAACTAGCTCTACCTTTACCAAACTACAACAGATCTATTCAAACGAACATTTTTAACCTGATCTAAAATTTGTTCTTGTGAGGATAACATTTTTCCGGGAATTTTTGTACCAAACATCATTTTTTAAATGTAGTTTAGCTAATTTTGTTGCTTTTTTTTGTTCCTAACCTGAAAAAGCGTTAGTTGTAGTTTTTATTCAATTACATATGTTTATTTTATTTAAAAATTGAACTTTTCTTGAATTTCATTTTGATAACAAAGGTACCAAAATAACTTAAAATATTATTTTTTTGTGAACAAATTTAAATAGTTTTAAGAGTATTAATTGGTCTTTCATGATAAGGATGAAAAAATAATACTCTATCACTTATTTTTTAGAGCCAGATAAATCCAATCTCAACTTCGCATACCTACTTTCAAAAATGACCATCGGTTTGTATACCGGGGCTTTCCAGGGGGGCCCCTTAATTTCTAGGCCCTAGGCCCTGGCCCACCGGGCCCATGCCTAAAGACGTCACTGGTCATTTCATAATCATATCAGACTTACAAAAAAATATCATTGAATTTGAATATTTTACTTAGGGCTTATTCAGAGCTTAAACAGGTTACGGAAATACTCACTCACGAGCAATTACTATATCAGAACTTAGTTACAGAGCCTAAAGTATCGAAGGACAAAGTTTTGAAAAAAAAGTTTAGTACTTTGTTGTTCCTCAAGCGATTGTAATGAAATTGACACAGCTGATACACTGAACCAAATTTGGTAGTCAGAATGAAGAAAACGCTAGTAGATTTGAAAAAAGAGTGATCAATATAAGGTCAACACCTCCTATCCGTTGTTTCAACGAATACATTGTTATATCTAAGAAGTATTTTCATTTTGAAAATATGTAGAAATTTCTTCGTTGTGCTGTTAAATCTAAAAAAATTTGTCAAATTGAATAATAATCATCATTGTTTCATGAAATAAAGTGAATTATATTTCTTCGATTTAACTCAGAATGTTATTCATTTTACACTTAAATTCTTCAAATTGAAAACAAAACAATAAATTTAACTTACCCATTTCTTTATTACAAAGAAACATTCTTCCATTTGACAGATCAAGCTCTTTAAATTAATAAATATTTCTTCATTTCAACGTTTCGATTTCATTGAATTGAAGAGCAATCTTCATTTGAACAAGCTTGCTTCTTCGAATTAAAAACAAAAAATCTTCAATATGATGCATAATACTCTTCATATTAATGACTTTGTTCTTCACTTTAACGCTAATTTTCTTTCAAATAGAAAATATTTGTTTCCTTTAAACGAATTTTTTTTCTGAAATTAATAAAATATTTTTCAAGTAGATACATACTTTTCTTGAATTTGACGCATAAATATATTCGAATTGAGAAATATTCCTCGAATTTTAGGCATAGAACTCTTCAATTTAACTTAGTAAGAACCTAATTTAAAGAGTGGATATTCCTTCGGCTTTTTTGGTCACAGTGGATTCGGCAATGAAACAATTATTATATGCCGAATCCACTGTGACCAAAAAAGCCGAAGGAATATCCACTCTTTAAATTAAACTCGAAATTGGTCAATATCTCATCTTTAATCTTAGTAAGAACCTTCTAATTGCTTGAAATATAATTGAAATATAATGAACTTTTAAATCAATATTATCAGTTCTATTTAGGAAAGAACAGCTAGATTTTGATTTGAAACTTTATTATTTTTCAAAATATTTACGTTTAAAACAATAGAAAGCTTTCTTATCATGTATATAAACCTCAAGAACTAAATGTGTGAAATCAAAAAGAAATTTTCAATTTAGATAATTGGATGCGTTAAATTAAGAAAATTATCCTACAAAATGGACATACATATGTATGTACGTTAGAAGCCTCAAAATGTAGATAAACCAAATTAAACAGACAATATTATTTTGAAATACAAGAACATTTAATTTTATTAATTTTTAAAGTTTTTTAAACATATTTATGACCGAGTTAATAAACAAAAAATATTTGTATCTTTAAAGTTTTAGCTTATTTATAAGAGAGTTAACTTAAGGATGGTTCTTATCGTAGTCTGTTTCTATTTTATAAAAAAAAAGGTTTGGATAAAGGACCACACCAAATAAGAAGAAACAGGGTATTCCAAATTTAATAAATTAAAAATTTTGAAACACAGATCTATTGCGGAAATAATTGAACTTTTTTTTAACTTAATACCTTCGAAAAATAAAGCAATGTCCTTAGGGTCCAAAATTTTTCCCGTTATAATCACTAGTGGCTGAATGTTTTTATTTTTCTTTCTGTCGCCTGAGAATCTCTTCCTCGCATGCCGCTACTGTTGACCCAACTAAGAGAAAGCTAACCTGGGAGTCCCTTATGGAAAACCGGGTAGTGGTTTTTTCTGCTGCCATCTGAAAAAATAAAACATAAATTTTAACTTCAAAAAATGTTTCCTTTATATACATACATATCGCTTTATATATACAGGTTGCCCTTATTTTTCCAATGTTCGCATTTCTTTAACATCAGTTTCAGTGACGAAAAAATTAAAAAACTGGTAAATTCGAACATCGATAAAAAAATGCCATCTTAATTTACATGTAATAAAAAGTAAATGTAAACTTACTTTCGGTTAAGCTTTGTTCCTTTTTTATTATTTCGCTTAAGATCTGGCGACTAGTTGGATCCTTTACTTCGTCTTCAAAAAGAAGTATGATTTTTGCTGCGAAGTCGTTACATTTTAAAATTAAGCTCTGCTTTTGCATACAAATGCTTGAAGTCCATATCGATCTGAGTGAAATAACATACATTATCAGCCGTATTCATAAACACAGCGTGAAGTAACAATGCCTCATTTAAAAAAACTTACCAATTTGAAGCCCATTGGATTCTGGTATTGCTTCCACTTGGCCAGAATATCCTCTGTCGACTGAGCTTTTGTGACCTCAACTAGTCAATGGTTCTCCATCTCCATCCAGGTACAATTATCTCTTATAATTTCTTCAACATGATCGGCGACATCCGACTCTGGTGGATCTGAATTGAACAGATTAGGAAAAAATATTGTTTAAAATGTAATCGTTCTTACCAATAAGGTTAAATATTCTTTTGCCTATAGGAACTGGAGATAAGGCGGTATAAGCCTTTTCTGTAAAATGCTACTCTTCTTGAGAAGTCGTGTGGAGTTATAATATTTATCGTCAATCTTCCCCTGTGGCTTTTTACCGCTCTGTTGAGTGTAATAATATCCCTTAAAAAATGTATTGGAATATTTAAACATTTAAAGCAAAAGTGAATATTTAATGTTTATCTTACCAAATATTCAGTCTTGAAAAGGTTTACAATATTTTCTGCTATAAGTTTTGCAGTTAGAAATGATACACAAAATCGATGAACAAAGTCTATTATTTTGTGTATGAATAAAAATATAACACATGTTTTAGTTGGTTTCTCTGTTGTTGAATTCTTATGTATTAATTACTTACATTTATATTAAAGGTATGGATCCTTCCAAACTTTTGTATTTTTTTTTCCTTTTTTATTTGCTTTATTTTGCTTTTTCTACGACGACGTGGCGCGATCACACTATACAACAAGACTTCACTTCCAAGAATAAAATTATGTATCACTTTAAAAACTGGTTAAAAGTTAATAATTGGAGAAACTTCTTCAAATTGATTAATTTCATCAATCTGAAGAAAAAAATTTGAAGAAAATGAAAAAATTCTTCAGTTTGAAGAAAATTTCTTTAATTTTAATAAAACACATTCCAAGTTTGAATAAATTTTTTTCAATTTGAAGAACATTTGATATAAGATCCGTTAGTTTTCAGTAAATCTTTGATTTGTAAAAGAATAAAGGTGTAATTAACTCTAACATATTGAAGTATATTTTTCGAATAGATGAATTTCGTCAATATGAAGAAATCATAGTAAATAATTTCTCTAAGTTCTGTTATATGAATGTGTGTATATTGTTGACCTGATGCTTACAATTTGAAGAAATTTGTCCATATAACAACAAATGTTCTTCACATCACATTATTATTAATCTGTGAACGATTTTATTTTCATCAATATGACGAAATTCCATTTGTTTGAAGAAACTAGTAAATCGTACAAAATTTGAAGAAATCTTATTGATTTTGAAAAATCGATCTTCATTAAGAAGAAAAATTGTATGAACAATCGTAGAGTTGAATAATAATTTCTTCAAAAATTGATAAAATATTTTTGTTGAAACTACCTACGAGATCTGAGTTATTCAACGATTTCTGACTGTCAAAGTGAAAAAAAATTATTCAGTAGAACAAAATACTAAATCCGTTAGCAATTGAAGAAATGTTTGTGATTTTTAATATTAAATCATCATTAAGACTAAAAATTTCATGAAAAATTGTTGATTTGAACAAGTGATTATTCAAAGATTAACGAAACATTTCCGTCAATATGACCTACGTGATTTGGTTCAGTGTACAGAATTAAATAAAATGCACGATTGGATCGCCCGTCCCGTACTTGTTCTGATGTTCAAGAGGCTAACACCGGTATGCATTAAAGCAAATAAAATATGAATTATCTTTAGTCAGTGAGTTAAGTTTAAAATCGTATCAATAAATCAAAATTCAAGATGATAAACTAATTCACCAAAGTAGGTACATTAAAAGAGTAATTAAGTTAAAAATACTTTTGTTAGTGTTGCCAAAAACTAGAGATAATAGGAAAGAGACGCTATTGACACACATGCTACTTACAATCTTTAATGGGAGAGTGTATGTGCGAAAGTTCGTAGTACCTCGTGGCACGATGATAAGTGCGTAGGACTGTCATTTCGAAGGTGTGGGTTCGATTCCCAGCCATGCCATCTAAAAAAACAGAAATGTTTTATCCGAGGTACTGCCTCTTGCGAGGAACTGACAAATCCTCCAAGAGTATACTTGCCACGAAAAAGTGCTTCTCATTTAGCCATTCGGACTCGGACTAGAGATAATAGGAAAGAGACGCTATTGACACACATGCTACTTACAATCTTTAATGGGAGAGTGTATGTGCGAAAGTTCGTAGTACCTCGTGGCACGATGATAAGTGCGTAGGACTGTCATTTCGAAGGTGTGGGCTCGATTCCCAGCCATGCCATCTAAAAAAACAGAAATGTTTTATCCGAGGTACTGCCTCTTGCGAGGAACTGACAAATCCTCCAAGAGTATACTTGCCACGAAAAAGTGCTTCTCATTTAGCCGTTCGGACTCGGCAAAAAACTGTAGGACCCCTCTAGTCCAGTAAATAGCTGAAATTTTGCAGGTCGTTTCGGGGGTAGGTATACAACTTAAATCTAAGATGGCAACCTCTTATCCCTTGCAGGGGCGGTGCCACGCCCACTTTTCTTCAATCATTGTTTTTGAAGAAACGGCTGCACCGATACGGATGGAATTTTCATAATATGTTAATATGACCAGAGAAAAAATTTAAAAAATTGTTAAAGTAAAATCTGCCCACTGCCATGCCCACTTTTGTTATTTCCATGAAATTTTAATAGTTTGTTCTTATGGACGAGAAAAAACTTTCCAAATTGGTTTTAGTAAAATTCGCCCACTTTACTTATTTCTTTATTTCTGGGAAACGTCTCCTACGACTTGCATTAAATTCTGAGAGTTTATTCTTATGTACCTACGATAAAAAAAATTGTGTCGTTTAAATCCCCGTCTTAGACTTACAGCATGTAAATGTACAAAAAACTGCAGACACGCTTGTGGCTACTGAAAAGCTGGCCTCAAATGTAGATTGTAGATACACCAATTTGCAAGAATTGCAGTGGGGAAACCTGCGACAATAGTCGTCAGACTTCTCTACTAAACGAAGACGACCGACGTTTTTTTTTACGATGAAAATTCAATAGAAGAACGTGACGCTGAGCCTCTGATTGAGAATGAGAATGAACTACCATGTCCTTCTCAAAACCGAAAAAATAAATATAAAAATATTAATAAGATATAATGTGGATTAGGCCTACAGTGGACAGGACACCACTGTGCCAGAGTGGTTTGGAAAGGAGTGGTGTGCTTAATCAACACAATTGGATTTCCCACCACCCTGAATTACACTAAGGCCTTCTGCACACGAAACGTCGCGTCATAGACGTGTACAAGACTCATCACGCAGCGACGAAATCTCTACGCCCAATCTTCTGCACACGAAGCGTATTGACACCGTCAAACATCTATGCAAAAATCGATTCAATTTTGAATTTTAGGATAGTTTTATCAGATATAAATTAATACAAACGTGTTTGTTGCAAATACAAGTTCAAGTGATGTAGAAGATTAACTACTATTATCTGCATAACCCAAAAGAAGGAGAAACATAGAGAATTTGGGTTCATCCCTACATCCAAAAAAATACAAACAGAAGATTATTTATTGCTGATAAAAAATTTAGAAGGTCTAAACTAAAATTTTAGGGATTTGTTATTGATTTATGACTTAAAACACGGTTTTTTCCGATAAAATCGACTTTTCACACAAATGTTCCATACACAAATTGAACCTGTACGATCGGCGCGTCCTCGAAGACACCGACACTGCAGTACACCAGGCGATTTGCTGCTTGTATGCTGTGACGAAAATAAGCTGCTTACGCCTCGTGTTCACTTATCCATTGAAACTAGTGTGCGCTGCATACACTGTGCACGGAAGCGTAGTGCGCGCTTATGACGAGACGCGTCGTGTGTAGGTGGCCTAAGTCTCACTCGCAAAAACAAGATTTTTAAATTTTACACACACCAAAATAGCCGTCTTAATATTGAAGAAAAGTCGAGGTGCCAGTGGGCGGATCTTGCAAAAAGTGCTTTATTTTTTATTTGAAAACTAAATCGTTACTCCCAGACAGTTCCAAGAAATTAATAAATATACATGAAAGAGGAGCGTGACACCATGTGGGTTTTATAAAAACAAAAGTGCTTTCGTAAATCTATATATCGCTAGTATGAACAAACTCTCAAAATTTTTATTTGAAGAAGAAGCTTCTGTATAAAAAAAATATTGAATTATTGAACCATTTTGAATATAATCCAAATTAAAAAAGTGGTTCTTTAGGAGGTACCATTAATTACCTTTTTTGAAAAATGTTTTTTTTTATTTAAAGGGTAGCCTGTACTAAAAGAAATTTATTGAATTTTTTTTTAGGAAATTTGTACAGCCGTTTCTGAGAAAAATGAGATTTTGTAAGATTGCTAAACACAATTGTGTGGCAGGTACCGAGGAGTTCCCGTTTCTAGCACTTTTATAACAAAAATTATGATTTTTTTTTTCATAATTACATCGATTTTTCATGAATTTTGGTAAACGACCATAATTTTTGTTAGAAAAGTGTTAGAAACGGGAACTAAACGGATTATATTGTCAAAACATTACATCTATATGTTGAGGTCAATAAGTGGGCTGGAATTCCCAAAAAACTGCCAGCATATCAAGGTCGTTTACCAAAATTCGTGAAAAATCGATCTAATTATGAAAAAAATCATAATTTTTGTTAGAAAAGTGTTAGAAACAGGATTTCCTCCGAATTTATTAAATACACATTATATTTATCAGTTAAGATGCTTCAGAATTTTAAACTTTTAAATTAATTTGAAATTCAGGGTTTTTTCAGTACAAGTTTCAGTTTTGTATCTATTATTTTACTAACGGTTTTATTTATTCTGGGCGTGAAGGTAGCAGAACTATTTTTTTTAGGTATGAGGAACTCTTAGAGGTGGATTTCTCCACCGAAAAAAAATATTTTTTTATTATATTTCGATAATTGATATGCTGCGTGGAGTTAGCATCCCATTTTTAAAAATCGATTTTTTTGTGAAATCGAACAGAAGTATTTTGGAAAACTATCAGGAACTATAGAACTCAGGTGCATGCGACAAGAACTCCAAGAAAAACTTGATATGCTGACATTTGATATGCTAACTTCACGGACACCCGGTTAGGCTGTAGCCGAACAGACAGACAGAATTGTGCCACACAATTTTTTCGTGTTCTCTATCATCGTAATTTTGTTTTGTTTGATTGTACCTCGAAATTTTTTTTGCGCGAATCCAAAACTTGCCCTATATAGTAGCTATATCGAAAGTAATAAAATACACGACTAGATCATGCGTGCTTGCTCTTATGTTCCAGACACTGCAGGCTTAAGAAAATGTATATAAAATAAAATTGGAAATTATGAGAGAAAATAAAGAGAAGCATGAAATACAATATGAATTAGCTAAAACAACTCCTTTGACAGTTTGAGGTGAAAGAAAAGAATGCCATCTTAATTCTTCATTGAATATGATTGTGTAAAAAAAAATTTAAAATCGTTGGAGCGGTTTTAAAAAATTATTTTTGTATATATAAAACATTTTTAAGGGCAAATTTTGGAATGCAAATCTGAAGTATATATTTATGTGCTGATAAAAACAAAATTTCGAAAAAAATTATCAACCTGTTTTTGAGATACCGAATTTTCAAACACAAATTTTGAAACTTTTTTTAAAAATTCAAAAACTTTTTTTTGAAAATATTGATATGTTATATTATTTAATTTTATCTGAAATTTGAACCTTAAAAAATGTATTTAAATCCATTTAGCCAATAATGAGAAAATTCAAAATAAAAAAAACTTCTATGACAGGTTCGTATACGTAGGTACTATTAATAGTTGCAAAGTGCAAAATTTTAGAATTTTTGGTAGTAGATCGTACGTATTTTAGTATATGAAAAAAGTTTAATCAAAACCGTAGGAGCCATTTTTGAGAAAAAAAAATATTTTCAAATTTTTTCATGTATATAATTTTTTTCTAAAACTATTTTAGAAAGTATTAAAAAACTCTTAGATATCGAGTTCAAAAATTTATCTTATCATTTTCGAAATATTTGATTTTCAAAAAAAAAAAAATTTAAACATTTGTTTTAAAATCCAAAAAATATTTTTTTTTTTCAATTACAAGTTACAAAACTTTTTATATTTCTCGGCAGCTTCTGTATAAAAAAATTATTGAAATCAGTCAAACCGTTTTGAAGAAAATCGAAAATTAAAAAAATAAAATAGAGAAGGAACGTTAATGACCACAAGAAATATCAAAAAAGTTAAAAGAAATCAAAATAAAAAAACTTAATTAATTTAAAATTAATATTTAACTTTTTATTAAAATTGAATGCATTTCGAGTCTGATGTGACTCATCTTCAGCAACACACAAATTGGCGTGGGAAAAATTACAACAAAATTATATAAGACTAAAAGAATATAAAAAATGTAAACAAAGTAGCTTTTACAAAATTAACAAATCAAATAAAGTTAAAGAGTAAGAGAGAGAGTTATATTAAATTGAAGAGCAGTGAAATGATCCCGTCATCATTGTTCACAGGGTTGTCAGATTGGGCTATTTATAATAGATTGGGCTATCTTTTTCCTAAATTTGCAACAAGAATTTGAAAAAAGTAGCCCAATTTTATATTACTTCTATTACTTTTAAGAAAATTTGTTACATAAGTCCAACAATCTATGTAAATTCGACAAGATTTTAAGAATTTGCCCTTAGAAATTATTCCAAAAAACAAGAAAAACGTGGAATGCATAAGTAATTTTAGGTTTTTCAAATGAAATTGGGCTAGTTTTTGGGCTAGATTTAGGGCAGCGATTTTGGGCTACAAGAAATCTGAAATTGGGCTACAAAAGTGCTTCTTAACCTGGCAACCCTGATTGATCATCAAGTTGTTGTTGATGTGTATGTGTAGGCTTTCATACGCATCAAGCCGTCTAGTGCTTGTGACATGTTTTAGTAGCCAATTATTCAAAGGAATATAAACATCTTAAGGAAATTGCAACCATCAACGACTAAAGTCTGGCAGCTAAATTGATTATTGGTGTGTAGTTTTTCTGAAATATGGAGATTTTTATTTAACCTATAGCTTAATTTGATTATTAGTAAGGCCCAATTAGATAAATAAACACCTTATTCTGAGTTCACTGTGCCAGCAAAAATTCTTTCCTATCTTTCTACTCCTTGCTATTACCGTGCAATTCTTACAGGTAAATAATTAAAAATTATTATTATTACTACAAAAGGCAGGTTGTTGAGAAGTTCATAGTTCAAAATACTAAATATAAAAAATAAATTGCGTATATACATATATGAACATATGTAGGTATATAATGTATCGTATTGGTAAAAAAGCCTAAAGTGAGTGCCCAATTAAAAAGCTAATCACTTCGATAATTTTGAAATTCAATGACTTTGATTTGTTTAGTAATTTCATTACCAAACCTATATATATTATTATTATTAAGAATGCACATATTTAATGAATTGAATCATACGAGTATGTATATTAAAACTATACCTACGGATTATTCGAAAATAAACAAAATTACTACTAGCCCAGGAAAATTAGACAAAAAGGAAAAGATAAGTTGTGCGTGGATGGTTGTTGTCACTAGAAAACGTGCCGCCAGTACAACCTTTCTCTAGCTCTTTTAAAACATAAATCCTTTAAGAAAATGTTATAAATAAATAATTCAATTTCCTAAAGATGGTAAAAAGATGGTTAAAAGATGGTAACAACTTTGTATGAGATAATCCGTTCTCTAGACATTGGTTAAGACCTACCTCTAAAAATGGTAGCTTAGGCACACCATTTACAATCACATCAATTAAAACATTTGATGAGCACCTATGCTTATATTTATTTACTAGCTGACCCACCCTGACTTCACTAGGCTCCAAAAGAATTTTTTGAAATATGTATATAAAAATATAAAAATCAAAAACTCACAAATACCCAAAAAAAGTTCAAATATTTAGATTTTAACCATAAAATTAATTTTATCAAAATAAAATTAAGCCTATATTACTCATGGACATTAAGGGTATTCATGCAACGTCGGTCGTAAGTTTACAAATTGTGTAAAATGATAAGTTTACGCAAAAGTTTGCATGAGTGACCTTTTTATTAATATGGTTTAATGCTGTGTAATTGAATCAGCTGTTCGTTAAACGTCAAATATTTGGGCGCGTTCGGCTTGGGTCGAGGAGTTGTTTTACAGATAATGCATTATGGTCTGTGTATTTGCATGTGTGTTTACTAATATATATTTGTTTTAATAGATACGTGTAGTAATTAGGTACTCCTGTTAATTCAATTATATTTGTTTTGCATTGAAATAAATACATCAATGCCATTCATTTTGCTGGAATCTCAATACCATTTCAACTTAACTCAAGTGACAAAAAACCTGGAGCTCCTGATCCTGCTTGCAAACGTAGTAATTTTTAAATAGAGAACCTCTCCCAAACCAACGTGAAGTCGGAAACTCGGAAGGATAAAACAAAATGTAAAGCTAGAAATATTAAGGCTTTCTCAAATCAATGCGAAATATTCGGAACGACAACGAAACATTTGCCTGTCAAAATCACGAAAAGTTGCTTTCCAAACAGTCAAAAGAAGAAGTGAGGAAGATTCCACTTAAGTAAAATGAATCATCCCGCCCTTTTTTTCGGTCCAGCTTCACCAAATGTCAGTTTCACTCCCGTGAGATGAGTATGGTTTTCGCTCATTTTCAACCGAACACTTCAGTGAGCTATCGACAATTATAGTTCTATGAGTATGGTTTTCGCTCATTTTCAACCGAACACTTCAGTGAGCTATCGACAATTATAGTTCTATCTATACCTTAAGATTCATGACAATATTCGCGTTGTAAGGTAAAACTATAATAGTCGCAAGGTAGGAACGAAAAAAGAGAAAGAGTGAATAACGGCTTAGTTCTGATTTCGACAGTTCAGAAAGATACTTTTCATTACTTTACATTGGGTAATGACATCTGAATCCTCCAAACCAGTGCGAATCAGTCGTTGACCACAACAAAAACATTAAGAACAACACGTTGTTGTAAATGAAAACAACACGTTGTTGGTGTAGTTTCGTCGTCGTCAATGAAAGAGTCGCATTGGTTTGGGTAAGCCTTTATAGTTCTACCTTAAAAAAAAGTAACTTTCCTAAATTAAATAAATTAAATTAAAGCAAATCATTCCCAACGATACAAAATATGAAAGATCTCAATTCTAAAAAAAGAACAAACACTGTCTTTACGAATGCTTCGCTATAATTTCGCGTTGGTTGGGCAGAGCCTTTTATCACTTTTATCACCAACTAAATGGCAATGCCATAGTTACAGAAGACATTCAGAGCTTATTTAGTCCTCTGAGATATCATTTATATCATGTTTCTAAATATGCCTAATTCTAAAAGTCACAAACACGCCTAATTCAATCTCTAAAAGTCACAATGACGTGGATAAGTTTAACCAAATATTTGGTTAACTTTCCGCAGCAAAATCCTTGGATAAGATTAACCAAATTGTATAAACCATTTCCCATACTAAATTTGACGGTTCATTAACCAAAAGATAAACTTAAGCAAATCGTAAACTTATCTAGTGTTTTACGAAGTTGCATGAATACCACTATTATACATATCTTTCCATTTGTTAAAGAATTTTAAGCATCGGTTCAATAATTCCAGAGATTTGCCCCCTACATACATTATGTAGGTACCTACAAACAAACAAATAAATGTTTCATCTTTATAATATAAGTATAGTTAAATATTAAGGTGACAAAATTCTTTGGGATCTGGAGAATGACAAAGGGCAATAAGGTTTCTAGGTATTATTATTAAAATTTAAGAAATTCTGAATCAAAGTTCATAGATCATATAACAAATAACAGTCTAGGTCTAGGGGCTAGCCCCCAACTCCAACAAGCTGAAACTGATTTTACTTGAATATCAATTTTCATAAAGATAAATGTTTGACTATAATACACTACATACATTGTTTTTTGGTAGGTAGGTACCTACAAATGTTAACTGGTTGATAAGGTTTCAAGAAATATGACAAGAAATATAGTTCGCACACGCTTTAGATTTTCATAATCTAATTTCTGATAACAAAAAATTCAGTTCAGTCGTAAATGAAATGGCATTCTTTAAAATAGTTTCGAAAATAGCCTCAAAAAGAGTGAGTGCAGGTTGGAATTATAACAATACTGATAATATTTCCTCACATTTGTGTACACTTTCTTTTGCAATGCATTTTATCAGAAACCTGGACTGGTTACATTTTGTTTGGATCAACGTTTAATGAAAAATGTTTCACGAGGAGTTTCGAATGTTTTTACAAGGCAAAATCAGGAATAAATTTCCTGTTTTTTTAGTAATGGTAAAGAGAAATTAAACAAAAAAAAAACTATTTATGTCTTAAATTGTCCCATTTGTTGTTCACTCTTCCTGACTGTATAATATTTGATTTTATATTGCAGTTATAAAAATTAAAAACAATTCACTTACAAATAATAAAGCACACACAATGTTTGAAAACATTCCAACACCAAACATTAGGAATAAATAAACCCCCACGGTAAATGTTTGGATACGCCTACGAGCTGGAATCTTAACTGGCGCCCAATCGATCTTTACCATTTTTGTTATTTTTGTTTTCAGTGAATTTAAATTATTAGTACAGAAAATTGTAAATAAATTTAACTCTTCTTATGTATATCTGTTCGACACAGACGGCGAACTATTTCCGAATAAGTTGTTGGGTATTTCTTTAAATTTCACAAGACTCAATTGCCCTATCGCAATTTCGGGTATATTGATAAATATAACGAAAAAGATTTAAAAGTAACTGATAAGGTGGTTTCCCATATCAATAATTTGATTGACAAAAATAATGAAACTATACATAAATCCTCTAACAAAAACACTCTAATCGGGAGAAATGCATGTCCAAAAATATGTATGTTGTGTGTACAAAACAAGTAACCTTATACGACTGCACGCGGAAAATTATAATTTTACGTTGCATATTAAATTCTTTAAAAGACAAATGTTGATACCAAATTGTAGATATTATTTTAATCTAAACCGACATCACTATCTAAAGTGTAAATAAAAATACTTGAATCAAATGATAAACAAAATAAGCAGGAAATATAGGAGATGTATTTAAAGGTTCATTTTTTCGGACATTCAACATGAACTTTGATTCGATAAAAACATAAGAAATATGTAAATAATTGTAATCATTTTCCTCTTGGTTATCAACTTAGTTACGATGTGCGTTTCGACATACTGTTGAAGCAGGATAGAGGCATCAATCAATAACGGCGCGGCGTTAGGAAATAGCGCAGCACCCAAGGATAAGTGGAAATAGCGCCCTAAAAAACACTGAACATATTGTAATTATTGTAATTTTTGTTTCTCATTTTGGGTGATATTTCCTAACTTGGCTTTCACAAAATGAAACAATGCCCAAATTAATAAATACAAATAACGAAATGGGAAATAAAGCCCAAAATCGGAAAAATTGCCAAAAAAACAACTGCAATATAAGGAAATATCGCCCGAATGTGTTCGGGGCTATTCCAGAAAATTTTTTCATCAAAGAGGCGGCAGCGCTACGCAGGGGGGAGACTGCATCCAGATCGCGAACTCGGCGTGGTGCGTCGTGATGATCCGCGGGGTGGTACGACGACGACACGCAGTGCACATGGTGACCCACGGGATGACAACCCGTGGCACGACGCCAACGACCCGGGGCGTGACGACCCGCAGCACAACGACGAGTAGTGCGGTGACCCGCGGTGCGAAGCCCTGTACCCTGTAGTAAAATTTAGGAAATAGCGCCTGAATTAATTATACAAAAAAATTTATATGTCAAATATTAAGGCGATATTTCCATTTTATAGTTTTGGGCAATAATTCTAATTTCTTCTTTGGTTTTGGGTGATATACAAAATCTTGGGCCATTATTTTTATTATTATTTCCTTACCCCATCAATAACTCTTTTACTTCACCGCTTCAATACAAATCAAACTAACAGAGGCAGTGATTTGAGGAATACAATCTAGTAATGTTTAAAAACCAAAATAATTTACTATTTAATTTAATTAAAGATCGAGACTTAGGTGCCAGTTAAGGTGCCAGTTATAGCTATCATTGAAACTCATCATTGAACATTTTAATGATTGATTTTGAGACGTTTAGGAAGTAAAATCATTTATTCTTTTGATGGAAAAATAAAGCTGAAGACCTAATTAATATTTTTAGCCAAAAAAATTTTTCAAATAGGTCCAACTTTCCACATAAAAAGACTTTTCTTATTTCAATGATTGAACTACCTTACCAATGATCATTGAAAAATTAAAAGTCAATTTTTGTGGAAAGTTGGGCCTATTTGAAATTTTTTTTTGACTAGAAATATTAATTAAGTCCTAAGCTTTGATCGTCCATCAAAATAATAAATGATTTTGCCTCCTAAACGTCTCAAAATTAATCATTAAAATTTTCAATGATGAGTTTCAATGAAAGCTATAACTGGCGCCTAAAGCTATCATTGAAACTCATCATTGAAAACTTTAATGATTGATTTTGAGACTTTTAGGAGGCAAAATCATTTATTATTTTGATGGACGATGAAAGCTTAGGACTTAATTAATATTTATAGTCAAAAAAAATTTCAAATAGGCCCAACTTTCCGCAAAAATTGACTTTTAATTTTTCAATGATCATTGGTAAGGTAGTTCAATTATTGAAATAAGAAAAGTCTTTTTATGTGGAAAGTTGGGCCTATTTGAAATTTTTTTTTTGGCTAAAAATATTAATTAGGTCTTTAGCTTTCTTTTTTCATCAAAAAAATAAATGATTTTACTTCCTAAAAGTCTCAAAATCAATCATTAAAATTTTAAATGATGAGTTTCAATGATAGCTAAACTGGCACCTAAATGAACATTTTTGGCCAAACTAAATTTTCAATTGGGCCCAACCTTCCACCATTGAATATTTCAATGATCAAATATGAAGAAGAAAAAACATATACAATAAGAGAATATTGTTTTTGTTTTTATTTTTGTGGTATTTCAATGATCATTGGTAAGGTAGTTCAATCCTTGAAATAGTAAAACTAATTTTATGTGAAAGGTGCCAGTTATAGCTATCATTGAAACTCATCATTGAAAATTTTAATAATTGATTTTGAGACATTAAGGAGGCAAATCATTTATTATTTTGATGGACAACTAAAGGTTAAGACCTAATTAATATTTCTAGCCAACAAAATTATTCAGATAGGCCCAACTTTCCACATAAAAAGACTTTTTTCTTATTTCAATGATTGAACTACCTTACCAATGATCATTGAAAAATTAAAAGTCAGTACTGCTGGGCACAAACTTGTCCTCGGGATGGTTGGGCGAATGAACTGCAGATGGCGGTCAACGGCTTGATAGTCTGGTGGTGGAGGAGCATTTTTTTTAAAGGCCAACGGCAGCAGCAAGTAGCGTCTGTAATCCATATGTAGCCGCACATACAGAAGGCGTCTGTTTTCTCATAGTGGGTGGCCTCCAGCAGTTATGTGTTAATCGTTTCTCGGAAAACACCATGGTGGATAGATACATGCATACATGAACTATGACAACAAATGGTAATGAGTCCACAAGGGGTAATCTTTTTATGGAAAATCCTTCTGTAGCTTCGGTTGAAGTAAACCGCACATCCATAATAATAAATAAATCGTTGACAAATAGAAGAAGTCATTGAAGAAGCGCAAATGTTACTTTTGGCTACCGCATACGTACGAAAATCGGAGCATGGAACGTTCTATCCTTGTACAGCGAAGTTAGATACGAGCAGGTTGAGCGTGAAATGCTCCGGCTAAAGATCAGTATCCTGGGCATAAGCGAAACTAAGTAGAGAGGAAGAGCTGAATACAGATCTGCCACTGGACAAACGAGAAGATGAAGAGAGGGTGGCCAAAGACTGGTGTCGTGGTTATGTAGAACGAAGAAGTGAGGCATAATTGAATTTCCTGGGCCCCCATTTCTGCGAGATTAATGACAGCAAGGTTTCGTTCAAAAATTCGTAGCGTCACAATAATTCAGTGCTACGCCCCAAAAATGAAGCGACCGAGGAAGACAACCCCGTTTTTTACACTCATCTAAACTCAGTTTGTAGAAGCTGTTCTGAGAGCCGACATCATAATTGCCATGGGTGATCTCAATGCCCAAGCCGGATCGGATAACTACAGTCTGGAACGCGTGATGGTATACAATGGCTTGGCGTCACGGAATGAAAATGGTGATTTGCTGGCCGATTTTTGTAATGCTAATCGTCTTGTACTGGGTGGGACTGTGTTTAAACATGAGACTTGCAACAAAATCATCTGGGTATATCCGGATGGTCAAACTGAAAACCAAACTGACCAAGACCATCATGATTCAGCAGAGACGGAGGAAGTTAATGTGCGATGTTCGAAGTATTAGAAATGCCGAAATGGGAAGCGACTACCATTTGGTTCTCGTGAGTCTCAAGCAACGAACTGCAGCTGTACAACAACAATTACAGGGTGCAGCAAAAAGTTCGAAAGTTCAATACGAATGCTTTGAGTGATCCCAACATATGTCGTAAGCATGTCACGAACCTTAACGACAGAGTTTCGTCATTAAACGGAATTCAACATTCAACAATTGATGAGATGTGGGGTGATATAAAAAGTGTTTTTATGGAGGCTGGATCCGAAACTTTACTCAAGCAGACAAGAGTTAGAAACTCTTGGATATCCCAAGACACCTGGGATAAAATCGAGCTTCGCAAATCGTTGAAGATGCAAATAAATGCCGAAGCAGATGTTCATTGTAGAAGAAGAATTGTATCAATTTTATCCAAGGAAGTTGTCGGGAAAAAAAAGCAACGCCAATCATCCTGTAATGGATGCGGATGGTACACTTTTGGTATCTATTAAGGATCAGCTACGCAGATGGAAGGACCATTTTTGTGTCCTGCTAAAGGAGGATTCAGTTGAGCAGAATACTGAAGTGCCCCAACTAAACGAGATGCACAGGTCCTGTAGGGGTATTGACATCGAACTCCCGTCAGAATCGGAAATCCAAACATAAATAAGTCTCCTCAAAAACAACAAGGCAACTGGAGTTGACAGAATATCAGCTGAATTCTTGAAAGCCGATCCCGCAACAGCGGCTAGCATTTTACATCCGTTTATACAAATCATTTAGGAAAACGAAAGCTATCCGAAGGACTGGGAGGATGGTGTGATTGTTAAGCTGCCAACGAAAGCTGACCTTAAGAATTGCAACTATTGGCGTGGTATCACCGTTTTGTCCGTTTTCCCAAAAAAATAATGGCAACCATCATTCTTGAGCGAATAAAGGATGGAATCGAGGCATCAAGCTGGCTTCTTCAGTGGTCGACCGACCGTGTGTCAACCTTATCAACACCCTGCGTATCGTCCTGGAGCAGTCGATGGAATTTCAACCACCTCTTTACCTCATGTTCGTGGATTTTGAGAAGGCCTTCGATAGCGTTCACCGAAAATTTATATGGAGATCGTTCCACCAAATATTGTTGCCATTATTAAAGAGAACGCAAGGTGTTTTGTTTCGCACAATGGGCAGCTTTCCGACTCCTTCATAGTGCAACAGGGTGTGAGACAAGGGGATGTTCTATCGCCAATTCTCTTCCTGCTGGCGATGGACAACGTTTTGACAGCCAGTGTTGGTTCAACGGAGGACGGACCGGCAGGACATTCAATGGAGACCGTTAAAAAGGCTCAGTCACTTAGACTATGCCGATGACAACAACATAACATCAGTGGGCTCAAAGGGTCGAGTGGCCTTAGAATAAACAGCTAAAAGACAAAAATACACAGGCCGCTCCACAAGGCAACGTATTATTCTACGACGCCAGTGGAAGAAGTCGAACAGTTCAACTACCTTAGCAGTATTGTTTCTGCAAATGGCGGTACAGATCTGGACATTAAAAGTAGAACTAATAAAGCTCGTGCTGCCTTCCCTTTTCCGTAGGGTACTCTCTGTCCCCAATTTGAAAATCCAGTCAAATCTCCTTATGCACTAAGTTGAGATTCTTTGAATTTTTGAAACTTTGAAACCTGGAAAGTCATGACTACCATCTCGAGGAAATTGCAGACTTTTGTGAATAGCTGTCTAAGCCATATGCAAAAAATTCTCAGGCCACATATCATATCAAACGAAGAATTGTAGCGCAGGACAAGTCAATAGCGGCTGGACGTTGACATAAGAAAGCGTAGATGGCAATGGATTGGTCACACACTGAGGAAACCAAACAATGAAATTGCAAAGCAAAGCAGTCCTTTGAATGGAATCTTCAGGGTAAACAGCGAGTTGGAAGACCAAGAACAACATGGAAATCAACAGTTCTAGCAGAAGAAAACTTCTAGAGAAAGACATGGCCACAGTTAAAATACCTAGTTGCAGACCGTGAAGGATGGAAACGATTTGTTGGCGCCCTATGCCCCAATCGGGGTTAGAGGACTTGATGATGACGATGCTATGTTTTGAATGTTAAATTACCAGTTTTTATGTAGATTCGGGATAAAAATGCCATGACTAAGGAATAAAACATGATTTGCAAATTGCAATTGATGATTTTTCAATTCTTTCCGTGTAAAAGTAAAGTTAGGACATGAACTATTAGTAAACTTAACCTCAGCCCGTCAGGTAAAAATGACAGGTATGCCCTCATATCTTGCACTAACACCCCTACTAGATTTTGTTTTGCTAGATAAATAATAATATGTGATATGATATAGAACAAATGGGTATCATGCGTAGGTATTCGAAAAATTAAAACTTTATATTTATATGGCTTTGTTTGGTGTTCACAATGCAATCAATCCATTAAAAACGCACTATAAATATCGCTAACTCATAATCTGGCTGATGAAATTTTAATGATAACATTTAAAGTATACTAACAACCATCAACTTATCTACAATGCATGCAATGCTTATAGCCTACACTACACAATAATGATTGCTGGGCAATTCTATTAGCTCATTAAAGCTAACCTCATTATTATCTTTTCGCTAATAACTATTACAGCACTTAACCGAACATTTTGTTTTTAAATCATTGAAAATAGCAATTATGTACTTCAAAGTATTGAGCTTCAAGAAAATATTATAAAATAAAATGACAGAGGAAAAACAACTCACCAAGATTTTAGTGCAGAACAGCAATAGTAAAATTGCAATTATCGGTCCACCATAAACGTAAACTCCGACGATTATTGTTTGTATTTTTCTTTTACGACGATAAGTAGCCGGTTCAATGTTAACCATATTTTATCTTAATTTTCTTTATTTTTTTTAATGCACTCACTTCACTAAATGATTTAGTTAATTGTATGAATTGTATTCGGGTTCAAGGCATCTCTAGCCCCTACAGTCGATACTTCTTATGTAAATACAAATTAAACAATGCACGATCACACCACAACCCTTAGGAGAACTTCCGCGATTTGAAAATCGTAAATAAAAATAATAGAATCTGGGTCAGTATTTAGCAAGTTTAATTTATTTAATTACTAGGAGCGTATTGACAATTTTTTGTAGCTATGTACTACCGCGGTATGTGTTACTTGTTTACTTGTAAAGCATCTAGCAAATTAAATCTCAATGCAAAATAAAATATATTGTGACGACTTGGATTTTTTGTAAAGTTCACATAATATGCTCTTACGGGCGCTCAGCTGAGTTGGAATTATTCATTCGAGCTTTGTGAATAAACTATTACGTTCTACGAGTATCTACCTTCATACAAACATACTTGACTATCAGTAGAAAAAATGTATCTTTAAGGAGAACTGGTGCTGAATGGCATGCATCATCATCAATGTGACGAATAAATTAACTTTGCGTGCAGAATGAATCATGTGAACTTAAAGCTATTGAAATAAATCGCATGATATTACGTAGAAAATTATTGTATGTACTTACATATTGTACTTGCAGTGAGCAATTGCTTTGTTTCAGATAGCAAAACAAAAACAGATAAAAAAAAAATCTTAAAAATTAACTGAAATGAAAATTTTGGAGTGTAAAAAGGCAATGGGAAAATGGTAATATACGATACCGCTAATATAACAGTACCCAAGGCCAGACGATTTAATCTGATCCGTTTTCTATGTTTTTCCTTTAAATTTGACACCTAGTGACATGGACTGGACCAGTGGCGGATCCAGAGGGGGGGCTATAGGGGCTGAAGCCCCCCCACAGTCGATTCATATAATTAATTTAATAGAAAAATACAAAACATTACATTGTTTCAATTTTGTATTCGTTTTCTCACCAAAAATTTTTAAAAACACTTGATATTGTTTCAATTTTGTATTCGTTTTCTCACCTAAAATTTTTAAAAACACTTGATGAAACAAAGAACTATCCTTAAAATCATAGATAATATAATATTTGTGTTTTCTTTTTTGTAGTATTTCTTAAAACAATATTGGGGCTGAAAAATTTTCATGGAGGTATGTTTTTTTAAGTTGTCAAAGGAATTAGATCAAAAAATGAAAATGAGACTAAGCAATTTAGTATTAAATAAAATGTGTTTTTCCAAGCTTTAAGGTAATGGGATTAAATGAGAATGGGGCTAGCAAATTTGCATGTTGGCGGTGTTTCTTTCCAAAAAATTCGACGGGGTTGGGGCTTTACAAATGTACATATATACATGCAAGATTGTAAGCTTTTTTCCCAAACTTCAAGGAAACTGAACGAAAGTACGATGTTGGGGCTAAACAAACTGTGTTTTCTTTAAGCTCCTAGGGAATTGGCCGAAATACTCGAAAAAATGCTGCGTTTTTGTTCAAGCCCGTAGAGCAGCATTAGACGAAACAAACGAGGTTGTTCCGCAAATTTACATGTTCAAAGCAATTGAGAATCTAAAGGACAACACCTTATATTTTCATTTAATATTTTTTTTCAGAAATTGAAAACCAAAATTCAGAAATGCAGGTGTCTGTGTTGAATGAAAAATGTTACATTTTGCCTTGAAAATTCCTTTTCAGATAAAATTTTGAGGAGAGCATGCTATTGTTTTTAGCTGAATGAATGAAAGCTAGGGATATCGATAGAGTTCATCATTAAGGATCCAATTGAATTTGACCATAAGAGCAAATGTCACCTTCTTTCCTAAACCCTTCAATTGATATCTTTCGAGCTTGGCTGACCCCGAGACATTTTAGATCCTTACTCTAAAAACTGTGTTTCCGGTTCAAAAAAATAGCTTTGCATGGAATGTTTTCGAGCAACCGAATCAAACAATCATTGTTTATTACAATAGGTCCTTGAAATTGAAACTTAATGCGACGATATTTTGTTTTTGACGATTTCATATAGGTACGTTTCGTTTCCCTAAAACTATGCGATTCTTAAAGTTTCTCTTTTGGCTTTCTTAAAAATAAAAAGTAAATAAAATTAAATGAATAAATAAATTGACAAATATTCATTAAATATTTATGATTGGAGATGGTAGGATCATTCAAACAAAATAGCGGGGCTGTAAATGGTTGCTTAAGCCAATATCATTCTCAGTGAGTTCTTTCACTGAGTGTTATATGCACATGTCGGTAACCATCGACAAAAACATTGCGTCTTAGATTGGGTATGGTGACATCTAACTGATGAGCCCACCACCATGCCTGGGCAAAACGCATTCATTGGAGTAAAGGCCACAATTACCTTTATTATTGAATTTTATTCATGAAACTCCACAAAAAGAATATATTTTGGAATTATTATTGATAGTTTTTAACGAAATAATATGTTCGCCACAATTATTCTCGAACTAGATTGTTACAGCTTTTTGTATTCATGAGATTTAGGTGAATTTTACTTTGTTAAAATGAATATCGAAAGTAAGAAATGTTCGAAAAAAACCATTTTATTTTATTTGAAATATTGAAAAAAAATTCTTTGAAAAAGTTGAGTAAATTGTTCATGCAGAGAACAGCTGTTTAATGTAATACTATCCACAAAAATATGTTTAAATAGAGCTAGCAATTTAGCTGGTGTTTTGAGAGAAATGTAGGAGCTAGAATTCAGCACGATCTGCGTTCTGCCTAGATGTATAAATTCTACAAAAAAACATTCAGAATAAAAAGAAAGTTATTTGATCATTTGAATTATCCTAAAAACTTCTGGCATGGTGTGGACGTTCTTGACATCTTTTAATTATCTACAACTGCTTCTTTTCCAATCATAAAATTTTTCATTTTTTTTTGCATTATGAAGACTCTGCCAACTTGCCTAGATTCTGAGAAAAGAAAATTAGGATTGAGAGATTGTGACTTTTTTAAAATAAAATGTCTAAAATAGGAGCCCCAAGCCCCCCCCACAGCCAAATCCTGGATCCGCTACTGGACTGCACGTTCTTTAAAATAAAGATTCCCTATCATTGAAACAGGTATATAGGATAAGCTTTATATCTTCTCTGTATACACTTTGATTGAAAAAAAATCCCAGTTTTAAGATGTATTTTTAATCATAACCTTTCTCCTTATCGTATATCAAAATATTTTTATCAAAAGTAAGAGTTCAATTCAATTCAATTCAATTTCTTTTATTGAACAAAATATATACAATCTGGCTTATAACTAACATGATACTATGATAAATTTACATTTGTTGGCACATAGGGAGCCTAACGTTATACAATGTCTCAAGTTTAACAAATTATAGATACATAAATTACATGTCAAAAAATTTAAATTTTTTAATTTCGGCTGACTTATTCGTCCTCAGGGTGTTCATTCCCGGTTGTCAATGGTGTTTTTGGTGTAGGTTGGGGGATGTGTTGGCGTTTAGCCACGGTAGAAGGCTGACCCAATGTCAGCGTAGAACGAAACTGCTTCCTCGTTGTCCATGATTATGTTGTCATCAAGAGTTTCCATTACACTGAGGTACCTTGGCTCCGGATGTCGTTGTCCAGTGGTCATCCTTCTCATTAGCTGATTCGGGTGGTCGATGATGTTCCGTACTAGTCTCTTCGCTGAAATGACTAGGTATTTGTCCAGCGGGATTATGTTGGCTTCGGAATAGAGATGTTCGTTCCTGTAGTGTTTCCGCCGCTGCCGGTCAAAGTACAGTCCGGTGCAAATTCTGAGAATCTTCCTTTCGAATACTTGAAGCTTCTTTATGGCTGTCTTCGAGATTGAAAACCAGACTGGGAAGGAGTAGCTGATGACAGGTCGTAAGAGCTGCTTGTAGATCAGTAACTTCGTTGGTTGGCTTAGTCCTTTTCTTTTCTTCATCAATGGATGTAGACGGTGAAAGGCCCAGCTGGCTTTTTTGAGTACATTCCTTGAGTGTTTGTTGAACCTTAGCAACTCATTGAACTGGACTCCCAGGTACTTCACATTTTTTTGGCAGCTATGGTGGATCCGTCAGGGAGTCTCAAGACCAGATTTCTGCAGTTGACTGCAGTGCGAATACCTCTACCAGTTGAAGGCCTCCTGAAGCAGACAAGTTCCGACTTGGAAGTGTTGATTCGGATGCCCCATTTCGTGTAGAAATTGAAGAGTCTGTTGATGTGAGCCTCTACTTGCCGGATAGCAATAAACGGTGACATTGATGATGCATAGGTGAGCGAGTCGTCAGCATATAGCAGGTTATCGCATCCGATTGGGGCAGGTTGGTCGGATGTCATCAGGCTGTAGAGAAAAGGGTCAAGTTTTGAACCTTGGGCGACTCCGGCTCTGATACTCTTCATGTTTGACTTACAGTTGTCTAGTTGTACGAAAAATTTCCTGAAAGAAAGAAAAGAAACAAGAATTTTTATTAGTGGCGGTGGTACCTGTAATAGATGAAGTTTATGTATTAGGACTTCTATCCAAACGCTATTAAATGCTTTCTCGACATCCAGAAAGCATCCAACGGTGACACGATTACTGTTGAGGGAGGTGGTGATATCGTGTTGGAACTTCAGCAGCGGATGCAGCGTTGAGTGCTTTTCTCGAAAGCCTAACTGCATGTCAGGGATGATTGAGTTTTCATTGCAGAATTTCTTCAGCGTCCGGAGGATTACTTCTTCCAGTAATTTGCTGATATTGTTGAGAAGTGATATTGGCCTGTAGTTGGATATTAGGTTGGAAGCACCTTTCTTCGGTATTGCCACAATCTTCGCTGTTTTCCACGTCTGGGGAAAGTAGCAGTTGTTGATGCAGTTGTTAAGGATGATTGTGAGGAAGATCATTACTGCTTGTGGAAACCTTTTCAGGATGTAATTGGAAACGCCATCTGGTCCAGCTGATTTTTTTGGCTTTGAATTGCCGATAATCTCTGCTACCTCCTCTAGATTGCATATATGTGGACTATCGGTGGGATCACTTGCTGGATTGGTGTCATCGAAACTGATTATATCCGGATTTGGCTGTAGGGTCTGCTGAATTGATGCTTCTACTCCTTGTAGGAAGGTTGGGTCAGTAGGTGGGTTCGGTGTGAAGTTTCCTTCGAAGTAGTTGGCGAACGCTTCCACCTTGTCCTGGGCTAAGGTTGCTTGAATGTTGTTGCTGATAATGGATTCTGGCATCTGTGGCTGTTTTCCAATGATTCTATTGATGTTTTTGAATGCATCAGGTCCTGGCTTAATTGCTTGCAATCTTCTCTGGTACTGGATATTGTTATGGTGTTGAATGGAGTTCCGGAACATGATATTGACTTGCTGTAGCTCATTCCAAACTGTCTGGTAGTTGATGTTTGTCGTATTTAGCTCGCTTCGATGGATCCGCTGGAGCCGTTTTCTTAGTCGCTGTCTGTGAGCATACAAATTCTGGACGTAATCAGGAAGGTGTTGGTACCTGTCCTTTGACGTCCTAGGCCGTTTTTGCTTCTCCAGGGCTTCAGATACGGCATTTTCGAGGTTGTCAATTGCTGCATCGATTTCGGTATCGAGCTGATTCCTGTTTGAAGGTGGAAGAGTTATGTTGTCTTCGATGTCCCTGTAAAGTCTTTCAATATCCAGCCGTCTGAAGTTGATGAAGTTCTCCGGGGCTTCTGTTGTTAAGAGTATAGGTTGGTTGAGGTTGATAGACAGTTGAACAGCTTCGTGGTCCAAGTCGCTTTGTACAATTGTACAGATATAATTCCGGATTTCCGGAAGAATATGTACAAAATTCGAGGAGGCCAGGAAGAAGTCCAGCGTTGATGGCGTTCTAGGGAAGGTGAGCTTTGGCTGGGATATAACCACCAGAGAATGTTCATTGCTGTTCAGTTCCATCCAATCTACAATTGCTTTTCCTTCGTTGCTGATTTTGGAGTCCAACCATAGGTGATATGTGTCGCATTGAAATCACCTCCAATGATGCCATAGGTGCTTTGCTTCAGGATGCTGTTGAGGATGAGCAGGTCACTTTGTATGTTCTTTGCAGTGGATGCGCACTTGAAGTATGTACTGATGACTGTAAGGGTCTCAACTCTTCCTAGGGTCATCGTGATGGCGGTGGCTTCACTAGTCTTTAGTCGTGGGATAATGACTTCTTTTGTATTGGGGGAGAATTTGTCTTTTATGAAGACTGCTGTTCCAACGCGGTTCTCATTTTTGTCCTGCCGGCCGGTACGTTTTAAATCCTTTGATGTTGATGTTGTTTTGTTTAGTCACTTTCCGGATTTCCGGAAGAATTGTTCTTCATGAATAGGTTGAATGAAGTCCTCTTATCTAGGCTGTATAGTGAATTAACATTATACGTCAGGAAAAGTAAGATTTCAATAGGAGTTTAGTTAGAGGAGTTCAAAGTTGCGTGACAACAAAATTTTATCATTTTTTGAGACAGAAAATCAGAAACAATGAAATGATTTCTTAAAAAAAAAAAAATAAAAAAAAACACACGTTGACATACATAGATTACATTCAAATAAAGAAGTTTAAGTGAGCTCTACTCCATATATTGCGTTTCGCCCAGGTACAACAGTTGGGCTCATCAGTTAGATGCTGTTGTACCCTTCTAAGACGCAAATTTTGGTCGATGTTTACCGACTCATATAGAAATCACAGCATGAATACACTGTGAATTCTATTTATCCAGGGGAATTTGTTTAAATTCAGACAGCTAGAAAACAAATGCCAGTGCTCAGGCTTTTTATAATTATGATTTTAAAGAAAATTAAAAATAATATTCTTCTGGTTTAGTGGAGCGAATGAATTAAGTTCAAATAAAGAAGTTTAAGTTTTTATTGTGAAACAAGTTTTTATTATTTTTTATAACGTGCATTCATAATATAAATTCAACCAGTAGGTATTTTACTTTAATACATGTTTGATACATCAAAGGAGCCACAGCAACTTTATCGATGAAGTTAGGAAAGAACCGTTCTTCGTTTGTACATTCCCGCCATTTTTTCGATAAAGGATGTAAAAACGTTTTATCTACTTATATATCAGACAGAGAGGGCATATTGATAGTATTAAATGACCATGAGGTGGTTTGCATTAATGTGCCCCAACCTCCCTTCAGGAAGATAAATATGAATAAAAATTAAAACAAACTTTAATAATGAAACTTTAAGTGATTATCACAATAAGAAGGACTTATACTCACCAAAACCTTTTATAAAAAAGTTTCAACACAATATACACTTACCAAAATCGATCATTAAAGGAATGGCGGCAAAAATTTACTTGCGGGCTTAAAAATCAGGTTTTTGGTTGTCGGGCGCAAAGCGATGACCGAAACTGCATGACGGGCATATATGACTAAGCGTTGATGGATTTGTTATTTTGTGTGTTCATTTGATTGGTCTACTGCGTCTAGTTTTCGAATAATGCCGACAGTATCTGGTATGTGCCCCATGTATCAATGACCCCCATCTCCCCCTACATAATACTAATAAATTTGTCTAAGGGAAAACTTGCAGACCGTTATATAAATGTATGTACTTAAAAATTAGGTACATAGTTATTAACGAGCTACATCAGTTGATTTTGAGAAAAACTTGCTCAAACGAGCAGACAATCTCAGGAGCTGCGCTATTTCTTAGTTTGTTGCGAAGCTAACTAGAGTCCAGTTAACTTTCATATAAAAAAATAAACAGTTTTGAAACTTGGCATACCTACATAAATACATATAAAGAGAGGCCTAGTACTTACTTACTTATACTTACTTAAGGTGGCGCTACAGTCCGGGGTGAACCAGGGCCTTAACCAACAAGCTTCTTCCAGCCGGCTCGGTTTCTAGCTAGCTGTCTCCAGTTTCGCACTTGCGTGCGCCGCCTTTTACGCTGTCCACCTCTACTGCGTTGTCCCAGAGGGTTGGATTCAAAGACTTTCCGGGCCGGAGCATTGGTGTCCATTCGCTCTAGGTGACCCAGCCATCTTAGTCGTTGCCTTTGTACTTTTGTAGCTATAGGTCGGTGTCACTGTAGAGCCCATACAGTGTGTTTTTGTATCTACTTCTCCATTCCCCATCTATGCAGACGGAACTAAAAATCACCCGGAGAATTTTCCTCTCAAAACAGCTTACGCGTTCTCATCTACCGTTAGCAGTGTCCATGCCTCTGCACCATACATCAGTACCGGGATGATAAGTGTCTTATACTTATTTAGTTGCTCGAGAGAGGGCTTTGCTTCTCAACTGCCTTCTTAGCCAGAAGAAACAGCGATTGGCAAGAGTAGTTCTTCGTTCTATCTCAGCACTGGTATCGTTCGCCGAGTTTATAGCGGATCCTGTAGACAAAGTCTCTGACCACCTCAAAATTATAGCTATCTATAGTGACGTTCTGTCCGAGACGTTCGGTGTTGGGTGTCCTTTGTTGTTGACAGCATATATTTCGTTTTGCTTTCATTCACCGTTAAACCCATCTTCTTGCCTCTAGTGTTGACGTAAGAGTTTTGCACTATTCTTTCAAAAACGATGTTGAAGAAGTCGCATGACAGCGCGTCGCCTTACCTAAAACCTTTTTTGACATCAAATACGTCCGTGAGGTTTTTGCCGACCTTGATGGAGCAGCGTGCATTCTCCATTGTCATCCTGCACAAACGGACGAGTTTAGGATGGATGCCAAAACTACATAGATATTAATATAGCTATAGTTCGAATCTATAGACGCTGTCATACGTGGCCTTAAAATCGATGAAAAGGTGGGGGGGTATCGATTTGAAACTCCTGGGTTTTCTCCAAGATCTGCCGTAGTGCGAATATTTGGTCGAGGGTGGACTTCCCTGGCCTAAGGCCCACTCTGATATGGACCTATCAAGTTGTTGACGAACTGACTCAGGAGTTTATAAAATATGGCAGCGATGCAATGGCATCCCTCTATTTCCTCGATCGCAGGCTTCTCATGCTCTTTCTTTTTCCTTCTTAGAAGCTTGTGTTCCTCTCTCCTCTTCTGCTCGTAGAGCTCGCAAGCAGCTCTGGTCCTTCTATGCAGCGCCGCTTTGTATGCCTGTTGTTTGGCTGCCTGTACTTGTCGGCATTCTTCGTCGAACCAGGGGTTTCGCTGTGGTGGTCGTGCAAAGCCCAGCACGTCAGAGGCGGCATCTCTGATGGTTTCCCGGCAATTCTTCCACTGGTTCTCGATACTTACAGCTGATGGCATACGACTATTTAAGAGGGTGCGAGAGACTCGATCGGAAAAGGACCTGGCGATTTCTTGCGAATGTAGCCGTCCGACGTCAGTATTTCCCTGTTTTGGCTTTGGTCTGGATATACGCAGCATTACCTTGGCTACGACGACGTAGTGGTCCGAGTCAACGTTGGCTCCTCGGAACGTTCGGACATCCTTGAAACTGGAGAAGTGCCTTGCGTCGATCGCAATGTGATCAATCTGGTTAGCGGTTGATTGACCAGGAATTCGCTATGTCCCCCTGTGTATATCGAGATACGAGAACTGCGTACAAGCTACCACAACGCTTCGCCCAGCAGCAAAGTCAATTAGCCTGAGTCCGTTATCGGAGGTGGTGTCGTGCAGGCTACATCTTCCGATCGTGCCACCAAAGACGTCTTCTTTTCCTAGCTTGGTATTAAAATCACCCAATACAATTTTAATGTCATAGCTAGGGCATTGCTCTAATGTCTTGTCCAGTAGCTCGTAGAACTCATACTTGATTTCGTCATCTTTCTCCTCTGTGGGGGCATGCGCGCATATGAGGCTAATGTTGGCGAACCAAGCCTTGATGCGAAGTGTCGTGAGGCGCTCGCTCACATAGTTGAAACTCAAGACTACTTGCCAAAGTCTGCCTCTAACGGCGAATCCACATCCAAAGAGACGATTGCCTTGTGGTCGGTAACAGTCACGGTAGTAGACATCGCAGTCTTTCAGTTGTCTTTTGCCCGGGCTATCCCATCGCACTTCTTGGATGGCGGTGATGTCTGCTTTGTAGCAGTCTAGGGCTTCCCAGACTGTTAATAACGTGGTCTATTGAGAGACAGAACATTCCACGTGAAGATCCGAAGTTCGTTGTCTTTTTTTCGTTTGCTTGGTTCGTCAACAGTAAATCCGTCCATATCTGAGGCTTGTTGTTGCTTCGCAACTAAATATCCTTACGTGGCCGTGAAGTCACCCCGACGCGACGGCACGACCCCCAACCTGGAGGACCAGACCCTTACAATATAACTCCAAGGGCGGGGAGCCGGATTAACCGCTCATTATAGGCCTGAGCTCCAAATATGTCGTAGTAGCCCCTATAAGGTGTTCACTAAGTAGTTCAACCTAACTGCAACTGTAGACCCCACGTTGATTATATCTGGAGAATTCTTCCACTACCACCTGGATAAAGGGGAAGTGCCTTAGTGGGAACACTCTCCCCCCCTATCTCGTTTGCTGCCTCCTGAAACCGTCCACAGGGATTGGTATCCCATCTTCAGTTAAAGGTACTAGGCACCCGATGTTCACCGCGGGGAGGTGAGAGTAGGAGTTGATAGACAGAGGTTACCCAAATATTTATACGGTTTTACTGTTTCTTATTCTTGTCCACCAAAATACTATATTTCGTTTCTTGAATATCTCCCTCCTCCTTTTCTGAAAACCATTGTTTTTGATTTCACTGTGTTGACATTTAACCTCCACTCATCGCAGTATTTTTGAAGCTGATTTATCATTCTTTGGAATATTCTGGTGATTCTGCAAGTAGCACCAAATTATCTGCGTACATTATAACCTTAAGTAGAGTACCACCGATCCTGACGCCTCCACAAAGATATTCTGAAATATCGTCGATCAACATCACAAATGCTAGAGGGCTAAAGTTGCAGCCCTGTTTTACACCTGTAAGAGTTTCGAAGAAGTTTGAAAGATGCTTTCCTTCCCAGACTGCTAATGACGTGGTCTCTAATATATTAATATTATAAAGTTTATAGAAAAGTGCACTTCCGCCAATTGTATCGAAAGCTGCTTTAAGGTCAACGAAGAATGCGTATAGTGTTTTCCTAGTCCTGATTAAGTTCTGTGCGACGGTGGTAAGGATAAGGATTTGATCTATTGTTGAGTAATTCTCTCGAAACCCTGCCTGAAATTCACTAAGTATGTTATTTTAAAAAGTCCACACTTAAAAACGCTTCGCCAAAACACCCATAAGTATTTTCGATGCTGAGTTTAAAAATGATATACCTCTATAATTTTCTGCTTGGTTGGGATCGCCTTTTCTTGTAGATTGTAATAATCATGCTCTGTCGAAAGCTGGCTGGGATATCTCCTGTTTTAAAAATTCTATTGAATTCTTTTGTGTATTTGTAACAAGGAGTCATTTGCATATTTTTTGAAGAATCCAATTGGTATCCCGTCCGTTCCCGCCACTTTTCGGTCCTTGCTTTTTACTAACCAAAGTTTTACTTCTTCTAACGTTAAGGGACTATCCAACAAATCAATTTTCTTCTTTTGGCATGTGCTCTTGTATTTTTGTTTCGCGTGTAGATACATTTGTTTTTAACTTGGTTTATCGTATTTTCAGAATAGATTTAACAGGCAAAATGATTTTTTTCTTTGCTTTTCACAGTCAGAGTCAAACCATGGTTGTTTACAATCTTGTTTTATCTGTTTTTGTGGCATGAGACCGATAGCGTTTTTAACAATCTGAGTTATATCGTCAATATTTCCCACTGTTACTATTTCCATCTGTCTGCTTAGGTTCATCCGGTAGTTTTCCACTTGGTTTCGATTCCATCTGAATTTGGGTAGCAAATTTATTGCAGCTTCTACACTTCTCATTTCATTAGTAATTAAGTTAAATGTTGTTACAATTGGTAAATGGTCTGAGAAATTTTGCGATTCTGGCCTCCATTCTCCTCCACTTAGAGCTAGGTCAATTACTGAACTTGCTTGGACATCCATTTTGAATTTCCAGTCCATACTCGTTGCAAAAGTCCAATAGTTGACAGCCTTTCTATCCAAAACCAAATCTTTAGAACTTCAGAGTTCTGAATTTTTATCGCAATTTGGCCCTAACATCAGTTGCTGAGTGCCAGTCCTTTATTTATTGAAGATGCTCAGACCTATTGATTCCTAGAATTCTATTTTGATATCAGTTTAGTCCTTTCATGCAGACAACCTCCACGCTCCACTCGCACGTTCTCTTATATTCCTGACGCCAGGTATCCAACAAAGTACATAATTTTGAAAATATTTCTCAAAATTATTCTCTTAACCTTCTAATAGGTGCGTTTCGAACAAACAGAACAATTGAATTTCATTTACATATTTAAAGAAACCAGAATATAAAACTTTACTATTTAAACCACACTTGTTAAAACTTAAAATTCTGTAGCTAATATTTTTTACAAAATTCTTACTTAAATCTAAACTTGGGCAGACGGAAATATCCAAAAGCTGTTGTAAAGAAGTGGAAGCACTGTTTTTTCTATTTTGTAATTGGTTCTTGAAATTACTAGATGGTGTTGCCGCATTTTCACATCCACATGGTGCTGGTGGGTTTTTGTAGATTTCTTGTACTTCACCTGTTTCAATGACAGCCAGATGATTTGAAATGTTTACATTCTGGTTGTCACTTATAATTTCCTAGCATTGAATTTCCATCAAATTTTCCGCATTTTAATCCAAAATTAGAGCCAAAACGTAAATGTTTTCCCTTGCACCAAAAGTCGGTCATCTCTAAGGAAAGCCTCAATATTTGGATTTCTCATTTTAATTGATTTGCTGATTTCAAGTATAGTTTTGATTTTTTTTCGGATCTTTAAAGGATAGTCCCGATGAACGGCTATACCAGCTTCTCTAAGGGGTTTCGATGCGCGAAGAATAATTATTGCAGGTGTTTTATCTTTTGATTGAACTAAAAAAGTGTTCAATTGAATCGCAATGATGTTTTTTCGCTCACTGCTGATGTAATTTTACCATGCGTACTATAAATGGTTTGTATTTGCACTCTTAGGTCTACATCATTATTTTTTGCAAGGTGAAATATGAGATTGCCCTCAGTAATCCGCATTTGGTTGGCCTCCACTTTTTCTTCTTCTTTTCTTGTAAGAATTTGGTTACTGTTTTGCAAGTGCATAATTTTTTTAATAATTTTGTAGCTCGCAAATAAAGCTTTATTTACTGAAGTTTTTGTGTATTTTAATCGAATTTAATAAACTTTTAATTCCGAACAATCTTCTCATGCTTTTTATCACAATCCAGGGTTGCCAAATTTGTTCGTAATATTATGTACTTAAAAATGAGATAGTTATTAACTACCTCCGTAAGTTGATTTTGAGAAAAACTTGCTCAAATGAGCAGACAAACTCAGAAGCTGCGCGGTGTATCTATTTCTTAGTTTGTTGCAAAGCTACTAGAGTCCAGTTAACTTTCACATACACAAAAATTAAACAGTTTTGAAACTTGGCATAGCTACATACATATAAAGAGAGGTCTAGTGGTGAAGCGTAAAAAAGTTTCCATGAATCCAAGACGAGCTCTAGCAGCGGGGACTTGCAACATGTTTATTTGCCGGGTTTTCGTGTTTTTCTTGTCATTGTTTGCCCGATCCTCAATAAAGGCGATCCTTTAGACTGCAATAACTACAGAGGCATCAGTCTTCTTAATATCACGTTCAAGATATTTTCTGCCGTACTCTGTGAACGGGAAGTCCACCATCGACCAAATATTCACCCTACGGCAGATCTAGGAAAAAACCCAAGAGTTTCAAATCGATACCCAGTGGGTATTACCCACCACCTTTTCATTGATTTCAAGGCCGCGTATGGCAGCATCTATGGGGACGAACTATATAAAACAATGTCTAGTTTTGGCATCCCTCCCAAACTCGTCTGTTTGTGCTGGGTGACCAGGCCCGACCCAGCTTTTTTTCCACCCTGGGTAAAAATAATACTAGACGCCCTTTGCAAAAACACCTTAAGCGATACGTCACTGCAGAGATGGTGTGATTTTTAACCGATTTAAAGTAGGTTATCATTTCCACCGTATGAATACAATGTGGTTGGAATTGTGTAATATTCACATCAATATGTCTATAGGGGCTTCTAAACGAATATTTAATTTTTTTTTATTAACTAGATTAGAAGATAAAGACTAAATTGTTTTTAAGTTTATATTTATGTATATTTTCGTTTTATAACATCGACTTGCTTGAAATAAATAATTGTTCTCTTCTGTTTTAAGTAATGAACTACACAAAATGATTTTTTTTTCTAATTTATAAATAAAAAAAAATACACAGTAATTATGTATGTAAAATGTAGGGTCACGTCCAGATCAGTAAAAATTTACGTTGTGTGACGTGCGCCACAAATATATTCGCCAAAAATTCAAATTTATTACAAAATAAATTTTTGCGTACCTATAGTATGCCGAGTGTGAGTGTTCAGTTTTAATTAAAATGTTTAATATCGTCCACATCGAAGCACCTGTGCGCTGTAAACTTCTTCGTGTGCGTCGAAAAACCATACGAATTGGGCGTCCACATTGAAGTATTTTTTTGCGTGGGCATGGCTTAAGCTATACAACGAATAAGTCAGTCTTAAAAAATAAAAAAAAGAAGAGAATATTCAAGTCTGCTTACCCAGCGATTCCAGTGGCAATATTTAAGGCAATAAATTATCTCACTCATTGCTATTGCCTTGAATAATGCAAATAAAGATTCTTTGTCAGTGGCAATGGCAATGTTGCTTAATAGATGAGAGGCGATTATTGATTTCCATCGTAAATTCAATAAATGGAAGCAAAATGAGGTTTCCCGTGATTTTGAAACCATAAGGCGTCCACTAAGCCTCCGCCAGATATCCGCTAGGCCTACGCTAGCCACCCGCTTGGCCTCCACTAGGCATCCAGTCGGCATCGGTTACGCGCTCGGTCAGTGTCGTCTAGGCATCCGCCAGGCCTCCACTAGGTGTCCGCTTGAGCTCCGCTAGGCATCCACTCGGTGTCCGCTAGGTGTCTGCTCAGTGTCCGCTAGGCATCAGCTAGGCGTCCGCTAAGCTTCCGCTAGGCGTCCGCTAGGCTTCCGCTAGGCATCCGCTAGGCTTCCGCTAGGCATCCGCTCGGCATCCACTCGGTGTCCTAGGTATCCGCTAGGTGTCTGCTCGGTGTCCACTAGCCATCCACTAGGTGTCCGCTAAGCGTCCGAAAGGCATCCACTTGGTGTCCGCTAGACATCCGCTAGGCATCCCCTCAGCGTCCGCTAGGTCTCCGCTAGGCATCCACTAGGCGTCCACTAGGCGTCCGCTAGGCATCCGCTAGGCATCCTCTAGACATCCGCTAGGCATCCGCTAGGCATCCGCTAGGCATCCGCTAGGCATCCGCTAGGCATCCGCCCAGCATCCGCTAGGCATCCGCTAGGTGTCCCTTCGGTGTCCACTAGCCATTTGATAGGTGTCCGCGATTTTTTCTCGCTGGGCAAATCATGTTATGTCGTTTCATTTCTCTCTCATCACTACTTCTATTTTTGGCAATGATACACGCCCCTTAGACAATAGATAACAGTAAGAAAACTTTTTTAATATCCAACTATCTCAAGATACAACGAAAACCAGAAAAAAACTCACACGCACGTGAAACATCAAATCTCATGACCAAGCTTTGAACAGCATACATGTCTTGTTCAAAAGTTTGTTTTCTTCGACATGTCGTCGACAAGACATGGATTTTTCTGGCTCCATTGGATTATTATTAGACATGTTCATAGTCTTGGCATCGTTCATGGCAGGTGGAGCCAGCATATTAGCGTCCGCTAAGCATTCACTAAGCATTCACTCGGCATCCGCTAGGCATTCACTCGGCATCCACTCAGCGTCCACTAGGACTCCACTAGGCATCCGCTAGGCATACGTTCGACGTCTACTAGGCATCCACTAGGCTACTACTCCAACAGGTATTCGAAGAATAATCGTGTGAGAGATGATCCACGAACATCTCAAAAACACAAAACGAGACGGAAGGTCCACTTTTCCTTAAGGTATGTAACGGATGGTCCTTGCCCAGTGATGTGTGTGAAAGGTGGTCCACACTAACGATGAAAAGCTACGGATAGTCCATTGTCCATATCTGATAGATGGTCCACATTCAACTTTACTTTGCAAATATGTCAATAATGGCAACTTCAGCCACCAATCTAAGGGCCAGTTTTTCGGTGCGAGATAATCCTAGTCTCGGGGTTAAGCCGGAGTTAACTCAAAAAACGTGTTTTTCTGTCAATTGAAATCGAAAGTTAACTTCGAGTTAACTCGTCTAATTTGGTGAGTTAACTCAGGTACCAAATTGAGGGTCTTTTTAGTTGTGGCGTCATCTCGATTTCGATATTGAAAGTTATTGTCAGTGCAATTCGTTGTGGCGCCATCTCTATTCATATGCGTAAAAGGCGTAGAAGGGTGATATCCATAGTGTCGCACATCGTTGGCCTCAGAATTTTTACAGCTAAAAGATAATGTTAATCTTCAACTGAAAAACTGTTCCTGAGTTAACTCAGGGTTAATTTATTTTCAGGATTAGCTAACTCTGATTTAACTCAGAGTAAAGCCTGAACTGAAAAACTGGCCCTAAGAATGGCGGAGGGCCCAACTTAGATTGTCGTTGTAGGAAAATCTAAGATGATTTTGGTAGGTGCTCAATTCCCCAAAATTTAACTTCGCGTTGAAATCGAATTCTTCCTCAACATTTAAGATTGGTAAATGGTAGAAGTGCATTCGTTAAGAATATTTTTCACGATTTTATTCTGGGTCGTTTTGGGACGGGGACTTTGATCGTGTAAATTTGATTTTTCTTTTTACTTTTGTCGTGGCTAATATGACGGAGCTGGACTGGAGGCGTTCATTGAGCTACTCCCTATTGTGAATGATCTCCTTTGCTAGGGATACTTAAAATAAGAGAGTGGGATAGGTTCAAAACGGGACAGGCTTCCAGCCAATAGGCAAAGTCCTTGCATAAAACTCGTGACCGAATACCGCCACTAGTGAGTGGCTGTGAAAGGGACGTCGAAAATTGCAGAGTGCGATAGTGAGCCATCTACCGTCTTTAAAAATTAAGTAAATTCCAACTACACGGAGAAGAAATTTCTATGTGGTGCACATTCCAGCGCGTGCCTTTGCATAGTATGATACTTTTCACCCAATACCTTAAAAATAATATAAAGTCTTTTGTGCCTCATTTTAAATTAAAATTACAAAATGCTCTTAATAATGTTAATGAGTGGACAAAAACATGGCGAATAGCGCTCAATGAACAAAAGTCAGTCCACGTGGACTTTACGTATAAAAAAATAAATAGATTGCCCGTCTTTCTTAATACCGGTCGTGTACCATTTGCGAATGAGGCAAAATATCTGGGAATGACTCTAGACGCGAAATTAAAATGGAAGCCGCACGTAAAAAAGAAATGCGAAGAATTAAAAAGTAAATTAAGAGATATGAACTGGCTACTCGGTAAATATTCCAAGCTTAGTATTGATAATAAGTTGATTTTATACAGGCAGGTACTTAAACCTGTCTGGACTTATGGTATACAACTCTGGGGTTGTACCTGCGATACAAATTTAAATATCTTACAAACGTTTGAAAATAAATTGCTTAGGTCATTTGTAAATGCGCCATGGTATATAAGAAACGAAGATCTTCACAGGGATCTCGGGATTCCTACGGTTCGAGACGAAATTGAGAGTTTCGCGCGAAAACATAGAAATCGGCTATTAGATCACGCTAATCCAACGATTATTGACATTCTTGACGAGTCGAATTTAGTACGCCGTCTGCAAAGAACAAAACCATCCGACTTGGTGCGGTGAACACAAAACCGCTTTAAAATCGCGGAATAAGCAGAAACTTTCACCGGAAAGTTACCTGCAACACGTTACTTAACTTCGTTAAAAATAAATTGCTAGATAAGTTTCAACTTAGTTGCAATCGGGAAGTGGAGGTGGTTTTAGTGTAGTAAGAATCTCACACTTCTATGAGCACGCGTTTTCCGGTCCTCATAGAGCCTGATGCAGGTTTTGCACCTACCCACGGACAAAAAAAAAAAAAAAAAAAAAAAAATTTTAAATTAAAAAAAAATTTATTTTAAAATTTTACCTACAACGTCAATACTGAAATCTTTACCTTAAAAATCTTATTTAAAACTTAACTTAACATCGTCTGCATTTTGTATGTACTTCGACTTGTGTGCCTCGAAAAGATTATTCAAATGTTCTTTAAAAATATTGTGATACTTCTCAACATCCTCCTCCTTTGGATTACTGCATTGCGGCACATCAATAGGAGCACCAACTAAAAATACATTTTTGTTTGGTTTTGAAAATTTTGAACTTGAATTGTTCTAGAATAATAATTATAACTTACCAACTTGAACTACACGTCTACGTTGTGGCAGGATGCCAAAACTATATTGAAAAATTCCCCTTCCCAGAATCACTAAGGGGGGTATACCAGTTTTTTGTTTAAAGATTGATTGAAATTTCCTTAAAGTCGATTCTGGTGGATTATTTAGTTGATCGTATAAGTCATTTTCTCCAAATGAAAAAACTGGGACTATGGCAGCACTATAATACAAATGAAGTTTATTTTTTCAAAGTGTTATATTTGAATTCAAAATATCTAATAGAGTTAGAAAATTATTTTTATATGTGTTACATTTACTCACCCTGATTCCATGGCAACTCTGATAAAACCCTTGCGGTTATTAAGATTCAATATATAACTGCCAGGTCTAGCATCTAAAGCTTCTTCTGAGCCACCAATTATGACACCGACAGCACTGGCACAGTAGCCATCTTTATTTACTTGATCATCAGGATCATGTGAAAGTGTTAGATGTCTTATAAGAGAATCTCTTGCAACAGAAACCATTCCCCAGCATTGAATAACTTCACGCCAAAATGGTGAATTGAAATGCATTGCAAGAGTTGCCAGATGAACTCGAACTTTTGGAAATAATTCATTCCATTTGGATATATCGCTGCACATGTTTGTAAAAAGGCCAAAACTGAGTAAAAAGATAAAAGTTCAGTTTACTGGTACAGAATAACTTTATGAAATTGTAATTTTATAACCTTATGACTCCATGTGGAAAACATGCTAGAAGATAGTTCTTGTCTGGTGGAAGGTCAGTTGTTTTTACCAATTCAACGGGGAAATATTCTCGAAAAATTTTCCAGAAGAAATTGTCTCTCATATATCTTATACTGAAATTAAAAATAGGACTAAAAGGTTAATTCTTTGAATGAATGTATATTTTTATTATTTTTACCCTGGACCTCGTATGCATTTGTGAACACGTTCTCTATCACAAAAAATAAACACGAAGTATGCTAAAATTAGTGCTCTCAAATAAATGTTTCCAAAATACTGAAAAAAAAGAAAAAAATTAAGTTTATTTATTAAGGAACAATTATTGAACTGGGTTGAAATTTAATTTGCCCTCACTGCTCAAAGCAATTGAGAATTGCAAAATTTAATTTAGTTTTCTTAGTAAATAAAATATAATTTAAACAAAGCTAATAAAGACCAAAGACTCATGTTTTAGGTAAAAAAAAGGGGTTTCGTCATACCATCATCGTCGGTGTGTGTGTGCGTCCGTTCCGTACGTCTACGCGTCTGAGCATCTGTAGGACCACTGTACATCAAGCTGATAGGGCCTAAACGGGTGCACAAATTCCCTTAAAATTTTGTACATTACATTTCCTTATACATAATTATATTATAATTTACGTATATAATAATTCACTCGTGGAGAAACTCCTATTTTTGTTTACGCTCATCTAGAAGGGCCGATGGACATACATTTCGACTACAATTTTTTTGTTTTACAATTATATATCAAAAACGACTGTAACGATTTTGATAAATCTGGGATGTACCCTACCCAGAACCCAGGTATAAATCCCAGGTAAGAAGTTTTATCAAAGTACTAAGTAAAGATTATTTATTGCATTTAAAATCTTCAGCGCAAGGAAAATAGAAGAAGAAACTAATATTTTACATTTGGTAGATGCTTTCTAACAATTTTCCCAAAGCAATAATTAATTTATTTATTAGCCTTTTACACCAAGTGAGCAAGTTCGTTCGATCCAGTCATACTGGAGGACTGGTCAGCAATATATGAACTCAGAAATAAAAATAAGTTAGCCAGAAACCAACTACTACGAGGTTATTTTTCTCCAATAAGGGGCGAGGGGAGGGTTGCCACTTACAGATACAAATAATTTCATCAACTTTCATCAACGTACCAGTTTTGGGAAAGGTTTCATGGAAGTTAAAGTAGTTCAAAGTGTTTCCCTTACATTGACAAAAAAAAAAACATTTTACTACAAATATTTTTTGTAGACTCTTATGATTTTTGTTGCTTGTGACAAATGTAATATGTGGAACAAGTTTCATCACTATGCGGTTGGAATCTGGTAATATTTTATTGTGGCAATACTTCTTAAAAGCAAAAATGGGACTTGAAATATTAGTAGGTATGTATTGGCTAATGGCGTCACGGCTTCTAGCAGTAAGTGCGTGAGCCATGTATCAGGGTGATTGATTTTTTTTTATTTTGACATTCAATGTATTTCCAAAAGAGGATACCAAAAATGAGTCTCAAAACATTGCTTTTCACGAATATATATCATAGTACTATAGTAGTCAGTGCATTTATAATCTGACCCAGCAGTTTGTAACACCCCCAAATTGCATTTTTTGATTCGAAGGGTAATTTATTGAAGATCATAGCCCTGATTTTTTGACAAGTCTTACAAAAACTGCGCAGTGCAAAAAATGTAGAGAATACAATTTTTTCTCAATTCTAATAAATGAAAAAGATATGAATATTTTTGTATTAACAGTTTTATACTGTTTGCCAACCAAAAAAAATTAAAATCACGACGTTTAAGGCGGTTCTCTATGCTTAGTACTAATTTTAATGTTTTTCGTCTTAGCTTGTGTTTTGTTTGTACCAACGTATTTTTGTTTACAATGGACCATTTTGATTCTTGGTTACCATGACTAATTTAACTAGCTTTTGACGAGTTTTATGAGTGTAAAAGTATTTTCGTAGTTGTTATGGTAATAATTCTACACTTGCCCCTTTACCTTCAAATACACGTCCTTTTAAATGAAACAGTATAATGGTGGGGCTGTTAATGAGACCAACCTTTCATTTTGACCTGACGGGTTGAGCTTTAGTATACAAATAGTTCATATCCTAACTTTACCTTTAAGAAGTGTTGCCAAGGTGGCAACACTGTCAGAAGGACAAGAGAAGGGTTGCCACTTACCAGTTTCAATCACGAAATGTTGCTTATAAATCGAAAACCAAGGGTCGGACCATGACCCGAGAATTCCCGTTGGCTTCAGGACCCTTGAAACCATAGGACTACATTATTGATTTTCTTCACCCCTCTCCTTGCACGAAGGGGATGGAAAAAATTCATTTGGAAGCCAAGAAAAGTTAGAAAAACATTTTTATTAATAAAATTTAAAGATGGTGCCGACACGCAGAGTTTCACGGTCTACTACATTACATCCAAATTGGATGAAAACCTACTTTGTGTTTTTTTTTTTTAATCCTGTTTTAAAGTGCTGGGGAGGGGAGATATGAAAGATTAATAATCTTAAATATCTAAATTGGTATAATATAAGCACATGACACATGTTTTGGCTTTGGCTTTTCAAATTGTCTTTCCCAAAACGACTTTTTCCACCCCCTTCGTCAGGTCGAAGTGAATTTTTTGCCCTCATATCGTGCACTATCTAAAATTAGGAGCTATTTTTATTCCAAGTACCGTTATTTTTAGAGCTAAAAAAAAATTTCAATTTCCCCTCTAGGGAATTACAAAAAAAAGCCTTAAGTTCAAAATTTGGAGAAAATCAGAGAAATGGAATTGTGGAATTAAGCATAGAAACCCGCTTTAAGAGCCGTGATCCTCATTTTTTTGGAAAACAGTATAAAACTGTTAATACAAAAATATTCATATCTATATTTCATTTATTGGAATTCAGAAATAAGTTATACAGCAAAATTGTTGAAAATTTAGTGGCCAACCAACTTTTTATAGATCTTTTTTAAATGTCCTATGGCAAATGTGCTTATTTTTCGAAAACCCTTACAAAATCTAAAAAATTTAATTCACGAGTTTGGAAAATCAGGGTTATGGTTCTCAATCAACTACCCTTCGAATAATAAAATAAAATTTGAGGGTGTTACAAACTGCTGGGCTGCCCATATTAAAATTTATAAATGCACGGGACTATTATAGGCGCAATAGAAAAAGAATGAATGTGAGTTTGGCAAACATTTTGGAGCTAATTTGCGTTTCGCACGTGAACTTGCATGAAAACATATTCGAATTTTCCAATACAGGGTTCCATTTGTGTAGTTTCTGCAAAATATCACTTTTTTTTTTAATGTGAAATAATATTTGCTTATGGATAACTTAAACCGTTAATATCAAAATTGGGGACTGGTTCCGGTATGTTGGTTTTTAAAATATCGACTCTATAAGGTAGGTTTTTACAGTTAAAAAACAAAAAATAATTAAAGTTATTATGTAAAGTATTAAAAGAAGAGAGCGCGATTCTAGCATTTTTCTCACTAGTATATATTTCCATTGTATATGTCACTTTTGTGATCGATTCTCACAAAAACATCATCTCTTTGACGTTATATCCAAATCTGTCCCATTTCGGTCCTAGTTCTCCTAAACCATAAACTTGTTAGTCTTTAGCTATACGTACTGTATACAAGAAAAAATGAAAACAACCATTCATACAACAACTTGTCAACGCAATGAAATAAAATAAAACACATATGTTCACTGTGGCGTATACTTGCTCATTTTCAATATTTTTTCTTTAGCGGTTTTAATCATTACAAAAGTGAGCTAGCGTTTTATTTTTTAAGAATAAAGTAGTAAGCTTACCAAAACTGGCCCTAACTTACAACTGCCAAAAATACAGACACGTTTTTTCTTCGTGTCAGCAGAATGGTGAAAAGTGGGCTCTTTATTACTTATTTCTACTAGTCGGTATATATGTATGTATGTACGATAATGCTATCTATACATTGACCTACAGCCTTAATTGCTTAAGTTATATTTCAGGAGTTTCAACATTTTATTAAGGAAAAAGAAACATTTAAAATGCCTGATGCGTCTATCGTTCAAATTATTAAAATTAAAAAAAAAAAATACATTAAAGCTACAACACTCATATTTGCGTTAAAAATAGCATTTAAAAAGCAACAATTTTTAGCACAAAAAGGATTATGACTTTCGTATTTTTGATTGCCCACTCAAGTCTTGTTTATCGGAACCTTAAATAATCAAAAAACTGTTGTTTACATTCGTATTATGTCTGATTCTTTATTTTGAATTTTTGTTAATTTTAGTCCAAACTAGAATATACAAACATTTTTTTTTGTATGAACTTTGACAGAACTTTGGATTAAAATGCGCAAATATGCACAGAAATGTACATAAATCCAAAGTAAAGGAACGCACCTATTATTTTAGATTTTCACCGCTTACTTAAGACTTATTTAAGTGGAAACTTTAATAATTAGAATGTTCGTACTGGAGCTACAAATGTATGGTTTGCGCAACAAATTGGCATTTTAGCATTAGATACGTATTGTTGGCAGATTGAATATTATGTAAATACAGGTGTCAAATCCCGTGCAAATATTCTTCTCCTCATTCTTAGTATTTAAAAATACACTTATTGAGTCCAACGAAATATTTTATTTTATACATAAAAGCAACAAATCGCAAAATTATGAAATACTTTTGCACAAAATAGAAAAAAAAATTTTGATGACACATGAGACCTTCCTTCAAATGTTTGGAAACGGTTGATATTTTAACGAGAGAGTGGAAGTTAAATGGGACCAATGGGAGTGTCCTGGAATTTTTGAAATTTAAATTAAATGAGGAAACTGGAATTATTTGGAGCTCAGATGAGGAAACCTGGAAGAATCGTTTTGGTTCATTTTCGCTTCTGGAAATAACAAAAAGCGAAGACACAAAAAGCGAAGACAGTCGAAATTGCGGTATCGATTTCAATTCAATCCACCACGCTTTCTAGAATAAGCCACCAGGTGGTATTCTTTTTCTTCACATTCATACTACTAAAAGAGTATTGATTAGGGAACATCGAATTTCATGCTTTTAAACACTTTTTTCTCATAATTTCCATGTTTTTTATACAATTTTTAACACAAACCCTCATAAACCATCCAATCACGCATTTTATTTTTTCTTTATCAGCTCAGATCATGCTAGCTTGGAGCGTGATCTGCTCTATGAGAGTCAGGGCTAGCAACAGGGGTATTTGTGCCCGGAGACTCCGGGAATGTACTATATGATCTCCGGGCTCCGGGTAAAGCCAAAATTTCTCTGGGTTTGCTACATTAATAGTTTGATAAGTGTGATATTTCTGAAGGCATCGCTAAAACCATACAAATATTCAAATAATATATTGAGGAAGAACTAGGAACACATTTTACTCTACCTGAAGATTAAGGCCGATTTTTCTGAATCAAACATACATATGTATGTATATGGAGCTTGAGGATTTTTATTTTAAACATGTATAATTCAAAGTTGATGTTTTCAACTTCCAATTTTCAACTCTAAAGTTGATCAACAGTTTTTCTCAACTGCCAGAAAAACTAATGTTGGAAGAGCAAACTTGAGAGTTGACATACAAATATTGTTTTTTTACTTGAAAATGCATATCAAAACAATTTGTTTCAGAATTTTGTGTTATTCAGTGATCAAAAAACAGAAAAATAAAAGAAAAAAGCTATAATCTTCCGAAGCAATTATTTTTGAAGTGAATCTGACGGAACTGACAAGTCATTGTAGCTTAAGAGAAGACAATACAAGATGTTCCTGCACGCTGGAATTAAAAAGTGGGACGATCGTGACCATATGCGCCTGGTGGGAGGCAAGGTCTTTAAGTAGACTTAGGTTAGATTAGGTAGAAGGGCTGACAGTTGATCTTGTAACCGTCACACTTAGATCTATGTAGATCCGTACCCTAGGAAATTGTATTCCACTTGGTGTAAAAACCTATGTGTTCTGTTAGCAGTCAAGCCATTTAGAGGCGTTGATGAAAATCAGAAGGTTATTAGCCGAAGTTCTAGAAAGTTCCTCTAGGTCATCATAGAAATTATTTCCTAGGTGTTTCTTTCTTAAATGACAGAGTACTTGGCAGTGGCAAAGGATGTGCTTCTTCTTCGCTGCACCCTCTGCAAAGGTCGTCAGTACTGAGCTTCATTTTCTTTTTGTGGTATCTCAGTAGGTTGTGTCCGGTGATTATGCTGATAAGGGAACGGAGATTTACTACTTCTTTAATTCATTCTTGAAAAATTGGCTTTAAATTTAATAGCTTTTGGAATGATGCTCAAATAATTTAATAAAATAAAGTCTTCATGATAATGTGGAAAGAAAGGAACGAAATGGATTTTGAAAAACCTCTGGGTCTAGACTTTTCCGGAGTTGGTAACCCTGGAGACTAAAAGAAAATTTAATTTAATTTTTCTTGTGGTTTAACAAATTTCTAGTCATTTAGGACAGTTCAGCGTTCAAGTGTATTTCATAATTAAATTGGAGACCCCTGATCAAACTCCTCTCAGACAGTGTACTCGACTTGCTCTGGTTCTGATTAGTGCTCTGTTATTTCACCTCTTGAAAAAAACATTGAAAATTCACACAAAAAAATGTCTATCGCTTCCAACGATTGAAAAAAGTGAGCTTTTAGGTTTTATTTTTTGCCTTTCAGGTATCTTGGATAAGAATTGTTTTGTACCATATTCATTTTTGTTTTGTCCCACGTGTTAAGAGTAAAAATTTCAGTAGTCAAAAGTAGTAGGTGGGACATACGTCAAAAAGTCGACTTTTACGTTAGTTTACATAGATTCTTAACGGCTCTGCAAAACACTTTGAAAACTAGTGGGTAAACTCATTCTAAAATGGACTTGAAGAATAAAAATATAAAAATTAATTTCTGGAAATGGGATAAGAACAGAAATTATTTTTTCTCATAAATGTTTGGTGAGGTGGTTTCACGCTATAATACCGGGCAAAAAGAGGTTTAAGAATTCAGATGGCGTACACCACACTCTCGATTTTTTACACTTCAATAATAGGTATGTGCCCTTATAATACACCCAAGTGGGACCAACGACAGATTCACATAAATGTAACTGAGAAATATTATTGAAAATTGACCATACCTATATGTTTGCTCCAGAGTTTTCTTGTTTCTGTAAGCAGAAAGTATAAACCACTTATATATAATCGTTAGTAACCAATTTTAATGAAAATTCACTCGTTGCACAAACCAACTTTAATATGAGTTTCTTTATACTTTATGTTATTTAAATGCACTAAGTTCAAAACTATTGATTTAAATGCACTAAGTTCAAAACTATGTTTTTTAGCGCAGTAGAATATTATTAATTTAGCTTGTAAGTAATATTGTTACGTTAGGATTTAACGGATCTGTAAATAAATAAATGTTTATGTTTGTTTTAAACACCTGTTTTCTTTCTTACAACACGAAATCGATCTTGTTCTACAAATTTTGTATTTAAAATATAAGAATATTAAAGGATGTTAAACTAAATTAACTAGGAGAATCTCTTAATACTTATTTAAACTTATTTAAACTCACAAGTATGAGAGCACAAAGCAAGTACGAATGCATTCCCACAGCAAATAAATGAAATACATAAATTGCCACGGTTAACGTCTGCAGCCGCCTTTGCAGCGGTACATTAAGTGGAGCCCATTCAATTTGAACCATGTCACTTTCAATTATTAAACTACTATTATAATTGGAACTTAATTTTAAGATTATATTTAAAGTGATGCTTTATAAACCAGATTATTCTGAGGTCGAACCGATGCGATGTGATTGAAAAAAAAACGAGTGCTCAGGTCTGCTACCGATGGAATAATATTTTCAAATCATCATGAAACAAAGTGCTATAACAATTTTTAATTCTTATTTTACACATTAAAAATCGTTTGGTCTTTTTGACCCCTCCATCATTATCGCTATCAATAATGATACCAATGAGAACAAACATTTTCGATTAAGAAAACATGAAATATTCTTTTTTTCTTCAAAGTCCATTTACCGCTGCTGGATTATTAGCATCTATAAAACTCAACATTAAAAATTATTTTGGGTAAGAATATTATTTGTAAGATCGGTGATTTCAGAATTATATTATAGCCCATTAAGTTGATAAAGTGGTTGTGAAAAAAATATTGTAGTGTTATAGTTTTAAGAAGCTAGGTGCTCAAAGACTTTTGACAAATATTTTGACTTGTTTACACTAAAGTACTAATAATAGATTGAGATAGCTTTTAGAAAAAAAAAACAAGACTCTTCATTGTTATGAACAATTTTTTTCTATTTACACTTAATCAGACTTACACCATTTTAAACCATTTTAAGACAGATATTAGGAAACTAGAAAAAAATCCTTAACCGTAACGTTTACAGCGGTTTTCGGAAAAATTAATTTTAATATTTAGTCGAATGTCGTTTTTGTTTGGATTCTCTGATTGTTTCACTCCTTTTCCCAATCGAATCGAATATGAAAACAACGTTTTGTCAAATTTACACGAACACTACCAAATGCCACCATTTTACAAAATGGTTTCTTCAAGCATTTATCACTTTTGACCAGCAATCCGATTCACAGTGAGAGTTTAAACTCAACTTTTGGTTTAAACTTTGTTTCAGCAGAACAATTAAACTCAGTTTAAGGTTTAAGCGAGACTGTGAAACTGGTCATATGTGTCTGTTCGCTCTCTTCTCCTTTCCTCTTTAGATCGGGAACAGAGAATTACTTTAAAAACCATACTCGGAAGTCGGAACAGCCAATGGAAGATGTTGGGAGTGGTAGTTGTAATTCGAAATGGATTGCAAAAGGAGTAGGTACTCCGAGTCAAATCAAAAACAGATAAACAAACAGAGTTGACAAAAATTTAGCCAAGTTGCAATTTTCAAAAAAATCATTTAGGCCAAGAATGAGATAAATGACAAACATCTCTAGTGCTAGCCCATACCAAAAAATACAACATAATTTCCAATTGCTCTTTTATAAAAAAAAATAATAACCCTGACTCGTGCCACTCGCTGATAACACTGTCTGAAAAAGTTTGAATTTTGTTGTCTATAAAACCATAAAACAGATTAAACTTTTTCTTAGGATTTTCGATGCGCTAAAATCGAATCAAAAAAATTACTCTAGCACTTCAGGTTTTTGTGATACTCTAATCTAAAAATTCATCATTGCATCATTGTGCGTGGAATCTCCACCAGTCTGCACGCAGGGATTAATGCTAACATAATCTCAGACAATTCGTCTTTTGTCTAATTTCCAGGAGCTGATCAGTGCAATTTTGCACTGAAAGGCAACGTGTTAGTTTTCCTGCTGGTTTTAATCTATTTGAATATTAGGTGGGAAAAGGGGTTGCTTTGTTTATGTATGGTACACAAATAGAAATGGAGAAACGAGTCATCTTCTTTTGTGACTCAATTAACGTAAATTGAGGGGTTTCAAATCTCAAATTCATAAAAAAATGCTTGAGTGGTGCAAGGGTCTATTTTGTCTCCAACTTCTTAGGCGGTTTTTTATTTTAGTTCAGAGTGAACCTGAGTTGTCAAAAAAAAACTGTGCTCTTTTTTTTAGTTCTGAGCGTCCAGACCAGAGCTAAGAATATATGTTTCACTTTTTCGTTCTGAGGGTATTCTGTCTATAAGCTTAGAATAAAACCTGAGCAGACAGAGTTTAATTCTGATCACAAGAATTTCACAGCTAGTACTCAGGTGTGCTTCAAAAATAATTCAGAGATCTCAGAACACGCTTGGTTCAAAGGATATTCAGAACATGCACGGACTCTGTTCTGAGCTAAATAAGAAAAACGCCTATTTTCTCTTATTCATTAACAACCTCTTGTCTGAGTTTGTCCATTAAATTGTTTTTCTAATGTACCCGTTTTTCACATTGGTGAAAAATTCAGTCCTTGCCTTTCGTATGCGACACTCAAACGGTGTACGATAGATTCAGATCTCAACAGAATGGTTCAAAACAGGATCAAAATCCACTATTTTTTTGTTTTTTTTAGTGCGTTTGTGATTGCCTTAATCCCGGAAGACTGTTCCAATTCCGGACGCCACTGCACCAGGCGAAGACAAGCACAAACTGATCTGATTCTAAAGTTTATATTTTCCTATTATTATTTGCATTGTAATTTAACTTAATTATACATATATTTTAATTATACATACATTTGAACATATTTAATTTATTTGAGTAAACAAGTTTAGTTTAGAAAAAATTATAAAACAAACCCTAAGATTTTTAAATTTACATACTCTGAGTGTTTGTCTTTGAGCTTTTAGATTAGTATCAGACGGGGTCGAAGGTTAAGAAACATAGTACACTGTATAGTTCCCTTGAATAAAGGCAAAAATAAAGTTAAACTAAACGGTGTTATGGCCAGCTTTCAGGCCATAACAAACTTATGTGTTGTGTTAAGCAAAGGTTTTTAATCTCTACACGGAATGCACTTACAAAAATTATTTCCTTTTTTAAATTAACAGATATTTTTCAAAGTTAGCAAAAATACTCAAAAAAGTAAGCATCAGTAAAATCGGCTTACGCGAATAAAGGCAACTGCAAAAATTGTGGAAAAGTTTAACATTTTGATTTTATTGATTCTTTTTTGTGGTAATTATTATGAACAATAATACAACGAATAATTAATTAGTGGGTATAACCACGGTTTTTTGAAATTAATTCAAAAATCCGATCTGGATCCGATTTTATATAAGTCAGCGATATTTCGACCCAAGCAGACTTAATGCCATGGATAAGTCCTTCTTTACTGCCTCCCTCGTTCGTATACCTTGCGTGTAAGCCACCCCCAGACATTTTCGACAAAAATGTTTAGGTCAAGTGAATACGACGGCCAATTTATCACTTCAACTTGTTGCCTTTCAATATACGACTTTACAACACGAGCAGATATGGATTGGTGCGTTGTCCTATTGCAAGATACATGGCAAAGGAATAAAAAAGACCTTCAGCTTAGGAAAACCTGATTCCAATACTTCCTTGTAGGTTATTCCAGTCATGTTTGTGCTTTGAACATTAAGCTCCAGTGCTTCATAATCAGGGGCGTCTTTAGACATTCGGGGGCCCTGGGCCCTTAAGGATATGAGGGCCTCTTGAAATTTTGTTTATTAAAAACTATTTCATATTACAAGTCCCACCACAATTTTTTATTAAATTTAACTAAGTATTAACTATTATCATTTAACTATTTCGGGAGTATCAAAAGGTTTGAAAATCTATTCACAAACAGTTTGCTAGTTTAAGGCAAGTTTTGAATATTTTAGAATTAGAACTCTATTAAATGAATGTTATCTGCTTTTTTCACGCGACACTCAATACTTCGTTTTTTGATGATACAAATGTGGTTTTGTGGTTTTTTCATCCTTAAGCTGCTTTCAAAGCATAGACGCTTTTGTTTGTCAACTGTCGAAAGATGTCTGAATAACTCCCAATGAAAAAATTAAGTTCTTGTTTTTGCAAATAAAATTGATAAAGATAAATTCTAACCCTGGTGTTCCTTAGAAACGTATACAGACAGTTGTCAAGAGATTTTGTGTTCAAAGCAAATTTTCTTTCCATTTTTTTGAAACAATGCACCTAGTAGGTAATGATACTAGAAACCATGCGGTGTTGCTGATATGCACGGAGTCTAAAAGCCCTACAAGGTTTGTTATTTTCTGAGAATGCAATCTTAAATGAATTAAATTATGATTGCAGAAAAGAGAATTTATTTTCTTCATTCCTTTTACATATGGTATTCTTTGAAGTATGCATATGCATACGATTGAAGCGTTCAGATCAGGGTACCTAAGTGACATGTTTTCGGTTTTACCACAATAGTATATGAAAACTTAAATTTCTGTGTCTTTCTATGATCTTTAGTTTCCAACTTAGCTCTTAAAAAATGGCTGGTATAAGGGAAGTAAATGCATCACAAAACCTTAAGATGATTTGTGGAATAAGGAGTTAAGATCTCTTAACACTTACAAAATACAAGTTAAAATCATTTTATTTACATAAATGCGTTAACGTATTTACTCCATTTTATGAAGGAAATAAAAAAGGTAATGATGCAATCAAAAAACTTTGAGCTCTAACATCTGAATACAATGTCACCTACCCTCATCTTCATCCGAAACGCTGGAATTGCATTTTTCTTGTTAGTTGTATAAGTAGAAAATGCTACGGAAGAGCCCAGCAAAATGATGTCGAATTTTGGTGGATGCATTGATGAAACCCGAACACATAGTGAAAATACATTTTTTAGTTAAAGGTCCATAACAGTGTCTATCGGTCCTTCTATTGCATTATACATATTAAATTATAGGTATTCTGACAGTTACCTCATTTCTTATAATTAATAACACAAAAAAAACTATTATTGTGCATTTATTCTTATTTTTTACAATGAATAATACGAAAAAAACTATTAATGCGCATTTATTCTTTTTCTTATCTTAAATAATATTATTCATGTATAAAACTCCCAATATTTTTTAAAAGAAAGTTTACCTATTTCTTTTCCCTGTATTAAAAGATCTTCACCATGAAGATTCAAGCATTAGCAATCAAGTGATAGGCTTTTAATTGGAGCCACATCGATTTCTTTTCCATAGAAATAAAATATAATATTGAATTCTCGCTGCTGCTCCAACAAAATCAAATATTTATTTATTTTCGTTACTCGTAGTTACGGACTAGTAGTTTTGTAGAACCTTCATCAATTCTCAATAGCTTGAATTCGCCCAGCTACAAGTGTAGGAAAATTTTTATGAAACACAAAAGCACCAGTACCTACACATATTAAAGGTAATATATTGCGCATGTTTTCAAAAATCGGTTGTCAGATACTGAACAAAAAAAACAAATTAATTCTCAGAGACCTTGTCAAATTGACAATGGGTACATTCAATACCTCAATTTCAGTACTGAATCTTCAGATTTCTGAATTCTGGCCAATCAGAGGCTTGAAAAATTGAGAAAACTGAAAATCTAAATGTAAAATTTGGAAAGTGTTGAACATGTCACAGTACACACATAATGAACTGACAGGGGTCTCTGAGATTTTGACATATTATGCGCGAACTTTATTACCTTTAATATGTGTACTGTGACACAAAAGTACAACTCCATACTTTTGTATGCTTGTAGCTACGAGTCTACAACTACAAGACTAAGAGTTTTATGAAATAGGCCCCAGGGAATATCATTTTTGAAATTTAAAGCGGGATAGTCCCACGAAAAAAAGATAGATATACCTACCAGCATTAGGCATGCTGCTACCTAAAATAAAATATCATTTAAGAGTTAATTTTCTGGAAACATATTCACATTGCACAATGCACATGCAGATGCTATTCTCAGTTGTGCCAGTGCCGTAAAAAAAATATTATAGTACCTACCTATGACGTTTTAAAATGTTCCCAATACGAAGTTTAAACAACAAATTGGCCAAGGAAGATTGATTCCGGGTGAACAAATCAAAAATTATAATTTTCTCTTTTTCGCTCTGTTTTGGATATTTTTATTCTTAACTAGCTCTACCTTTACAAAACTACAACATATCTATTCAAACGAGCATTTTTAACTGATCTAAAAATTGTTCTTGTGCGGCTAACGATTTTGTGGGAATTTTTTTACCAAACGTAATTTTTAAAATTTTAAGTTCTATTCACTTTGATATGATTTTATTAAAAACAAAAAAACAACAAGTCATTGAGTATAATCTTTGCTTCCTTTTTATGAAAGCCCAATTAATACTCTTAAGACTTTATTGCAATTTTTACCCAAAAGAAAAGAGAGTTAAATACAACAAAAAATACAAAATTATATAACTGTTATCAACTTTGCTTTTAACAGTTTAACTAGGTTTTTTTCATTTGTTTGTTTAACCCGAAAAAGCATTAGATGTAGTATTTATTCACTTGTGCTTATTTTATTTTAGTTTATTGAAATGTTACATTTTTTTGGGCTTAACGTGCATTTGTCAGAGGATGCACTTTTCTTTTTTAGATATCAAAAGGGGATCAATTTAAGGTTAAATCCCTTGTCCCGCGGCCGCCATCTTTGAAAAAGGGGTTCAAACGGCTTTTATGGTTTATCTGACGAACTATTATATGTAGGTCTCACAAAAAATTTGCTAACAATTTTGTTGAAAATAATATTATCTACAACTTTTGTCAGGTGACTTTTTATCGTAGAACCAAAAATAAAATAGTTATAAGCGAAAATCCATGAAAATTTGAGAAAAAAATTTCTATTGGTCAATATAACTTTTTTACTTGCGATTATAGGTACTATAAGGCAAGTTTTGGATTCGTGCAAAAAAAAAATTTTGAGATAACAATCAAACATGATATTACGACGATAGAGAACACCAAAAAAGTGGGTGGCAGAATTCTGTCTGTCTGTCTGTCTGTCTGTCTGTCTGTCTGTCTGTCTGTCTGTTCGTCTACAGCCTAAACGGCTCAATCGATTTTCTTCAAACTTGGTACTTAGTGGTTTTTGGTGATTCTGCCGACACGTTTTTTTCATTTTTTTTTAGAACCAAAAATAACGGTACCTGTCATACATTTTTTTTGGCAAATTTACATAATCGTATTTTTCTCAAAAACGGCTCGACAACTTTTCTTAAAAAAAAATCAATAAATTTATTTTAGTAAAGGCTTTCTTTAGGTGGAAAACCATTTTTCAAAAATGGTTATTAATGGTACCTCCCAAAGAACCATTTTTTTTATTTTTTATTTTCTTCAAAACGGTACGACCGATTTCAATTATTTTTTTTACACAGAAGCTTTCAAAAAATGTTAATAGTTTTAAGTACCAACATTTTTGAAAAAATGTTTATTGGATTTTTAAAAAATATTTCAAAATTTTTTTTTGAAAATCAAATATTTCAAAAATGACATTATAGATTTATTTGAAACTCGATATTTAAGACTTTTTTAGTACTCTCTTAAATATTTTTAGAAAAAATTTTACATTTATGAAAAAATAACGGTACCTTCCATACAAAAGTTAAAAAACCGCAAAGGAAATTATTTTTTTGCTTAAAAACGACTCCTACGATTTTGATTAAATTTTTTGTATATACTAAATTTAGTACGATCTACTAACAAAAATTATAAAATTTTACACTTTGCAACTATTAATAGTACCTGTCATAGAACGTATTTTTTTATTTTGAATTTTCTCGTTATCGGCTTTACGGATTTAGATGAATTTTTTTATGTAAAAATTTCAGATAAAATCAAATAATATTGCAGAGAAAACTGAAAATCTAAATGTAAAATTTGGAAAGTGTTGAACATGTCACAGTACACACATAATGAACTGACAGGGGTCTCTGAGATTTTGACATATTATGCGCGAACTTTATTACCTTTAATATGTGTACTGTGACACAAAAGTACAACTCCATACTTTTGTATGCTTGTAGCTACGAGTCTACAACTACAAGACTAAGAGTTTTATGAAATAGGCCCCAGGGAATATCATTTTTGAAATTTAAAGCGGGATAGTCCCACGAAAAAAAGATAGATATACCTACCAGCATTAGGCATGCTGCTACCTAAAATAAAATATCATTTAAGAGTTAATTTTCTGGAAACATATTCACATTGCACAATGCACATGCAGATGCTATTCTCAGTTGTGCCAGTGCCGTAAAAAAAATATTATAGTACCTACCTATGACGTTTTAAAATGTTCCCAATACGAAGTTTAAACAACAAATTGGCCAAGGAAGATTGATTCCGGGTGAACAAATCAAAAATTATAATTTTCTCTTTTTCGCTCTGTTTTGGATATTTTTATTCTTAACTAGCTCTACCTTAACGGTACCTGTCATACATTTTTTTTGGCAAATTTACATAATCGTATTTTTCTCAAAAACGGCTCGACAACTTTTCTTAAAAAAAAATCAATAAATTTATTTTAGTAAAGGCTTTCTTTAGGTGGAAAACCATTTTTCAAAAATGGTTATTAATGGTACCTCCCAAAGAACCATTTTTTTTATTTTTTATTTTCTTCAAAACGGTACGACCGATTTCAATTATTTTTTTTACACAGAAGCTTTCAAAAAATGTTAATAGTTTTAAGTACCAACATTTTTGAAAAAATGTTTATTGGATTTTTAAAAAATATTTCAAAATTTTTTTTTGAAAATCAAATATTTCAAAAATGACATTATAGATTTATTTGAAACTCGATATTTAAGACTTTTTTAGTACTCTCTTAAATATTTTTAGAAAAAATTTTACATTTATGAAAAAATAACGGTACCTTCCATACAAAAGTTAAAAAACCGCAAAGGAAATTATTTTTTTGCTTAAAAACGACTCCTACGATTTTGATTAAATTTTTTGTATATACTAAATTTAGTACGATCTACTAACAAAAATTATAAAATTTTACACTTTGCAACTATTAATAGTACCTGTCATAGAACGTATTTTTTTATTTTGAATTTTCTCGTTATCGGCTTTACGGATTTAGATGAATTTTTTTATGTAAAAATTTCAGATAAAATCAAATAATATTGCATATCAAAATTTTCAAAAAAAAAGTTTTTGGATTTTTAAAAAAAGTTTCAAACTTTTTTTTTGAAAATTCGATATCTCAAAAACGGGTTGCCAATTTTTTTTTAAATTTTGTTTTTATATACACATAAATATAGAGTTTAAGCCTGCATACCAAAATTTGTTCTTAAAAATGTTTTAAGAATTTTATATATAAAAAATTAATTTAAAAAAAAACCGCTCCAACGATTTTAAAATTTTTTTTTCCATACAATCATATTCCGTCATGAATTAAGATGGCATACTCTTTTTTCACCTCAAACTGTCAAAAGAGTTGTTTTAGCCAGTGGCGTAGCTAGGATATTTGCCGCCCGGGGCAAAACAATAATGTGCCGCCCCTTCGGTCTAACAATACTTTATTAAGAAATTGTGTGATATATACCTTCATATTATCGGTCTTAAGGTTGCAGACAAAATTTGAAAATATTTTTTTATAAATGCAAGGAATTACATTCTACGAAATATTGATACACGCCACTTTGCCGCAATACATTTTACATTTTCTCTGTAAATGTCCAGCTCTAGCCAGAATGAGAGCACAATCGTTTGGAATGGCTTTTTTTGACGACCTAAACGAACTTTCCGAAATGAAGATCAAAGACTTGATCTCTTTTCTTAACGCCACGAAATGGTTCTGAGACAGAAATCTGTTGCGTTCTGCATCATGTTCCCCCCCAGATCCAAAGTCCGCGAGTAATCGGAACCCGGGTTTCTGAGGAGCTTCATGATGCTCAATGGCAATGATGACCACATGATCTGATCGATCGCTTCGTTGCTACTCTACAACCTGCCGAGCTCGGCATAATGTGGCAAGCTCGGGCGAGATGCGATCCGATCGAGTGAGTGTCCTATGACCCCAACTCACAAGATACATTAACCATGCTCCACAGCCGTCCTATTTCAAAGCAAGGAACGCTTTTATCTACTTTCATACACAGGTCAAACGAGTTATGGTATCAAAACGGCGCAATCCAGTGCTAATTGGGCAACAGCGAGTGTTACGCTCTTGCCACCATTTTTACCTAGCTACCTACCCTTGCCGCAATATCTGCTGAATGAATTTTTTTTCTGACCTACTAAGATTTAACCTTAAACCGACTGTATATAATATAGGCACATGAGACTTGAAATTTTTTAATGTTTCCTTTCGTCCAAAAATAGTGAAGCTCATAATTGTTCATTGGGCGTGTCTCACCAAATAAAATCTCTGAGAGCTCAGAGATTTTTAAAGTGGGACAAAAAATCTCACCTGAGCCCTGAGATTTTCTTCAGAGATAACTGAGACGAAAATTTTTTGGAGTTATTTCTCAATGTTCTTTCTCAGCTAAAACTGTTCATTTTACAGCCAAATTGCAATTTATTGGTGATGGGCAAATATACAAAAATGCTACCAAAAATACAAAATAGAAGTTAAATGTTGATAAACAGGAGAAATAAATTGATCTTAGTATTTTTCATTAATTTTATAAAGTTTTGTGCTATAACATTTAAATATTTAAAGCAAAGTTAAAATTTTGTTTCCATAATTTCAGTACGATTGAACAGGGAATCTTATTCCACCAAAACATTCCGCCTACGTCAACTTGATATTGAGCGCTCACTGGGTGAGACACGCCTATTGTTGCATCAGTACTCGATAGCAAAACTGAGAAATTGCATAGTGTTCATATTTCTCAGATCTAATGAAAATGATAATGAACCATGAGAGGGTCAAAGCCACGGCTAAGTCACTACTGAGTGTCTGACTACAGAGTTATTACTTCACTGAAATTGTAGTAGATTGTTGATCTAATGCATTTTTTCTGAAAATAAATCTGCTGCAAAATCTACATACTGCACTTCATTTTACGAAAAAAAAATAATCTTCGCAAAAAAAACTCACATTTTTTTTTTAATTCTTTGTGTTGAATTCAGCCATTATGTATTATTAGGAGATTTTTTGTTTGCTGGTTTTATGTTTAAAAAAAACTAATGTAATATTTTATTTATTTTTATTCATTCATCAGTTTTGTTTAAATAATATTTATTTTTTATTTAAACAAAAAAAAAAACAAAAACAAATCATCTCCGAAAATATTCAATCTACAGCATTTTTTTTTTTTAAATCTAACGCGAAAAATTTTCTGAAAAAATTCAACCCCTCTGATCTCTAAATTGAGGGAATTAACAGACATGTACCTATATGTAAGGCTACTACAAGAGAGAATGGTCATTACGAAAGCCATCATTTTGTTTCAAAATTTGAAAGAATTGTTAATTTAAAAATAAACTGTTGTGTTTATTACCAACTTCTATAATGAGCAATGGTCATGATTCTGCCGCCCCTAGTGATTTGAACACAGTGAAAAATTGTACGTTCATATACCTATTCAAATGTTATAGAATTTTTAACTTAAAAAAATAATACTTTTTTGTTTATTTCCAACTTCTGTAATAAACAACGATGATGATTTGCGCCCCTCTTGATTTCAATTTAATAAAAATTGATTGAATTATTTATTAAACAAAAATTAAACTTTTGTTTATTTCCAACTCCTCATGAACAACGAGGATGATTTTACTGCCCCTACAAATTTGAATACTATAAAAATTGTATGTTTTCTGATAAAAATTTAATAAAATTTTCACTAAAAAAAACTTTTGTAATTGGTTTACAACATCCCATGAACAACGAAGATGATTTTCCGATTTGCCGCCCCTAACTCCTGGCGCCCGGGGCGACCGCCCCCTTCGCCCCCCCCTAGCTACGCTAATGGTTTTAGCTAATTTAAATGTCGTATTTCATGCTTCTATACATTTTTCTCTGATAATTTCCATGTTTGTATATACAATTTTCTTAAACTCGCAGTGTCTTGAACATAAGAGCAAGTACGTGCGACCCAGTCGTGCATTTTATTTCTTATCATTTTACAAAAAAATGACACCAGACCATTTTTATAGATGGTGTTTAAAGGAATTTTTTGCGAAAAAACAATTAATAGTTTTAAGAGTATTAATAGGTCTTTCATGATAATTATGAAAAAATAATGCTCTATCACTTATTTTTATTAGAGCCAGATAAATCCAATCTCAACTTCGTAAACCAGCTTTCAAAGATAACCATCGGTTGGTATACTGGGGCTGTCCAGGGGGCCCTATTAATCGCGGGGCCCTGGCCCACCGGGCCCATGCCTAAGGACGTCACTTTCCATAATAGGTGATCGCACACCAGACTATTACTCCACCCTCTCGGCTATGATGGCCTGTCAAAAGACGTTCCTCTTTGCGCAAATCATGCGAAAATAAAAGTTGTAGCCATCCGGTACTTGTTAATTAAACTTCTATTCAACCATTCGCCAATCATTTTTAGTTTAGCTCTGGCCTAGACCCTAGAGTCCAAGCCATATGATGTTTCGCAAACTTAAGTCAAAGCTCCTTACGCACGGCATTCAGGTTTTTTTTGTCAGCTTTAACCTCTTCAGATGTCAAGCACCAAGAATAACACGCCGAGTAGTTGATATGCTTGCATTTACTCCTGCTTCGAATTTGATTTTTGGTGTAGAATAGCTGGAATTGGAGGCAATTCGAATAATTTTACGTCTGTCAGATGGTGAGATCACAGTAGATGTCATTCCTTTGTATTTTTTTTTACATAGGAAAGAGTATTTTTTTGAAATTTCGCGGTTTCTCGTTGTAAACGTCTATTTTTGCCTTCTCAGCTGTAGGTATTTAAAATTTTTGGTCTTCCTATTTTTAATCAAAATTTGTCTATTTCACGTTAACTTTACTGAACTATAATTTAGCACTAGTTTTCTCAAGAAATATTGACGAATCACGAATGCAAGTAATTTCACAACTGCCTTTATTCAAATGAGCCAAATTTCGCTGCTCAATTTTACGACGTATTTTGAAAGCTTTGGAAAAATCGTGATTCTTGTACAGCAAAGTGTTTTTAGGAGTGCATTCTTTTCAGAAAATCACTAGATCACTAAAAAAAAGTCAAAAAATAAAATTAAAAATTGAAAATCGAAAAACATGTTAAGGCATTTGTTAGGTCAACAGCATAGTACACAAATCTACGGTATTATACTGCGCACGTTGTCAAAACTGAAATAAGAAATGGTTGTGAACGTGATGACAAAAACACACGTAAAAACATCAACAACTTAAAACTGAGTTTGTCAGAAATAAAAAAATGGATGATGACAAAAACACACGTGAAACAACAACAAAATATTGACATTTGACATACATTTTGATATACCTATGCGTAGAACTGAACAAAAATCAAAACTCTAATAATATTACCTTTAATATGTGTACTGTGGGTCAATAGAGTATCAAAGTAGTTTCAGTTTCTCTATGCTATGGTTTTGATATATTCATTACTTTACTTTATAATACAGATTAGTTAAAAGGAAGAACCATAAAGAAGTCCATATTCACCTCAGTAATGAAATTTAGCCATACTTTTAACGCAATTGACACAAGGCCTAACTAATTGTCTAATAACTGATAAAAGGTTTGATCGAAAATTAAATTGATTTAAAATAAAAAAAAAACGATTGAAAATCTTTATCTTCTGGAATATTTCTGATTGCGAAGGTCTTGAATCTTGATATAAGCTGCGTTTTATTAATCGATAAGATAATCGTCAAAACGATTATCTTTAACGATATCGTCTATATTTTGCTTCACGTAACTCAATCACTATCGTCTCTTCTATCGTTTATTTTTTTGAATGAATAAAATGAATTTGAGAATTAAATTTTGCTGTCAAAACAAAAAATCCTTGTAATTTTATTTGAAATGTCAGGTTATTTTAAAAATTTAATTGCAATGTCATCCGTTAAGGTTTGTGTTCGTGATTTTTTGATTCTTTACGTTGCTTAGCATTAAAGAAATAAGGCATAAAAGCAGCTGGTCATCAGAATGTTCCTTTAAAAATACGATTTTGGCCTACAAGCAGCCCAGTGTTGAAAACGAATATGAAAATACAAAAAAGACAATGCCTTTAATCACGGTGCGGGTTTCTAACGGTTGACATAGCCTCTTCTCTCATCCTCTACGATTTCCATTTGTTTGGTTACTTAAAAAGTGCAAAATTGTCAAAAAATTAATGATGTGCATCAAAATTATTTATTGTTGAATAAAATATATCTAGCAAAGATATGTATGCTTTTTTGCTTCTTAGCTTTTTTTTCTCAAAACCAAAAAGAGTAGGCACCCCTTTGCTATCGCGTTTAACTAAACGTGAAAAAGACGCCGCCGCACAGTGGGGCAGCTCCATACATCGTGATGATAAAAAGGTCACCTTGCAAAACTAAAGTACCGGGAAAATAAAGTTTGGTTTCTCAAACTATACGGTAAATTTGATATGATGAGGGTGATTTTTGTTGCTTAAGTCATTTAGTGGAGGCTAGTCGGGCAATCAAAGTTGGACTTAAAGGTGCGCGAATCGAATATTTAAAAAGTGTTAAAAAAGGTTTACTTTTGTTTTTGTTCATATTATTGAAATTAAGAGTGATATCAAATATATCTAAAATGTCAAACCTAGCTGATGGCGTGTAGATTATATTTAAACTTTAAAAATAAAAAAAAAAACATTTCTTTGTTATAAAAAAATCGGCAAGAAAAAAGACAATTTTGTTTAGACTTCGCGGTACGTTTTACTCAATATCTCCTGTTGGGGCAAAAGTTAAGCAGGTCTGAAAATAGGGAAAGTTAAAGGAATACTTGATTAATAAAATTATAAAAAAATATGTGCTTAACTTTTGCCCCAAATCCTTTTTTTCAATTTTTGAAATGAGTATTAAGAGATTTAATGGGTGAAAAATTGACTGACTTTTGTTCATATTTTAATTAAAATTTTTTTTTGGTGAATATTTTACAATTTTTAAAGCATATTTACACAGTTAAATTGTTTTTACATTTTTCCCATATTTTTTTTTTTGTTTACTAGTCCAAATTAATTGGTATCGGGACGTCTTTACGACACACTTTAACAGCTAATTTTTGACTGTATGTGGCTCTCTTGTTTTCATTATTAGTTATATTCACTTTATAATTGGCCTACTTAAATTGTCAATAAACAATTTTTTCGTATTAATAAGAAAAAATTCACGTCGGAGGCAAACTAACACCTATTTAAGAATGAAACCATCATATATCTTACCCCTTAATTGACAAAAAAAAAACTATTTTTCATTTTGCATTTTGTAACTTGTATTTAGATTCTGATGACCAAAATAACCGGTGCTCAAGAAAAAAGTTAGTCGAAATTTTTGTCTCCAGCAAACAGAAAAATCCTGACCAAAAATTCTTAGAGGTAGAATCTTATTTAAAAAATAAAACTTTTTGCGGCAAAAGTCACGTCGCTAATTTAAAATTAGCTTTGAAAAGCTTCAAACACCATTTTTAAATAAAGTGGGATCGTTCACACCGAATGAAAAAACGGTTCTTTTCTTCTGTACAAAATTGTCTCAATGAAATTGTTTCATTTAAAAAATATCCATTGTCCGTTGGACGCCCTGCAAATGATTTTACCAGTAGTAGTGAGCAGGCAAAGCGAAAGCGAAATATTTAGTATTATTTGCAACAGTTTATTTATTTATCTATTAAGAGAATTAAGGGAATTGAATTTTGAAGGGTATCTTATGTACTTTTAGATTTCATTACAAGTTTTTGGGACAAAAATATCTCGCAATATAACATAACCTTTAAAGTACCCAAAAATGTTTTGTTTTTTTGATTTTGATTGAAATATCTCAAAAACGTAACTTAAAAAAAGATTACAGCTTGGTTTCAATTTAAGGGTAACATAAACCGAAATTCAAGTTTAACGAAAAAAAAATATATCTTGTTATGTAGTAAGTATATCGTAAAAATACCCAACAAGCTTTTTATGGCACTTATTAGAATATCTTGAAAACGTAATATGTGGAACTTTTTTCAACATTAGATTCGAATTCAGCACACTCAAGTTCCTCGGAAAATTGAAAATTGGATTCCAGATAAGGAAAAAGTTAAATGTGGTAAGCTAGTGTAAAATGTCCATTAAAACTCTTTGAATAAGTGATCCCAGGGGTATTCAAAACATATCCCCGTAACATAAAACTGTATGACAAGCTTCGAATATATATTACTTTCGTCATGAAATCACAGGAAGCCATTAAAACAACATTCCCACCTTACAAAATAATTAATATCATAAAATTTTGCCCCACTGTGCGCCGCCGTTCGACGATCATCGTCTTACGCGATGACAGCCCAGTTGACATAGGAGCCTGTATGGATAAACGAATATTTTGGTATAAATGGTCGAAATTTGATCACCGGGCAGATACTTTTTGTTAATTCGATTATTGGGCAAGTATGATTAGTTGGTAAGATTTTTTTCTGAAAACTCAAACCATGAACTGATATATCGTCGGTTCAAAGGTAAAACTCACTAACATATTACACTTTTGAAGGAAATTTTATTGAAACTGAAACATACTTATAAAAGCTGAAAAGTCATGTTCCGAAAATTTTTAAAAAAAGTTCCCGCGCATACCTTTCTATGTCCCTATAATAACCGTGCAAAACGGGACTCTTTCGGTTAAAAAAATGCATTTCATTCTCATTTTCTTGAACATTTTTTTCTGCACTTAGTGAGTTTTACCCAGTTTTACCTTTGAACCGACGATATGTATATGCCGTAATTATTCAATAATTGTTTTGTTTTCATATTATTTAAAAAAAAAACAATGGTTAAAAATCAATGAAAAAGCATTTATCGCTTTTAAAACACTCAAATAATTACAAGACGATACCTCTTTAGCTATCGTCTAAGCTCTATCGTTTTGACGATTATTGACTTACGTAGAGCAAATTATTCATCGCCAAAAGGAGATCGCCGATGAGATAGTCATTTTCAAAGTTACGGAAAGCAAGACTATCGTCTAAAGTCTAAACGATATCGTCTGGCGATAATCGAAATACGGAATGACCCCCCTGGTTCATCTATTGTGGATTGTTTTTAGGATCATCCTTTTTCTCCGATTGGACAAACCTTACACGAAGCGTAAAATAAGAGTTTTTACGAACTGGCATCCTAAACATGCAATTATTTAATTATCAGACTCGGGTGGACCGTGGACGTAATGGGAATTGAAGCCAATATTCCATTGCCGCAAATGGATTCCTGGAGCCAATCAAGACAAATTTCGTGCATCGTTTTTCCAAACATTTGAAATTATGTATCTAAACAAGTTTTAAATTGAAAACACTATTTGAAATGTCTTCAAAAATGTACTACCTTTTTCCATCTTTTTGATAGAACAATTATTTCTCGAAGAAAATTTCTTTTTCGAAGCCAAATTCTTGAACGGAAGAACTGTGTTCCTCGACAAACGTGATTTTGATTTGAATGAAAAATCCAAAATATTTTTCGATATATTTTTGTTTAGAATTAAAATAAATAAACAAATGTAACTAATGACTACGCTTTTCTATGAATTGTTTTGTTTTGTTTTGTTTTATAGACAGTGTTTGCTTGTTAACAAATTAAAGGGTTCATCATACCTGTTTAGACAGGAGTGGTAAATTTCTGTAAAAAAGCACTTTACCTAAACTAGAAAAAAAAATATTAAAAACAAATGGCAACACAAAAGAGATCACTGTCTGTTTTTTTCAAGCAAGAACTTCATTCTTTAATTTAGTTTTTAAATTAAGATATTTCCATAAATAATTTTTTTTTTTTTTTAATTAACTTTCAAACTCAGAATCTTGAAAAAAAAAAACAATTTTTTTTTTTTGTATTAAAATTTTGAAACGTTAATTTTTTTTTGTAATATGCATTGAATATTTCATTCACCAATTTAAAGTAAAATTTTAAACACCAGATGTGGTTGTATAAATTTTAGTTTTTGAAAGACTTTAGGATTACAAAAACTCTTTTTTTCTTAATTTTTTTTTTTGTTGCTTGGTACCTACATTAAAATGGTAATATTTTTGAACAAACATACTGAATTTGGAATGTGCTATTCTAAAATTAAAGCATTGTATATAAATTCTATAGTATTCTCATGAAGAAAGAAAGCTCGTGGCCATCTATGCGTCCAAATGTAATACTAATTTTTGTTAAGGGATCTCGGTAAGGCGATCACAGCGAACCTATCGACCAAATGTCTACCTACAAAATCTTGTTTCATGAGAATACTATAGATTGGATATACAATGGCTATAGTATAATCTCCCATCATTGTTTCATTATATTAGCCTAGATAACGGTGCTACTCTCGAGGTTTATAAACTTCTTGTTAAAGCGTTTTCCTTGTTCTTCTGAGTATGCTCCCAATGATGTTTTTAGTTGATTTCTAAATGACCGTGCAGCGTATTCAATCCTAGAGATACCCTGCCCCTGGGGACGAATTTAATTTTGTGTTTGGGGACTTCCTTCATACTTTTTGGCGGATTTATTTCATCTTCGAACTTGGGCTTACCTATTTCAAAATAAAAAAAAAGAAAACATTTTGTGGAATTATATTATATATGTTTTGGGGAGTTATTTCACGGAACCAAAAAACTAAAAACAACTTCAATAATAAAACCCTTGAACGTAATAATTATTCTTTCCCTCATATTCCGGTACCTACATATATTCATGTAGTTGTAGTTTTTTGAAACACAGCTACATACCTTGGCTCCATGTAAATTAGAAAAAGGAAGTTTTGTACTCGAGTTGTATTGTTTTTGAAACGCGCACAGGTTAAAACTTTGAAAATGCAAACATTGTTATAGCTGGACCGAACTCTTGGATATTTTTGAGTTTCAAAATGTACTTTAGCTTACAAGATATTCAGCTCTTCTGTGAGTTTTGCCCGGAAAAAACTTCACCTGGAAAATTTTTGTCAACCCGGAATTTTAAAAGCTATTATTAATTTCGTCCGAAATTCTCTTTCCCTTAAATAAACCAGAAAATTGCGAAGAGTACCGTTGGTTGTCTTTTGTTCACCGCCGAAAAAATAAGAAACATTTAAGCTCTTAATTACGATATATTTCGCTCGAAAGGAGTCGAGTAGGTACTCATTTTTGAACATTATATAATTGAAAAACTACAGTTGGTGCCATGATGTGTAGGTGTATCCATTTATATTCGCAAAAAAAAAAAAACGTTTCCAAAATGACACAACTGAATTCAATGAACGTGTCCTTTTATTCTCTTTCCAAGAAAAAATATTTGTTTTCTAAATATGTATTTTGAATTTCTGATTTTTAATACAGTTTTTCGTATTTTTCTCAACAAAATGCGAAGTTATCTGGTTTTTAAACCGGGTGATTAATTTCTATTCCATTTAAGAATACATTATGTTCATATGTAACATGCTAGACGAGGAAGCAAATCGTTGAAGATTGTTCGATGATTTCTTTTAATTCTCATGAGGAACTCAACACTGACACTGACCAATGAAAAAAAAAATCTTTAAGACGATGCAGATGTTTGATATACACGGTTGATATTCGGTTGAATTAAAACCATACGGATAGAAAACGAAAAACAGAAAGATACCCAATTAGAAAACGTCAAAAAATGGTGGATTACGCATCCGTTCGTTTTGAAGAACGTCTATTAATCATAAATGTTCGGCAAAACAAATGAATACCTACACAATGCTCCAATTTTTGACGTTTTTAATTCCGGTATCATTTTTTTGGCCGTTTGCAATCCTTACGGATTCAAATCGACCTGATATCAGAACAGCCACCATACATGCATATTTCTTCAAGTCTCAAAAATTAAAACTCACATTGCCCTAATGATCAAAAGACAAAAGATTTTAATAATAATACTATAATGTATGTATTTGTACATGTATAATTTTACAATGTACATATACTGAACATGTTAGAAATTAAAAACTTAAATGGTGAAGCACAACTATTTCACAATATAAAGATCATTTTCAATGATATATGATGTCCATATACAATATACATACATATGTACATAAAGGTCAAGATTTTGATAACATTTATGTTTGACAATGATTAATGTTCTAATTTGCAAATAGTTTCTAAACGACGAATAATTGAAAAAGCATTTTTGTTCATAAACATAATATTTCCAGGCCCAGTTTAGGTCGAGAGAGACAGTTATCAGGGCGTCTTTTCATACTTCCTAGATACTAGAATTGTAGACACTCAAGCTTTTCTAGACGAATTAAAGGTTACACAAAATTTCAGGCAGATCACAGAGGAACGCAAATTTCTTTGATATTTAAGTCGACATTTATCACTTTTATGTACACACCGAGAACAGAAAGCTTCTTCAATGCAAGCATAGATAAAACACTAGTCAAAAAAAATTAAAGGAACAAGATTTTTGTGTTTAGTGTTTTTTAAAGAGCTGTATCTCTGTGGATGAGACGGTCGTATTGAATTGAAACAAAAAAAATTCTAAAGCTTCGTGTTTCTTGTTTTGACATTTGTTTGCAAATATTTTTTGGTACGGCACCATTATTGAGGACCCATAAGAAATGACACGAAATAAAAATTTAATTATTGTTTCATTTTATTGATGATAAAATGTAGAAACTTTTTGTTAAGGCTATTTATATGTACTCGTCTCATGTCGACATCAACACTACTCAAAAAATGAAAGCTAGCTAGAAAATGTTCGAAATTTAAAGAAAAAAAAAAACAAGCATAATGATCAGCAGTGTAAAATGGCACTTAACTAAAATGTACCCAAAGTGTGTAAGTTTGTGATTTTGAATACCTCGACAACTATGGCTTTCCAACCATATACAAATTATCGAAATATTAGTTAAATGTTTTTTGATAAAATGGTACCACAGATTTTCTTAAGACTTTATACATAGACATAAATAATAAAAGAATAAAAACCATCCATTAGTTGGATACTTTGGCAGTGTTTTTAGTTTCGAGGCCGTGGTATGGAAATGTCGGAAGATCTGTCTACACGAAATAAAAAAAAAATTAATAACTTCCGCAACCGAATTATAAATTGTTTATTTTATTATTAAATTGTATATATATACAAAAACAATGATTTTCTTTTATATTTCATTATTATTAATATAATATCGACAACCTACGCTAGAGTAAAAGGGGGAAAAACATAACAATTTCTTATAGACTTTTGCTAGTTCTTTCAGCATTTTATCATCATAATATTTTTCGTTTTTTTTTTTTTTTTACTTTACTTTTAATTAATTTTGTTAAACACATTTTATCTAGGTACGCATAATTAGAATGAAAATGTGCAAAATGGAATAATTTAATTAAGAAACACTGCTAAAAGTTTTCTAGAGAAAAAATAAAAATATATTTCTTACATTCGAAAATTTATATTTTTTTTTTGTTAAAAAAAAATTCTTTTATGGTATTTTTTTTTTACTTTGTTTTACCTTTACGGAAATAACAAAACTTAAGTTTAACAAAATTGTTATCAACAACTACTCTTTATTTTTTGTGAGACGATTAAAAATGTTCCATTTAAAAATGTTTTTTTTTTTTTTTAAATGAGAGAAAATATTATACAATATAAGTTTTTGTTTTGTTTTTCTGAATGAGAGAACTATAATAGTACAATTTTTGTATGTTCAATGCAAATATAGTAACTTTATTTTTTATTCACGATTTTCTTGTTTTTTTATTTATTATTGTTTTATTTAATACTTGGTGGAACGATTCATTACTACCATTTAATAGTATGCAACAATAAATTCATTATCGATAAATTAAGGTTATTCTACATTGTTTTTTTTTTCTTTTGCGTTTTACTATTATTTTTGTCTATTAACGTTGGGATTTTTGTATTTATTTTTATTTTATGCTTTCATAATATTTCTATTTAAGGCCAATTTCTTAATAATCATATTTGTTTATTTGCATTGTTTTTTTGTTTTTGTTTTAATAGATAAATTGGCTAAATCGAATGCTAAGTTCAAAAAGTTACTTTTTGTCTTCTCTACATAAACATGTTTAACCGAAATTTTATAGAAATATTAGGAATTCAAAGGAAATTTGAAATAATTTCTTTTTCATTTTTTATATTTTGTATTTTATTGACTTGGCACGCTAAATTAGTTTTACTTGGTTTAGAATATAACAAGATATATAAAATTTTATATATGTAGTACGTGCTAAAATTATCGGTTTAAAAATAAATTGAAAGTCCCTTAAAAAAATATGCTCCAACGGGTGATAGTAGGTGTTAACATATTTGTATTTTGTAGGAAATACTGAATTGAATTTGGTGAAAAATGACTTTGTATAGAGGATCTAACTAAAATATTGAATTGAATTTGATAAAATGTTCAGGGTATCCTTGCAAGTTGTAGACAAAATTATAGTTCTCAGATATCTGACAAGTAACATCACAAGAAGAGCAACCAACCAAACTAATTTTGTTCTTGATCTTTGTCTAAGCAAAATCTTCTTGGTTATGGAGTCTCGATATCGTTACCTTAATATTGATTCAAGATCAGGAGCAATACGAGTGTTTTTTAATGTTAACTTCAGTCAACTGGGCTTCTTTGTAGGAAGCCATAATTAATTTACACTGAAGTGAAGTCTTCCCCAGTATCTATAAAACCTACTTCAAAATAGCGATTTCAGTAAGTTGAGCAATTGGACTTAACAAAACAACTGAATGAATAATATATGCATTTTGACACTATAGCTCTAAATGTATTGAAATGTAGGGCGAGTTGTTGCAGTTTTACTGGAAGGGAACTTGTAACAAAATGGATGTAACAGCTTGAGCGAAAAAACTGACGATATGTGTGAATAAATGTTTAGGTTGTTTTTCTATGTTCTACCGTAGCAAGGTTTTGTATAAAATATAATATTATTTTATGTTCTATTTTCAGTTTATTTTAGTTTTTTTTTTTTTGGTTTTCAATTGCATTACATTTTTGTTTTGTTAAATTTGTTTATTAATATACGCCGCTTGTAAATATAGGTCAACATATTTTTGTATTGTATTCATTTCATTTAGCATTTTTAATCATTAAAAACCAATCGCCCTGAGTGTTACTGCGGTAATTGATCATTCAGAGATTGTTGTGATTGCAATATTAATTTCTTTTTGTTTATATTTACATGTAAGCAATTGAAAGGAAGAGCCAAAGTTCTCGTTCCAAAATAGATGATGAGCAGTGTGTTTCTAGTGGGGAGTTTTATAATATCGAACAATGCCGCCATAGATTTTCTTTTTGCTTTTGTTAACTTCTTTTTTTTACGATATAACGTGTTTTTTTTTTAATCTCAATTCGATTGTATGGATCCGTATTTAGCTATAACAATTTTTTTTCATTATTTTTTAATTTCTTTTTTTTAAATTTTTATATAACGATTTCATTTTTTTTTTTTTGTTAAGTATGTACTCTCTACCATCATAAGAATGATTTATCACCTACATAATCTATTGGTATTCACTGTTCCTAGAAGCATAATACATATTTTTTTTTGTTTCTTTTTAAGTTTTAAATTAATTTATTTTTATATCCAAATTAGTAGATTAGGTATTATTTTTTTGTTAAGCTATAATGAATAAACTAAAATTAAAGTTAAACAAAATAAAATTAATTGAAACATAATACATAAGTACGAAATAGATTATTGACTTAAAATTTAAATAATAATTTTTCATATATGTTGATTTTTTCAAGCAAGTAGTCTGGCCTATGTGGGCGTTTGAACAGGAGTAAAATAGTGAAGTCCATTTGTCTAAAAAATAAATTTAAAAAATATTAATATCAATGAAATACTATTGAATTGATTAATTAATTATTTTATTTTAAACTTACAGCCATATCGTATTCGGTAATATATGCAGGAATTTCTAGTTGATCTTTGGTGATAGCAGAGTACAAGTGCTCAACACCAGGTAAAGAGTGAACTTTTGCTTTAATTGCAGGAGCCATAAATGTTGTGAACCACCACGTCATCATCTGGAATAGAATTCTGTTTTAATTGCATGTTAAATGATAACGACATACGATGCACAATAATAATGTACATATGTGCATAATTTGAGTTTGTATATCTTTATTATAAAGTTATTATTTTTTAAAGTAAATCAAGAAAATTCACAAATTTTTCAATTTCAGACGTAAGTTTGTTAAATCCAAATGCACAGCAGTAAAATCCAGTCACTTAGTCCTTAAAGGAACCGATCTCTTCACAAAGAGTGACGGCTTTTGATATGATTGAGTCATGTTTTTTTTTTTTCAAAAATAATGCTGGTGCGACGATTTCAGTGAATTTTGATGGGGGCAAAATCCCCATTTATTCGGCTTAATACAATCTTATTCTTAATCTAACTTAAAATGTAAGAAGGTTAGTTAAAAAAAGGGCGGTTCAGAAGCCGAAGTTTTAAGTAAGGAGTAGGTACTGAGGTTAAACACGAAGGAGCACATGTTTGGATTAACAGCCCGCAGCATACGAGAGATAGGTTCGTTTGCACCATAATAGGTTCGGTAGGTGGGTATATAAAAGGGACGACATATAAATGTTGTTCTGACCAGGGCTAGGAGAGCTTTTGCCGTGACGAAAGGGCTGTTTTATAGCAGCCGGCTTGACACATGGCCCTCAACCGGCCGGTGATTGCCTATGGATGCCCGGTTTGGTTCAACGTTGCCCCATCTCAAATGGAAAAGATTCGGGCGTTTGAGAGGCAGTGTCTTAGACGCTGGTAGTACCTCGTGGCATGATGGTTAGTGCGTAGGACTGTCATATGGGTTCGATTCCCAGCCGTGCCACCTAAAAACAGAAAGGTGCTGCCTCTTGCGAAGAACTGACAAATCCTTCAAGAGTATACTTGTCATGAAGAAAACGTGATATCAACTACAGATATCCGCATCTTCTCGGATAGTCAAGCAGCTATCAAATCCCTGGAATCGGCCTCGACTAACTCTATAACAGCCCTTAATTGCCGTTCATCTCTGCTGGAGATGGCGCAGCAGTTTAACATTCACCTGTGTTGGGTGCCGGATCATAGGGACATCCCAGTTAATTGTAAGGCCAATGAACCCGCTAAAAGTGAAACAACTCTACCTCTCCTACCTACCAAGGCAGATATAGGTATACCCATCGCTACTTGTAAGCTTTTGCTGAAGCAAGATGCATTAGAGAGAACAAACCTTAGGTGGAACGATATCACTACTTGTTTGGCAACAAAACAAAACTGGCCAGCAATGGATTTAAAGCGATCTAAGTGTTTGATATCTCTAAGTAGATTGCACATAAGCTCCGTGATTGGTGTTATAACCGGACACTGTCTTATAGGAAAGCACGCAACGCGTCTTGGCGTGTTCTCCAATGATTTTTGCAGAAGCTGTATGGACGAGGAAGAGATAGAATCAATCAATCACCTTCGGTGATCTAACAAACTTAGACATAGGCAGTCTACTACGCTTCATAAGCTCCAAATGGTTCACCGAGTGAGGAAAAGGGTTTCCTAGATTCATGTGGTATCACAATGGACCAAATCTTGGTCTAAGTGTGTCAGTCTTCACGACTGGCAGCCACTTCAACCTAACCTAACCATACTTGTCATGAAAAAGTGCTTCTTATTTAGCCTGTCGGACTTGGCAAAAAGCTGTTGTTCCCCTCCATTCCTGCCAAAAACACGCACACAGGAATGGTTGAAAGTAAACAGAATTTCTTGCTGAAGCTTATTCAAGGCCACATTGCAAGAGCGATGTCCTCGGGCAACAGCTTAATTTTTGGGGCTTACTACCTTAAGAATGAATACTACGAGAGTGTGCGTCTAAGCAGCTTTATTACGCCCGATGCATTCCTCTATTTAGACAATCGAGGGCTGATCCAGGATAGAGCAGCGGTTCCGCTAATCTACCACGTCGGCCGTAGAACTGTAGAGACGTCCTCGCACAAGACGGAGCTGAGCACCTTCGGTTCAGTAGGACTGTGTCCGATCGGGAACGAATAGGGTAAAGCAGGAGAACCAGTTCTGGTGGTTGAAACATGAGAATGAAGTTCTTTCGGATATCTTAAAGTTGACTTTGCATTTTTCTATGCCATGGCCGAGGTGGTTGGTTTCAAGCAAGGACAGTTAGGGTGGCACCGACAAAAAAAAATCAAATCAAATTAAAGATATAGATACCGAGTTTTTTTGATCGTCAAAAAAAAAGAAAGAAGAATGGGAGGATTGAAGTTATCGATGGTTGATAGAGAAAGGGGACTTGGTGAGACAGAAGAATTAATGGGGTCTGTTGTGAAAATAAGGTCTACCCATGAAATTTGAGATGCCACTAACTTTGCGACATTCTTTGGCAGCTGTGGGATTGGAAGCAAAATAAAACGAAAGATCGTCTGACGGAGTCCATTTTAAATTAGAAGGGTTGAAGTTATCATGTTATCGAGATACAGCTCGAGGCCCCCAGTTCCTACAACATTCAACCACCTGAAGTTATGATGGGGGTCACACAAATCAGTAATGTGATCAATCGTTTTAATTGCAAGATCATAAGATTTGATGGGTTGTGAAGGTAAGATGTAAGAACAGACAACGTAAAGTCACATTCGGGGTAGTGAAATCTTAACTGACACATAATCAAGAATAGGGGAAGAAGATATGGCAATAAGGGAAGAGTCAATAGTATTTTTTGGTTGGTGGGTCGGTTAAGACCGTCATCGCGATAAACGTTAAGAGAAGAAGGGAACAATTCTTGATTTTTGATGGTGGGGGATAAGATTCGTTTCAGTCAGTGCATATAATTCGAAAGGTAAGGCATGAGTTTGTTGCAAAACTGACTGAGTTTCGGAATGAAGGCCTCTTACATTTTGATAGTAGAAAGAAAAAAAAGGGAGGTTTTTGGGTAGAGAAGTGGAGGTCAGCTCTACTACGCTGAAGGTGCGAGATCCGTTTTTAGTGAATATATTTTCCCAAGGCTTTAAGATCATTTGCCACTTCTTAGGGAGACAAATTAAGAAAATCATGATATTTTTATGAAGGGGTTTCAAAGACTGGCGACTTAGTGGGGAGAACTTTGCTGTTGAATGGAGACCATTACACTTGTTTTCGTTTTATCTTCAAATCAGACGGAGTCAGGTTTATCGTGCAGATATGTAAAAAACAGACGAATTTTGTCGTTGGTTTTTGTATCTCTAAGCATAGAGATCATAGCGACATTCAGTGGATGCATTTGACTGTAGGGGTAGAAGGGGATCAATAAAGGTAGAAGAAGGGGACATTACAGTGGGGATAGCTCTTAAAGACTGGATGGAGATTAAGGAAGGGGTGATTGATGTCGGGGGAGAGGTAAAGTAGACTGAAGAATCAGAGACGGGGATTGATGGATTTTGGTCTAGAAGAGGATGTGTGGATAGGTGTTTGTAACGGGGAGAAAAGTTGGTAAGGCGTTAAGAATATGAGAACTACGAAAATTAGGATATATTTGGCTCCAGAGCTGAGGTCGAAGTTTGGATTTGAATTTGTTGGGGGTAATTGGGTTGGAGGCGAGAAAAGCGGGGATATGGTGAGTAGAAGGAGTAAGGTTAAAAGAAACACTTTGACCTCTAGATTAAAAGGATTACAGGAATGAGAGGAGTTCTGATAGAGAGAGAGCGAGAAAAGTCAGGTAAGATGCCCATTTTGAAGGAGCAGTTGTTAGGGTTTTGTTTATTTCGCGATGAAGACGGCTGCTCTGGCTGACGAAAAGGATTTTGACGTTGATGTGGCATAGAATTTGGATCTGGTATGGATTGATTGGACGAAACTCGTTTTGAATGGGGTTACTAGAAAAATGAGGGGATTTAGAACATGGATTCCTATATTAAAATGTTAAAAGCCTGGTCTTCCATTTCGATAGCATCAGCGATCCACTAGGGTGGTCAAATATGCACGGTGGTCTTCAAGATGCGGCAGGTTTCATTAAAATGGATCCCAAAAGTAATGATGCAGATTTGTAGGAAATAGTCTCAGGATTCTAAATTTGCAAATTCCTAAATCGTAGCTGATCCGTTTTTTGAGATATACTCATATTTACAAATACGGGAAGGCATTTTGACTTTAAATGGGAAAAAAATTGTTAAAAATCAACGAATGTACATATTTTAATGTATTATATCTTCTTAGAAAGCTAAAACTCTGTTCTTGAATTGTATGTTTAGTTTAAGTTGATTAAATAAATTGTTTTGGAGAAATTTAATTCCAAAATCAAAATTTTGGAAAAAAAAAAACAAAAAAAATTCAAGTTTATTTTTTTTCTTCAAAATTTTGCACAATAGGGTACAATTTTTTTCCAGAATTCAATGCTCCAATATATGTTCAATCTATTAAAAAAAAACCGCATGCCAATAAATATCTTAGTTCTTTAGAAATTGAAAAAGAAGAGAGGTACTTTTATTTTTAAGTTTAATTTTTTCTAAGGAAAAACTAGTATATTAGTCCAGTAAATAGAGGTAAAAATAGGGGGGTTACCCTACAAAAGGTCGGGTAGTTCTAAATTTTGTATATGTTATATGGTATGGTTGATAGATGAAAATTCCAAAATTCCACAGCCACGCCCCCTCCGCGGCCTTCAAAATCCTGGTAAAACTACAAAAAATCGGCCCTTTTTTCAGTTGTTTGCTTATAACTTCTTTCCGGTATATTTTTACGGAAGAAAATGGCACAGACATTTATAGGTAATAAAATTTCCCACAAATATGACTATGAAAGTATTTTTGTACAACCACTACAAACGGCGCTATTGAGCTCCCAAAAAAGGCTAAAATTTCTCTTTACAGCACAATAACTCACAATCAATCTTGTAGATAATTTCGGCTACCAATTTCATGTAACTACAGTCGACAATCTCTAAGTCGAACTCCCCCTAATTCGATTTTCTTCTAACAAGAATTGTTTCACCATGTTTGTTGTATACTCCTCTCAAATTTCAAAACTTATTTATTTCTCTCTTAATCGAATTTTTGCAAAACTCTCTCTAATTCGAAATAATTTTGATATCCCGTGAGACTTTGACTTGGAGGCAGTCGACTGTATTTTCATTTTGTGACCAATAATATAATTGACGATATGAAAAACCAATACAATTAATTTCCACCCACTGCCGCTCCCACTTTTAAAACATAATATTTTCGGAAAAAATTATAAAAATTCGGGTATTGTTCAGATGACCCATGAAGGGCCGAAACCATAAGTGCTCTGGTGATGGCTTACCCTCTAAACCAGTGCCGAGATTCAGCTATTTCAGCGAGTGAGATGAGATGACTCGCCTTACTCGCCGACTCATCTCACTTCACTCGCAAAAGTGATTCAGCTATTTAAGTGAAATGAGTAAGTTCGAATTTAGTTTCGAACATGAGACAAAGAATAAATATAAAAGAGCTAAATTCTACCTCCTTGTCACACTCGTTACTCAAAACGAAATGAAATAACAAATACAACAATGTAAACATTGGAATCTTTAATAATGGAGTTTGGAGTAGGTATCTTTTGTTTCAATAATTTTTTTTGTCATAATTAAAGTTTAATGTGAGTTTTACCCTTGAGAAATAAAAAGTTTAAAAGTGTAGAAAGGGAATAGAATATAAATTTATTTAATGTTTATATGTGCATATGATAATAAAATAAAATCAAAGAATCAATAAAAGGGTAGTTGTTTTTTATTTCGTTTCCTATCCATGAATAGGAGTTCTCACATACCTATCCAAAACTGGAAATTTACCAACACATACACCAAGTCACTGCGGAAATATCTGGCGAGTAATCTGACATTTCATTTCACTCGCTCACTCACTCCCTTTTGCTAACTGAATCGATTTTCGACGAAAAGTGACTCATCTCACTCACTCCCTGCGGCTTCGAATTAGCTGAATCTCGGCACAGAAGTTCGATCTTCTTTATTGTCTTCAACTTTGGTATTCAGAAACTCAAAAGGCTGGAGCATTGTTTCCCATTCGCACAATCTAGCTTAGTCAAGCCGACGTATTTTGACTTTTTGGACTACATTGTCTTTGAAAAGCTGATTGAGCTCACGTTTGTGCCTTCTTCTCCAAAAATCTGTCAAATAATACGAGTATTACTTGCGAAAGAGCCCAGTATCTGTTTTCATTTCTGATTTTCATCTTACCGACACAGTAGGAGTGTCTTGAGAGTAAGAAGAGTGTTGAACCTAATTGTTTGACAAACAAAGATTAATAGCAGTGGTTTCCAAAAGTATTTTTCCGTTGAATATACACATAGGTGTCATCCGTGGAGAAAATACGAGTATTGACTCCAAGGTAAATGAAATTCTAAACTACTTCGAAGCTGCTGCTAATAAAAGTGATGTTTTGGCCTAGGTTGTAAACATATGTATGCTTTTTTCTTGACAGCAGTTAGATGGACTTTTACTCGTTTACTTCAAAATTATTATATTTGAACTGTTCTTTAATCACCATTAAGAACGCTATAAAGACAGAATGGAACACAAGATAGGGCATTCTGTGTTAACAGCTGCTCTACAAAGGGTTTAAAAAACACAAAAATGTTATCGCATTTCCTCGCCGAGTGCACTCTACATGTTTTGAACTGTTCGGAGAAGCTATTCTCTAGTTGCACACTGCATTTGCCATATTGCACCTTGTGTTATATACATAGGTAATGTCACGATATACAGCTGAATCTTTTTTCTCGAGATCTCGAGCTCAGTTATCGCCATACAGAGCTATTGACGATGAATATGCTTCCATAAGCGGCCTTGGAGCCAATGCAAAAACTTTGTGTCTCGACTTGAAGTTCAATGGTCATTTCCAAAATTTTTCTGAGGGTTAAGATTTTTGATCTTTTACTGGCATTCGTTTTGATGTCCTTTATCATAACTACCTACAATTTGTATTCCAATGAGTAAGATGGATGAAAAGACTTGCTCCGTATACAAGCAACGTGGAAAAATTTGCATAAATTTACCGATTGTATTGGTCAAAAAATGAAAATACAGTCGACTGCCTCCAAGTCGAAGTCTCACGGGATATCAAAATTATTTCGAGTTAGAGAGAGTTTTGCAAAAATTCGATTAAGAGAGAAATAAATAAGTTTTGAAATTTGAGAGGAGTATACAACAAACATGGTGAAACAATTCTTGTTAGAAGAAAATCGAATTAGGGGGAGTTCGACTTAGAGATTGTCGACTGTAGTTACATGAAATTGGTAGCCGAAATTATCTACAAGATTGATTGTGAGTTATTGTGCTGTAAAGAGAAATTTTAGCCTTTTTTGGGAGCTCAATAGCGCCGTTTGTAGTGGTTGTACAAAAATACTTTCATAGTCATATTTGTAAGAAATTTTATTACCTATAAATGTCTGTGCCATTTTCTTCCGTAAAAATATACCGGAAAGAAGTTATAAGCAAACAACTGAAAAAAGGGCCGATTTTTTGTAGTTTTACCAGGATTTTGAAGGCCGCGGAGGGGGCGTGGCTGTGGAATTTTGGAATTTTCATCTATCAACCATACCATATAACATATACAAAATTTAGAACTACCCGACCTTTTGTAGCGTAACCCCCCTATTTTTACCTCTATTTACTGGACTAATATACTAGTTTTTCCATAGAAAAAATTAAACTTAAAAATAAAAGTACCTCTCTTCTTTTTCAATTTCTAAAGAACTAAGATATTTATTGGCATGCGGTTTTTTTTAATAGATTGAACATTTATTGGAGCATTGAATTCTGGAAAAAAATTGTACCCTATTGTGCAAAATTTTGAAGAAAAAAAATAAACTTGAATTTTATTTGTTTTTTTTTTTCTAAAATTTTGATTTTGGAATTAAATTTCTCCAAAACAATTTATTTAATCAACTTAAACTAAACATACAATTCAAGAACAGAGTTTTAGCTTTCTAAGAAGATATAATACATTAAAATATGTACATTCGTTGATTTTTAACAATTTTTTTCCCATTCAAAGTCAAAATGCCTTCCCGTATTTGTAAATATGAGTATATCTCAAAAAACGGATCAGGTACGATTTAGGAATTTGCAAATTTAGAATCCTGAGACTATTTCCTACAAATCTGCATCATTACTTTTGGGATCCATTTTAGTGAAACCTGCCGCATCTTGAAGACCACCGTGTATGATGAATGGAACGATGATGAACGACTTTTTGTTGCCTGTAATTATTGATGCTATGGGCGTGAACAACGTTTTGTTTTAGCAAGACGGCGCATGGGGACGAAGCTGGGATTAAGGGGAAAAAACCTCCGACCAGCATCATTTTGTTTGATTGTGTAAATGGAAAGTTATGAGTTTTTCATAAAAATGTACTTTTTAGACTTTTTAGAGTCAGAAGACAGCTAACAACTAACCAACGATTTTTTGAAGAAATAAAATAAAATTATAATTAATTTTGAAACTGAAAACCCGTTTCCAGTTGTGTGAAGTAAATTACGTCCTTAGATTACCATAAAGATTTCTCGAAAAAGAGAAGTAGTAGGGAGACGTTAGTATAGGTTTAGATTCTGTTGCGATTTTTCGAAAAAGTTTTTCGTAATGTAAAATGGACTCGAATATAGCCGTAAATCATTTTTGTATTAAATTTAAAATTCGAATACATACTCGTATCTCAAAATCTGAACCAATCCAGCAATTCTGGGATCGGATTTGAGCTCGGGACATGATAAACATTGGGAAAAGTATAATCTGAATTCGGCAACCAAAATTAAATTAAATAAATTATTTAAAAAAATAAAAACAAACTATTTTTAGCGTAAAAAAATTAATGTATGTATGTATTTCTCTTCAGAGAGTACTTGCGCATTTTGTTTTCTTTTTAAATTCAGCATTCAGGCACTCGTGATTTTGATTTTGATTTAATATTCAGCAATTTATTGGTCTTTAACTTTATAAGGCCAAGGCATTGCATTTAATGGAAATTTCAATTTGTTTCTATTTTGAGATTAAATTGAAGAGTTATAAATAGAACAACAATTTGTGTCATTAAACCTACATTCAACTTATCCATATGAAAATATACTTCTATTTGTATGAATGATCTATTTGTATGAATGGGTTATTAAATGGTATTACTCGCAAATGACGCACATGCATGCATAAGCAAACAGTTTACTAGTATACATAGTTGCATTTCATAATATAAGACGCATGACTCTGTTTAGTGTTATTGATTAAAGGAATTTACTAAAGTATAAAACGTCTTTTCAATAAGATTTAGGCGCTTCACTGTTTTAGCTGGTTATATTTAACCCAATAAAAGTGATTATATAGTCTAATTTTCTCTGTAAACGTCATTTCATTTTGGAATTTTATTTATAAGTGCTTGGTTTTTGAACTGCGTATAACATACGATTATCAACAGGCAAATATACAGTCTTCATCATTCGTGGTTTCTTAAATAGTTAATAGGTATGGTAGCATGTATTTGTATTTTTATTTATCTTCATGTCACTTGACAATATACATATAGGAAAACGACATAAAATTAATGATGAACGAAAATATAGTTATATTTTCTAAGATTCAACATGGTGAGTAAAACTACAATGCAAGCAATTGTGTCACACGTTCTTGATCATACGTAATCCTGGCATAGGTTCTGTTACAAATGTTTCATATAGTGGGGCGGCTTAGCTATTCAATTGTGCACTTTGTGATAAAAGCAAATAATTTTAATCATTGTTGGCACATTATAAAAGAATGATTTTAAGATGTTGGGCCACTTCGTATCTCCACCCATTTAGGTGGGCGGGGCAATTTTGTTTTGAAAATGACTTGAAATGGAAAAAAAATTATAAAAAAATAACGACAACACTTACAATATTTTTCTATATCTTTTTTGAAAGCCAAAACGCCATTCTTAAATTCTGTTTTTAAATTAAGGTATTTGAATAAATAGTTTTCGAAGAAATAATTTTCAAACTCAAAGTTTTGAAAAAAAATGTTGAAAAAATATGTATACTGATTTTTGTTTTAACTTTGCGTAGTTATATAAAAATTAAATTTTTATTTTTTAATGCTCCTATCAATTCTGGGTCGAATTTTGAAAACCAATTTCTTTTAAGTCCCTTAGTTTTTGAAAAAAATTGAAAATTATAAAACCATTTTTTTCGTAGACAAACTTTTTTTTGAGTATTTGTCTAATTCATAACGTAATTTTTTATCAAAAACACCCTGAATTTGTACCCATTGACAAAAACAACAATATAAACCAGTAACTGTCAAATCCCCTCCCTCGTTAAAAAAAAATATATATATTAAAGAGTAGGAAGCCTCATATGACAATTCTTTCTATTTAATGACTTAACGCAAATAAGAAATAGAAAGCAAAAATTCAATTTAAAGACACTTTGTTACAAGTTAGGTTAAAACATGCTAAATTATAATACATAATCTACTAAAAATAATATATTGTAAGACCGGCTTATACAAGAAATTTATAAATAATACATAATGTGCATACATGTTAACACTTGTGTACAAGTTTGCGAAACCTTATCGAAATTCTACCCTGCCACAGGCATGTTTTTTAATCAATTTTCTTCATATTAAACAATATCGTGAAGGTCGTATTCATTGGTGTCCTCTGGTCAAAGAACAGAAACCAAGAACAAAACAGATCAGTAGATGAAAACCTTCATTGAACTTGAATTTGCCTGTGGCAAATAAGTTTGCCCACAGGCTGAAAACTTTAAAACAGTGAGATGAGTTGTTCTTGTACCTTTTCGCAGAACCGTACCATGAGAGAGAGTTGGGGTTTGTGCAACTAATTTGTACCTCATGTAAGTAGAAGGCTCAACATTACTTCTCAAAACGCAAGCGAGACAGTGAAACGGTTGGTTTGGGTTTATTTGCACATTAGTGTCGATTTTTGTCGTTATGGTCAAACGTACAAGTGAACGAACTTAATCTTTCCTCCTTAATGAATATCGCTGAAACGCTGACCAAATATCGCTTTCATGGCTTTAAACCTTCGGCGTTCCTAAGTTTGATAAGCTTTCTTGAATTATGAGTAACCACACATGTAGTCAAAGATACAAGAAGAGCAATTTCCTCAAATGGCTTGTAAAAATGTAGCCACTTTGTCAAATTAAAAAAGTCCCTATTATGTCCACTGGTACACACGGATACTGAGCTCTTCGGAGATCACATTTTTCTTGGACAGCCAAGCTGCTATCAAAGCAATAGCCAGTGAGATTATAAGATCCATGACAGTAGAAAAATACCGAGAAATACCGAATAATATTTGTAACAAAAACCAAGTCAAACTTTGCTGGGTTCCTGGCCATAACAATAAAGAAAGGAATAGAAGATGAACTGGCAAGGAAAGGGTCGGTGTCAAATAGAAATAGAAGTAGCCAATTAGAAAAGGGACCAGACGTCTTAATCGGCGTGATTAAAAGAAGAAAAGACCTAATAACGAAAGGGCAAATCAATAACTCCTGGATGTTCAGGAACTAGTGCGTTATCTCTAGAAGTTTAAGGCCTAGAATTAATGAAAAGAAAACTTAGTATATTTTATCGCTGAGTAAAAAGAATATTAGAATCTTGATAGATGTACTAACGGGTCATTGCGCCATTCATTGGCACAATGGCCACCAGACTGAGTGTTTTCACATCTAATTTCCAACCATTACCAACCATTAAACACCTACTTTGCGACTGTTCAAACCTCTAAACAAGTCGCCTCCATTACATTGGAAACAGGGTTGTTGGAGAACAGGACTATCTAGCGCATGTCTGAATGGCAAACAGGAAAGTTCATAGAAAGCACAGGCTGGTTCGCAAACGAACCAGTCTGTGTGAACCAATATTTTTTTTAAGGGGATCACAATGGAGCAATAGGCTCCCTTGTTCGCAACATCCTCTGTGCACGCCCCTCCTTACCTAACCTAACACAACCTATGGCCGTTTTCGAAAACGTCAAATCAAAGTCAATTTGATCATCAAATGATCGTCAAATATGCAATCGTCCTTCTTGCACAAAATCAGTTTGATCAACGTCAGTCAATTTACTTGCAAACGCATTTGACGTTAGCAAACACGCTCTCTGGCTTTTATATATTTTGTACGTCAACTCGATTTTTTTACTGCACAGCTGCACCGCAAATGATGTTTTCGAACATGTGACTTTAGCAAGCTGCATTATCGAACACAATGCTAATACAGTAAAGTTTGTATTTGCGTTTTCGAACAGAAGACTTTTGCAGTTTACGTTTAAGAACATTCTGCAAATGCATTTTTGACGCAGTTGACGGTTTCTAAAACGGCCTATGTCTGGTTGAAAATCTCGAAGTTCAACGTGTTACTCTTTTTTTCGGGGAAAACACCACTGAACAGCAGTATGTGGTTATTGCGCCGATCCCGGCTGTGCTCATTGACCAAAGGGCACCGATGAATACGACCTTCACGATATTGTTTAATATGAAGATAATTGATTAAAAAACATTCCTGTGGCAGGGTAGAATTTCGATAAGGTTTCGCAAACTTGTACACAAGTGTTAACATGTATGCACATTATGTATTATTTAAAAATTTCTTGTATAAGCCGGTCTTACAATATATTATTTTTAGTAGATTATGTATTATAATTTAGCATGTTTTAACCTAACTTGTAACAAAGTGTCTTTAAATTGAATTTTTGCTTTCTATTTCTTATTTGCGTTAAGTCATTAAATAGAAAGAATTGTCATATGAGGCTTCCTACTCTTTAATATATATTTTTTTTTTAACGAGGGAGGGGATTTGACAGTTACTGGTCTATATTGTTTTTTTTGTCAATAGGTACAAATTCAGGGTGTTTTTGATAAAAAATTACGTTATGAATTAGACAAATACTCAAAAAAAAAGTTTGTCTACGAAAAAAATGGTTTTATAATTTTCAATTTTTTTCAAAAACTAAGGGACTTAAAAGAAATTGGTTTTCAAAATTCGACCCAGAATTGATAGGAGCATTAAAAAATAAAAATTTAATTTTTATATAACTACGCAAAGTTAAAACAAAAATCAGTACACATATTTTTTCCAACATTTTTTTTCAAAACTTTGACTTTGAAAATTATTTTTTCGAAAACTATTTATTCAAATACCTTAATTTAAAAACAGAATTTAAGAATGGCGTTTTGGCTTTCAAAAAAGATATAGAAAAATATTGTAAGTGTTGTCGTTATTTTTTTATAATTTTTTTTCCATTTCAAGTCATTTTCAAAACAAAATTGCCCCGCCCACCTAAATGGGTGGAGATACGAAGTGGCCCAACATCTTAAAATCATTCTTTTATAATGTGTCAACAATGATTAAAATTATTTGCTTTTATCACAAAGTGCACAATCATGCTTCATATGGGCGCTATGCCGCCTCACTAATAGTTCATATTTCCAAAGTGTTCACTTGCAGTCACTTGTTATAAAATTTATCATGAATAATGAACAATACGTTTAAAAATAGGGCTCAGTTTGATTTTTGATTCATTGCATTTAAAGCAGCACAGGTTGTCAAAGATCAAAAGACTCAGTAAAAATATGTATCAAGTCAAGAATATCGAATTCGTTGGTTTTTAACGCTCTCCAACTTCAAGGTATAAGTCGTATGTTCGGGTGGGACAATATAAAACGCTTTAGAAAAACTTCCCCGAAGACAAAAAATTTCAACAAAGTATTTATATTTAAACGGGTTTGTGGATACGGTTATGGTGGTGAAAGCAGTGGCGGCTCACATTCGAAGAAAACCTTTGCGGTAGCCGAAAGTGATGGCCAGGGGGATATGAAAAAAGCAAAAATCGATGTTGTGACTCATAAGAAATTATATTAAATTACGATTAAATGCTGTTCTAAGAAAAATAAGCCTAGAAATCTAGAAAGATCTTTGCATGCCGGCTCCACTAGACATGAGCGATGCCCAGCAATAGCATTGATTTTTGAAGCGAATGTGGAAACTCGGTATCGATAATACCGAGATAAGGGAATTCGCAAAATCATTCGCTTTTAAGTGAACGTTCGATTCGCTATTCATAACGAGGTCTCTAATTGAAATTTTGAGATTTTGATAATGTGTGCTAGGTTATAAGGTCAAAATAGGTGCGTTTTATTATCTCCTAATCTAGGTTAAGGTTTTCTTTTAACACGTATTACAAAAGCAACATGGGATCTAGTTTTCTATCGAAGTTTATTTCAATAGCCCAGTTACACTCTGACCGCCCGCCAGTGCCAGGTGGCTGTTGACCATTGTGAATCATGTCAGCAGTGTTAGGAAAAGTGACAGACTTTACATGAAAAATAAGTAAGAATAAGGAAAAAAAGAGATGGGTACATAGCACTTTTTTCGCACTATAAGAACATAAAACTTTGATGCCATTAAGTTCTTACGATGAACTTCAAAGTCGTAAAATTCATTTGACATTAATTTAAAACCGTAATTTTGGGTAAAAATACTGGTTTTGGATTTTATTTTTTCTTAAAGTTTAAAGCATATTCAGATGCAGTATCCTCTCTCCCAAAACATTTTTCCTTTTGTCCCTTTATACAGAGCATCGATTTAGTTCGCTTTCTATTGGTTTGTTCGGAGTTAAAAAAATGGTACAAAATATTGAATTTGAAATTTCGAACAACTCTGGTCATAGTCATAGGACAAACTATTTTCTATTAGTGTTTAAAAAAAAATGAGGAAGGGAAAAGTTTTAAAAACACCAACTGGGCATATTACAGTTTGTTACACATACATACATTGATTTATTGTGTTGTCTAACAAACAGATTTATTGTTTAAAAATTTGACTCTTTGAAGCAAAATTGATGTAAATAAAAAAAAAAAAAAATCTGTAATTGTTATAAAATGGATTTTGAGTGCAACAACACTCCGATATTTCGCAAATTGGTCAATGAAACAAGTGTGCCTTACCACCTCATGCAGTTTCGATTTAGGTGTAAGGTTTTGGATTCCTAAGGGTTTCCTTTCTACCATTTTATATATTTATCTTTTAACATGTCAGAGGTCCCTTACTGATGAAAATGAGACTTGCATAGGCTGTTGTTTGGAAATGCGGTATGCACTTGGGTGACCATTCTATTTTATCTTTCATGTGTGTTAAATTTTTTAAGAATTCAAAGTTTTAAGAAATATGCCTGACATGAAAACGCCTGACATGTAAACGCTCCTTAAAAAAATTTGATTGATGGAATGTATGGTTCTAGGATATCCACTGGATCGATATCAGGGGGAGCCCTATTCTGAATAGTTGAAGAAGTCAAGGTGTGTAATTTTTCTTCGAAGCAGTCAAGATTGATGCTAAAGATACTATTATCTTATATGCCCTGGGCATAGAGAAAAATATGCATCAGTTGCCTTTAATATTTCCTATCGATTAATTGTTACTTTAAAAAAAGTAGGTAGGTACATATACTATACATATAAGAATAAGAAAGACAAATATACACCAGGGTGTATCGTCAAACATCAAAAAATGCAAAATTTTTAAAAAATAAAAAAAAAAAACATTTGCGTATGTCAAAGGCTTTCACTAGTCACCGATGAGTCTGAGTGAGATTGCTTGGACGGCACGCGAATTTGAATCGACTACAAAATATTTTGAATAAAAAAAAAAAATAATTTTAGACTGACCTTTGTCCAAAAAGTTGGATGTACAATATAGAATGCTTTCAAATTTTTCTTGTATCTAAAAAAAATAAAAATAAAAATTACGATGAGCAATAAATATTAATACAAAATTATAACAAATTGTTTATACTTGTATGGCAGTACACTGTAAACCTCACGTAGCCAATGCAATGAGGGATAATTGTTTGTTGAAGTTAATGTGTGGAAGTACGCTATTACATAATCGCTTTTAACAATTGGGTCCAGTAGTTTTATCAGGTACAAGAGTGCCTGAAAAAAAAAATAAAATTATTAAATATATTTATAACGTGTTTTTTCATTTTCAAAATATTCGAAATTATACCTTTTCTAAGTCAATATCTTGAGCTGGGAACCATTTCCCGCAAAACACAATCACAGGTCGACCCAGACGATCCACACCACTTTGGTAAAGGCATCCAATTCCAGAAACTTCATTTAAGTCTTCTACTTGCGCACGGCGAAGCAATCGTTCGTATCTGTAAATAGAAAAAAAAAATCGAAGTTAGCACAAGATTACAAATTTCACAGTCTGGTTAAAAAGGAAATTTTTTAAAATTAGTTTTCTTTTGATGAGTTTTTCTTTGCATGTATGTATATTAGTTGGGGAGGCGACCATAAGATAACCTTCACACATCCATATCTCAATGTTACTTTTGAGAACAAAAATGGCCACTAAACGATATTTTTAGTCGAAAAAAAAAGAGATTCGGGTCAGAAAATGGCCACATCCGGTTCATATTTTGAAGAGTAAACCTATTTCATAAGGGATATCACTAAAAATTGGATATCAAATGAAAACTCTGAAAATCCTCTTAACGAAACCAAAGTCCAGTCCAGTTTTGTAAGCACAAATATTTTTTATATGTGCATTTATTCGTTAAAAAAATATCGATATCGATGTGAATATAGTTATGACCACTTTCAAAACTATTTGATACGATTTTCATAGTTTTTAAAATGTTAAATGAAATGTTAAAAATAAAGGCTGGAATCGTGATGGAAATACCCAACAAAAGTCTGTCCGACCGCTCCCTAAAATTGCTTCTCATTGATAAAGTATTTAAAATAGTCATTAATTTTTCTTAAAGAAGGAATTTTTTAAAGTGCCTTCGCTTTCATTTCAAATCAGCCATTGACACCAACTAGACCACTTTAGAGTCGACACAAAAAGTATCACATGTTTAATTATAACCACACACACAACATAACAAAACAAAGCACAATTGTATAGAAAAGACTTATTTATTAATAACTAATAAATAATTACATCTAGGGCGTATAAAGCGCTCTTCTATTTATAAGATTATATTGCTTTGTTGTCATAGATTCGTGCGATTTGGTGTTGTTCCGGCTCTCTGGGTTAGCCTGTGCGTGTTCTTAATTTAAATTCAAATAATGCTTATGTCACGTACGAAAGACATCTGAAGGACTCTTCCGACCCCGAAGGTTTTCTTGTACATATGTACATGCCTATAGTTGGTGTCCTACTTTTTACAAGTTCGAGAATATAAATACAACAAAAACATAAGCAATAATTAACTTTCAACATATTTTGCAGATTTGTCAGGGATTATGATAAGATTTATCTCTTTTGTTTTGCTTTTTTTTTTTAATTAAAAGTGAAAACTTAAGAAAAATTTTGTAAGACATGTGGAAGTAACAAAGTGGTTCCGTTTGAATGGGAAGGTGGTCATAATTAAATAAAATCTCAAGAACTCAACCGATTTTGATAAAACTTCCAAAAAATGACAAAACATGTCATCACAATAAAGTTCCACCCACTGACACGCCCACTTAAAAAATAACACAATAAAATTCAAAAATTGATAGAAAATCGGACTTTCTTGCCACGGCCACTTTGTGTGGGTCTTAGACGATTTGTTTGTTTTGTTTGAATTTCGGTTAGATCTGAACGCCTGAACCGATTTTAATGAAATTTTGAGACATGATAAAAAGTAGGATTAGAAATTATTCAAAAACAATCTTCGCTTACTCACTCACTCACTTTTCAAGAACAAAATTATTCAAGCGTCATGGTGACAATAACTACAGTAGAGTATTTTTTAGAAAATAACAATTTCCATAATATTTAGTGGAAACTTTACAGTTTTACGAATTAATTGGACTATGTTTCTTTGCAAAAGTTCAAGGAAACATAATTTTTTTCTTGGTTAACTTTTAGGGCCAGTTTTTTTCACAGTTAATCATTTTTAACCAGTGATTGTTGCGACTGGTAAATCCACGCATGTGCTTGTTTACCACAACTTTAATCAATGAATACACATAGTTTGAGTTACAAATCACTAATCAGCCAATAATGGTTGATTAGCTCCATTTAACCAGAGCCTTTGAAAAACTTATTATAGATTTAACCCAATGTGAAAAAACTGACCCTTAGTTTTGAATTGAAGAAAAGGTACCAACAAGAATAACCATCATTTTTATTTTACAAACGTTTTTTTTTAATGAAATTACTAAGTACTTATTGTTACTTGCACTCGATGGTTGGGCGTTGTAGGAAATAGGTAGTCACTGATTGGCGTCAACGAACGTGGCGATGTCCAGTAATGGAACGAATGATTCACGCTTATTGTGCTTATTGTACTTCGAATTCAAATATAAAACCAACGCAACGGTGCCACCAACATTCTGGAAGACAAAGATCTTACATAAGCTATTCTTGCATACTATGAGATAAGGTCAGTAAGGATTTTCAGTACTTCCCAGGATGCTGAAAAAGAGATGGTGGAAGATGAACTCTTTACGGGCCGATGGCAGTGCTCATATCCCCATGACATCGGATTATCCGGCCTGCAGTCCTACAACTTAACAAGGGGCCAGGTCCTCCGGGTTCGAGGATTGTGTCATCGAGTTAACTTCAATATCACGTACAAAAATTAAAGTATGAGAGTCAAGAGGATCAAGGATAACCCTCAAATGACAAAAAGACCCGGCACATCAACGGATAACGACTTGAGAGATGTGCTTGGAACGTGAGATGTGATGGATGTGATTGCACATCCAGTGCAATTCTTTCTAAGTCTGCCCTCTAACGGTATATAAGCCAGACATTATCGCAATCCAGAAGATGCGATGGATATAATTCTGTTTGAAGGACAGAAAAGATTGCAACATTTATTACAGCTATGTTTAAATTTTACTCGAGGACTTGGAAAGGGAGACACCTTCGGCTAATTAGTTGGTAGGCAGAACCTATACAAAGAGACACGAGCTCGAAATACGGTGAGGGTAAAACAATAGGTTTCCAGTAGGGCGTACGCAGGATTTCCATTAGGCGGGGGCAAACTTATCAAAAAAATAATTTTGGTACAGAAATCTTGCTTTAAAATGCTTTCGAAAGAAGACAAATTGCGGGGAGGAGGAAGCGCCTCTACCTTCCTCCCTTTGCGTACGCCCTTGTCCACGGCTTAGAATCCATAAAGACCCCTGGCACTCTTCATATGGTATATTCTCCAACCAAATCGACCAGTTGCTAATCGACGGAAGACACGCCTCAAATATCTAAGACGTGTGTACTTTTCAAGAGGCAAACATCGACTCTGACCACTTACTTATTGCGGCAAGGTTAAGAGCTCGACTTTCAGATGAAAAGAAACTACAAACCGCCCCAAAGAAAAACTCAGCTATGGTCATTTTAGTATACTTGGAGTCACCAAAGCCTTTAGTAAGCACCTGAGCGAGAAGCTCTTTGCTGGTGTCTTCATCTGCCACAGACGCAAACAACCATTGGTGCAAGTATCGCGATATCATCAAAGAGGCAGCCGAAACCACATTAGGCTACCAAACACCCTCGAAAAAAAACCCTGGTATGATGATGAATTCGTACACCTGGAAATATGCTGCAGCGTAAAACAAGAGCATCGAGAGAGGAGCAAGGAGAAGAAGAAGAGGGCGTACGCAGCGCCCCAGCTCAAGGAGATCGAAGAGTCTCGCGATCAGGGCCGGCCCGAGCTAAATTAGCGCTCTGCGCAAGCTTCATCAATAAAAAAAATAAACAAATTTGGTGGCACAACAGATCGTGGAAAACCAGGGCCTAGTGACTTGCAACTCTCAACCATTCCTATATGCGTGTTGTTAGCAGTAACGGAGAGGACCTGCAATTTTTAGCGGAGTCAGAATGGCTAGATGAGAAGCACTTTTTCATGACAAGTTTACTCTTCGAAGATTTGTCAGTTCCTCTCAAGAGGCAAAGAGGAATTTCTGTTTTTAGGTGGCTGCGGCTATGAATCGAAACCAGACTTTCGGCATAACAGTCCAACGCACTTACCATTATGCCAAGAGGTACTATCAATCTTCATTAGCACCCCTTAATAGCGGTTGTTGGTGGAAGAATTCATGTTCTCATTACCCATGGTTTAGACTTTAATATGCGTTTTTTTGAACGAAGTATCCGCAAGAGGCGAACAAAATCGTGCACTTCACAAAGATTTTGAATAGGAAGCGAGATATCAACTTAGTTTTGGAATAGTAGATATCTGTCGTTAAATTCAGAATAAGAATGGATATCAATATTGGTGTGAGCTATTAAAAGAATTGAAAATTAAAAAATTATGGACAGGTAGTGGTAGAGTGACTTTCTTGTTACTTGCTCAAGGCGCCTATTGGGTTCAGCGCCCTGCGCATTTGCACCGCTTGCACGTATAGCTTGTCCGGCCCTGCTCGCGATCGAAATAAAACCCGCAAGTTTTATAAAAAAAAGCCGAAGCTGAGGGGATAAAAGAACCAAGGTTTAAATCCCAAGCAGCATTTCAAGCAGCTGCTAAATGGGCATCAGGTAGAACTGAAATAAGACAAGAAGTTAATCCAACTCCAGTCAATGAAGACCCAGAACCACCACCGAGTATAGAAGAGGTAGAATTAGCAACAAAGAAGCTCAAGAACAACAAGGCTGGCAGAACTGATGGTTTGCCAGCGGAGCTTTTCAAGCACGGGGGGATGCATCAACTCATCAACCAAGTCTCGTTGGAAGGAAGGATGCCGAATGACTAGTCTATCAGCTCCATATGTCCCATATTTGTAAATGTATGTATGTTAAGATCATACCCAACGTACCGTGTGAGCGTCTTAAGCCGTTCTACAACAATATAATCGACAAGTACCAGTGTGGGTTCCGGCCAGGCAGATCGACCATAGACCAAATATTCACTTTTAGGTAAATCCTTGGAAAATACAACGAATTTCAAGTACAGACTCCCAATCGACTTCAAAGCCGTATCGCAAAGAGCTTTATATGGCGTTGGCTGAAGTTGCAATCCCAGGAAAGCTAAAAAGCTCGTCCCATCTATTCCAAAAACATGCACAAGGTTTCGGCAAAAAGATGTGCTATCATGTGATTTCTTCAATATCGATCTGGAGCAATTAGTGAACAGGGCAGTCCTTAATACTGAAGGCACTATTTTCAATAGATCTGTCAAACTTCTAGGCCATATACGCCGGCCAAAATGGCCAAAAAGGCCATTATTGAGCCCACGGCAATTGAAGAACCCGAAAAATTTGTTAGTCTTGAAGTAAAAAGGGATAAGACCGAATACTTGCTATCAACAATCAATGAAAGATCTGTAAACCGGCTAGGACAAAACATCACTGTTGATAGCAACAACTTCGAAGTAGTTAAGGAGTTCATCTACCTCGAAGTAAACATTTACCGCAAGAACGACATCTTAGTTCAGACCCGAAGAAAAATTGCCCTAGCAAATCAATGCTACTTCAGATTGGCGCAACGAATGGGTTCAAAAATTTTCACACGTAAGACGAAGTAATTCTTTATAAAGCCCTTGCCAGTCCTGACGATAAGCAGAAAGGGGAGCCGATATTGGTTTCTTTTGAAAAAAAAAGTTTTTCGTTGATTATTTGGTTCTGTGTGTGAGGAGGGGCGAACGGAGGAGAAGATACAACCGCGGACTTTATGAGTTGTATCAAGATGTGGATTTAGTCCAGAAAATCAAAACACATCGACTACACATTAACTCTGCTATATCGAGCGAATGGACAATGCTTCAGCCAAGAGTCTTTGAATCCCAGCCCCGAGGTTCGAGAGAACAAAGAAGACCAAACCTCCGGTTTAAAGAACAACCAATCGCGGATGCTAGAAGACTTGGTGTGGATGACTGGAAATAGCGTGCTCGGGATAGTAGAAGATGGAAGGCTTCCGTGTCTCAGGCTGCACCCTACATGAATTGGGAGCCGGATAAGTGTGTAAGTAAGTGAAGACCTTAATTTTGAAATCACACAATTAGAACCGATGTTATCAGCTTCCAATCGGTCGAGTTGAAGGCTATTTGTGCATAACGGAAATTTTTTGCACCAGAATCAGAGTAGCTCTTGGGTTTTAGATTTGTAGCTTTGTGTTACAGGCATGTGGTCAATTTATAAAATCATCAACTACAGTATTTGAATTAACATAAATTTAGCAAATGCTACGAAAGGATTTGCTCTTGTTTCAGAACAAAAGAACACAACATCAATCACTTAAGCAACGCTAGATCTTTTGGCGTTTTTCTTTTTTAGCTGGGAGCATAGCACTGAGCTGCCAAAAAAGATCTATGTTTCTTTTTAAGCTTAAAGCACTCAAAGCTCGGAGTATGTTCCATGAGCTCAGAATAAAAAGATAGAGCGAATGGAACAAAAATATAGCCGAGCGCAGCCAACTTCACTCTTTTACCACACATTTAATATGGGAGCGTTCAACAAATCAGTTTCAGTTCATACTTTTGAATTTTTCGACTTTTTGATTGCCCAGCTGTTAGATGAAAATTAAATGTTAGTACTAAATTTTGTTGCGTTGAACGCATCGCAATCGTATGACAGTTCAGTGCTTAGATGTGTTTCAAAATTGTATCGGAGTGCCCTGACCATACTCTGCTCAGAGCTTACTCCAACGGCTGGAGCTCTACTCCATGCTCTGCTTAGAGCTAAAAAATAAAAACGCCTTTTGATTAGTATCACTGGTTAAAGTTGTCTTAATTTTTTTTTTTTGCAAACCAACACCATGATTTCAGTCCATTTTCCATCTTGCCAAAGTCAAGTTACTTTTTATTCAGAAAATATAATTTATGTACTCTTTTTAAAATGCAATAAGTTAAGATGAAACATTTATTCTTTATAATACTATTTATCACGAACCCCCTCGATGGGCTTAAGCTTAAATCGAAACATTAAAGAAATGAAGGTTAACTGCAGGAAATGAAAGCAAAACTAAACATTTATTGCAAGGAATTCCAAATTTCTGCAAGTGGGTGGTTGATGGCATGTTGCTTTTAACGGCTCACTAGAAGCTTCCTTTATGTACCTATACATCTACATTCATATTATAATCTTGAAGGCAAATGGAATTCAGTAAATATTTATTTGAAGAACATTCATAAAATTTTAAATAAAGACATCATAAGAGAAAAATGTTTTAGCATCTACGCACTTCGAAAGAATGGTATTTGCAAAATGTTTTTCAAATTGTTTATACAAATTGCTTGTTTATACATATTTTAAAAATAACATCGATGGAAAATAATAATTATTAGAAAAAAAAAAATAATAATAATAATTGAAAGAAAAAGAAAAATAGCGGCAAAGTACTTTCAACAAGAAAACAATATGCCCCAGATGCATGCATCGACCACATGAAAAAAGATTATCTTTGCCTGTGCTGCAAATTCAACCCTTTTACTTCAGGGTCAACAATGACAATAATAATTTATTGTGTAAGTCAGACCTACTCACTTACATGACCTTGTTGATTGGTTGGGGGTAAGACAGAGCTGTTTTTTGTGGACATATTATTTTGTTTATTAAGCAACTCGTCAGTTATAAGATTGGAATAAATATTAACCGCTAATTGGAATTTTATGAATCTTAAATACTGTTTAATGAAAACCAAAAAAAAAATATACAGCGTGTCCCAAAAGTAATATTTTTTTTTGGGTTTTATTTTCCCATTGCGTTAACATTCTTTGCTCCCGGAAGAAAAACCAATCAATTGGCATGTACAGTAAACAACGTGCCCCACAGACTTGTGGGGTTTACGCCATGATATACAACTAAATAGAAACAGACTTTTGTGATACCTTGTATCACAAAAGTGAAGGCCAAAACTTATAATCCAAGAATATTAAAAATTCCTAGCAACTGTGAACCAAAGAAAAATCGCTATTAAACATGAAAATTAATATTTGACACCATTTTTATCATTGAGTTATTCCATTCATAGCAAAAATTAATTGCTCGCAAAGTTCTGACTCATTAAATTTGGCAATCAATTTGTAGAAAGTAATAATAGATAGCCAACGCATCTTTGTTCATTAAAGTGTAAAAACAAGTAGTAGTAGGCATAGCTTGTTGTTTATTCACGTTAATAACCTTCATGCGTCTGTAATCTAATTAAAAAAAAAAATTGAAAAATTTTATTAAAAATAAAATAAGGAACAATGAAATGAAGCATTTAAGTGTAAACAAACCTGCCTTCAAATGTTTACAAACAGCTCAAGTATCTTCAAGTGATTTATCAGATTAATCAACCAGTTACTTCTTCAAAAACAAACAAACAAAAAATAATAAAAAAATATCCTACAAACAGTAGAAATTATATTGCAATAGACTTTTTATCTTGAATGTGAATATGTATGCTTTTATATACTTTAAAGCTCTAAATAAGTCTCTATGGCAAAAAAAAACGAAATCGTAATCTCTTTTGGAGCAACTGTCAGAAAAATGATTAACCACGGCTCATATCATATTCTTAGCACGTGACGTTTTATTATTGCTGAATATTTAAATTTATACTTATATCTGGAGCTTGCTTATGACATCAATGCGAAGATGAGGAAACTGTGTTCATTCTAACAGTTGAATGTCACTTGAATGAGTGCTGAGGTTACGTTTTTTTTTACCTTTTTTTAAGTTAAATCTATAGAACTGTTTGATCAAAAATATTAACTACGCTTTGGATTTTGTAATATTTATTTTTCAAACTAAGTTTGGTAATGAACTACAATCTACTACTGTAGGAAATGCTCATGGACAAGATGGAGTACAAATATATAACATATTGTAGGACATCACTAACAAAAATTTAGTCTATTCTCCAACTCTACTATTACTACTATTCTACTACTTTCTGATAAAGCTTTTAAATAAACTCTAAGAAAATATCTACGTCTACCTAGATTGAGTTTTTAGGAAAGTAGTAAGAAAGGTAAAGAAATATTTTTTTTTATTTTAGAGTTTTCCACGACTTAATAAATAATTTTCAAATAAATTATTCTTTTTGGTATTTTTGCTATTTTTCGCAAACACTATTCTTTAAAAAAACCTTATTTTAAGAAATCTAGCAGAAAAGAAAAACTAACCGATAGTTGATCATTCCAAAGCCCAATTCTGCAGTTAGTTATCCGGCTCCCAATCTATGAAGGACCATACACCCTGAGACACGGCAACCTTCCATATACTACGATCAAAGTATGCTGATTCCAGTCTTCTAGATCTAGACTAAGCCTCCTGGCATCTGCGATGGCTTGGGGTCACGGTTGCCGCTGTGCGACTTTTGTCGCATTTTGACCCCTTTTATTGCCTTGTGCGACCATGAGACGACTTTTTAAAAAACTAGCTCTTTTTACCCTTTTTAAGAAATCTTGCGACTTTTCTGACCCCATCTATATAGATGATTGCATGGAAAAGGTTAAATTCTTGGTTTTTTTGTAGAAAATTTATTTCCAATTTTTCGTTTATGTATGTATATTAAGAAAATATAATGTCATTACGATGATAGACAAAAAAGTGTAAGGCAAAATTCTGTCTGTCTATTTCTACCTCGACCTGAGCCCAAACCATTGAAACAATTTCTTCAAATTTTTAAGTTAAGATTTTTTGGTAATTCCTTAGAGGTTTTGGTTCACAATAATGGTACTTGCCATACAACTGTAAAGGAAAAACTTGTATATCTCAAAAAGAGCGATTGTCCAAATTTTGTATTTCAAAAACGATTTCGTACCCCGAAACTGAATATGTTGAAGGGGGACACAAATGTCTTTGACTTTCTCACTAACGGCTTCAACGATTTTAGTGAAAAAGTTTTTTAAAGAACCTTTAAGATGTTAATGTGACCCTTTTTTATGCGACCTTTTCAAATTCCTCAGCGGCAACACTGCTTGGGGTTAGTCTTCTTCGTTCTCTCGAACATGGGAGATGAGATTCGAAGACTATCTTGGCTTGAGCATTATCGTTCATTCGCTCGATGTGGCCGAGCTATCAGAGAATTTTTCTTTTAAAGGAGCCCAATACCAGCTCTGCCTTTTTGCTTACCGCCCAACACTCGGCGCCATAAGGCAGGACTGGCAATATAAGAATTTGATAGAACGTGCACTTCGTCTTTCGTGTGAGGAGATTTGAACCCATCTGTTGCGCTAAACAGAAGTAGCAATTCCTTGTCGGATCTTCACTAAAATGTCGTTCGTGGGATTAATGTAATGATGTAATGTAATGTACCATCAGCATACCTACCCTAGAAGTTGCACAGATTTGTGGAAAAAAGTGCCTTCAGTATTAACGCCTACCCTAAGCACTATTTTGCTGGAGAAATCACATGATAGCGCAGCCGAAACTCCAGATGATGAAATTATTGCTATGCGGCTTTGAATTCGATGGATAGATGGTGAGCCTGGACTTGAAATTCGCTAGTTTTTTTTTCCAGGATTTGCCTGAGAGTGAATAATTGGTCTATGGATATGGTCGATCTGCCAGGCTGGAAGCCACATTGGTATTTGCAAATTATAGTCTTGCAGAATAGCTTAAGACACTCACACAGTACATACATTGTAAAGGATCTTGTATGCGATGATCACCAGGGATATGCCTCGATAGTTCTTGCAGGACATAGGATCTCTTTTTTTGTAGATGGGACATATGGAGCTGATATACCAATCATCTGGCATGCTTCCTTCCACCCAAACTTGGTTGATGACTTGATGCCTGCACCTATTCAACTCAACACATCCCCTCCGTGCTTGAAGAGCTCCGCTCCTCTGGTAAACCATCAGATTCGACGGCCTTGTTGTTCTTAAACTTCTTTAAGGCTAAGTCTACCTCTTCTATACAAGGTGGGGTCTCCATTGACTGGAGGTGGGTTCACCTCTTGTCATATTTTTAATAAATAAATCTATGGTAACGCACCAAATTTGGAGAGTTTACTCCAAAGCTCGGATTATCTCACACCACAAAAAATTAGGTTTTGGACTATTCAACTGTCGTCGGTCGGTTGGGTTTCCTTGTCTGCTAGATTTCTTTAAATATACATATTTTATCATTATCAATTGCAGACGACAAAACTTGTAAACGACGCCAAGAGTATCGAAAATAGGAATAGTTGTTAAAATAATAACAAAAACAATTCAGAAATCAAACAATGTACGTATTTTTATTCAGTTAAGTATTTTTGATGAAGCTATCACTGGGAATGCACTTGAGATTTTCAGTCGCACGATTATTCAGTCGCAAAAAGTAGAATATATGAGTTAAAATGTGAATGAACGCACATAACACCAAAAAATCTTACAGATACCAAGTTGCGATCACTTTTTAAGTCACTGCGACAGAAAATTGCAAGTTCATTCCTAGCCTTAATTAAAATAAAATGATTCAGATATATTTTAATATATTATTTATTTGCTTTCCATGAAAAATAAATATTAACAAAAAAAAAATCTGATCTTAATCAAGTGACGTGGAGTGTATGAATGTACTCATTTAATGGTAATTGTGCTTAATTTGAAGGAGAAAATATTTGAAAGTTCAACTTATATCGTTCTAGACACAAAAATGATCTAACCACTTTAATACTTGGCAAAAGTCAATGGCGCAAGACCACCAATAATACTCATATTCAAGTAAATTAGAACAGTCATGTTAATTATAATTTATAATCCCATTTTTAAGAATAATAAAAAAAAACTTTTTATGACCTCTTACAATTAGTCAGATCGATTTCTTTTAACTTTTAACACCTTTCAAAAAAAGAGAAACAAAACTGTTCAAGTACGAACTCAATATTGAATTTTATGAGATGTACTGTCAAGCTGTGTCAGATGGGTTATCCGTTCATGTGTGAAGAACTTTCTACTGTTTTCACGGATCAGAGAAAAATATATTTGTTTTTGTTGTGCCTGTTTGATGTGTACAAGCTTATATGCTAGTGAATGTACCTTTTAATAAGGAAAAATTACGTTCAAGGGTATTTATTTATAAATTATATATTTACGCTGATCACTGATTCACTGACTGACTCTGTAACGCTGTAAAATATTTTGAATGTGAAAATAGTTGCAGAAACGCTTCCAGATGCTAAACGCGTATCGGGAAAATAATGAAAGATAGATGTTGAGCCGACGCGCCATCGGGTACAATTTCAGTGTCGCCATTTTTCGGGAAAATACTTTATTTTGCCAAAGAATGGGACATGGGCATTAAAAATGTTTTTCTTAAGAACTTACCAAAGTCTGTAATAAAATATTTGCAACACCTATTTAACAGTTGTCTGAAGTTAAGCTATTTTCCTCATGCATGGAAAACAGCTAAGATTATACCAATTTTAAAGCCTGGTAAAAGTGCAAATATGCCTAATAATTATAGGCCAATAAGTTTATTAACCTCATTGAGCAAATGCTTCGAGCAATTGATAAAACTCGAATTGTTTCTCAAGTAACAACTAATAATATCTTACCACTTGAACATTTTGGTTTTAGGGCCCACCATAGTACAGTCCATCAAGTTGATCGAATCACAAAACATATTAAAACTAATTTTAGGAGAGGAAAAAGTACTGGGATGGTACTGCTTGATGTTGAGAAAGCATTCTATACAGTTTGGCATAATGGGCTTTTACATAAAATGTTAAGGCTTAAATTTCCAATGTATTTAATAAAAATTGTTCAATCCTTTTTATATGAAAGGAAATTCAAAGTTTAAATAAATAATTGGTTCTCTGACATATACAGCATTGTAGCAGGTGTACCTCAAGGATCGGTACTAGGCCCAATTTTATATACTATTTTCAAATATGACTTCCCATGTTTAACAAACTGCGAAAAAGCTATCTTTGCGGATGACACTTGTATATTCACATCGGATTCAGTTGGTTTCAACATTGAAACCAATCTGCAATCTGCACTGAATGTGATACAAGATTATTTTTTCGATTGGAAGATTAGGGTAAATGCCTCTAGGACACAGGCTATCTTTTTCTCAGGAAAAAGAAAGCCTGTTTCTTGCCAATCAACAATTTGCAAGTAAATGGTTTAAGCACTGAGTGGCGTTCAAGTGCTAAGTACCTTGGAGTACACCTAGACAAGACTCTTACTTTTGGACTTCATATTCAAGAAGTAATTAAAAAGATCAATATAACTACCAAAACTCTATATCCCTTTATAAATCGAAAATCAAAACTCAGTAATGAAAATAAGCTCTTGATCTACAAAGTAGTTTTTCAAGCAATTATGTTTTATGGATCACCAGCATGGGGCAAATGTGCAGTTAGTCATATTCGCAGACTCCAAATTGCACAAAACAAGGTTTTGAAAATGATCCTAAGGCTCCCATGGTCTTTTTCAACAGCAGAACTCTATGAAATTCCAAATATGGAACTGGTTTCGACAAGAATTGTTAAACTTAAAGAACGCTATACTTTATCTTGCTCATTCTCAGATAACTCGTTGATTTCTAACCTTGCTTTATAGTTATAGTATTATTATAATAGTTAATTATTAAATAAGTACCTATATTCTGTGATATTATTCAACCAAATAATTTATTTATTTATTATTTAATATTTTTCATTTATTAATTTAATTATTTATTTATTTATTTAGGTATTGATTGGTTGATTTATTTATTTATTAATTAATTTATTTATTTATTTACTAATTTATTTGTGATTTATTTTAATTTTTGTTTCATATTATTTATTTATTTATTATTTTTGTTTTTGTCCATTAATTTATTTATTAGTTTGATGATTGTATGCGTTTTTGTATTAATTTATTATTTATTTTATATTTGGTTTGTATCTTTTCTAATTATTTGTTAATCAATTTTGTATTTATTATCTTGTTTGTTCACAATACATATTTATTTGCTTGTTAGTCATATTCTATTATTTCTGTATCTTTTTATTTATTCATTTACATTTCATGTGAAACTTAAAGTTTGGTTGAACTGCACCGCCCACCCTTCTTCTCGAAATTCTCGAATAGACCTTTTTTTATTTTAATGAAGGTTTTCATGTAGCTTTTCCTTCAAAATATTTTAATTCTTTTTCTTTTGTTTATTAAAAAACTATCAAATTGTCAGTTGTAAGGTAGATTTATACCAAAACTCTGTAAATTGTGCAATATAGTTTAAGAAAATAATGTATAAATATTCTGCTACAATAAACAACAAACAACAAACAGGACCTTCACTTTTTTGGTAATTATAATATATTGAACGTGAAAAAATTGCCGAAATGCCAAATTCGTGTTGGAAAAATAAAGGTTGGTTTCTTAGGAGCTGATAGTTGTTCGAGTAGAAAATATCAGTGTTGCCACTTTTCGGGAACAAACTTTTTTTATGCCAAATGGTGTAATTTCAAATGTTTTGGTAATTATAAATATTTTGAATATGAAACAATTTGCGGAAGCACCTCCAGATACCAAACGCGTGTTGCGAAGACAACGGTTGATGTCCCTAAAGATAGGTGAAGTTGCGAAGAAGCTTTCAGATGCCAAACAGGATATCTTGGAAGATACACTCCTCGTCAACTGAATACGCACAAACATTTTTTAATATACTTTATCCATTTTTTCCAAACAGTGATGGTTATTATGCCATCTGTTGATGCTAACTATTCCCTTAAGATGTTAAGCAGATAATTCCGAAAGAATTATTCAAAAACAACCGTGAGTTTTTCTTCAACCACTTGCAAAGTGTTTTATATGCAAAGTAGGAGTTTTTTTTTAGTCAACTGAATAGGTACAACGCCATTTTCTTCGTTGTTTATAAGTTTTTTGGAGTGCTTGACAGTTTAAATTAACGATTTTAGCGTTTTCAGTAAAATTTAATTCTTGATTTCAAATTTTAAGAAAAATGGGTAGATCTACGTGTCTTAACAGTGTTGAAAAAGCTAAAATCGATTTACTTAGAGACCAAGGCCTAACTGGACGTGCAATAGCTGATAAAGTTGGCCGAAGTTTTAATGTAGTTTATTCTTACTTGAAAAATAAAGATGCATACGGCAAAAACATGAAGGGAGGTAAGAAAACAGTAACAACAGCAGCTGAGAGACGAAGAATTTTAAGATATGCATCAAATTCTTCTGATTCTGTGGCAAAAATAAAACAAAAAGTCGGCGTAAACGCAAGTTGCTCAACAGTATTAAGAGTAATCAACAACTCAAGCCATCTTAAACGAATGAAACTTAAGAAAAAACCACCACTTGACGAGAGACGGAAAATGTTGCGATTAGATTTTTCAAGACTTCACATGAGTTGGAAAAAAGAATGGTATCACGTGGTTTTTTCAGATGAAAAAAAGTTTAATTTCGATGGCCCTGATGGGTTCAACTTCTATTTTCACGACTTAAGAAAAGAAAAAAGATTTTTAAAGCACCATCATAGTCGTGAAGGAGGTGTCATGATATGGGGAGCAGTCAGTTATTATGGAACAGTTGAGCTCGAGGTTGTAACATCAAGAATGACAGCAGCTGGGTATAAAGTAATTTTGGAAAGAAATTTTCCTAAATTTTCTAACATCTTTGGACCCATAAACTGGACCTACCAACATGATAATGCGCCTATTCACTCAGCGCGCATAATAAAAACATGGATAGAGGAGCAACAAGTGCAGTTGCTTCAATGGCCGCCGTACTCACCTGATCTAAACATCATAGAAAATGTCTGGGGATGGTTAGTACGCAAAGTTTATGAGGGTGGTCGTCAGTTCGAAGACAAAGAAACCTTAATTTCTGCAATCAAATTAGCGTGGAGCGAAATTTCGTTAAATTACATTAAAAAGCTATACGATTCCATGCCGGATCGAATTTACGAAGTAATTAAAAATAAAGGTGGAAGTACCCACTACTAAACTTAAACAAAAACTTGTTTCATTCCATTCCAATACCAATTTTAATTTTTGTACCTATTCAGTTGACTAAAAAAAAAACTTCTACTTTGCATAAGTTACACTTTGGAAGTGGTTGAAGGAAAAACTCACGGTTGTTTTTGGATAAAACTTTGAAATTCCGTTATTTATATGTTACGAAAATTTTTACCATCAACAGATGGCATAATAACCATCACTGTTTGGAAAAAATGGATAAAATATATTCAAAAATGTTTGTGCGTATTCAGTTGACGAGGAGTGTATGTATATTTCGGAAGAAATAAATATTGAGTACACGCACTTTCAATTCAGTGTTGTCATATTTCGGGAAAACACTGTTTTTTATGTCAACGGGTGGGATTTTCATTTTGTTTGTTTTTTTTTTTTAATATTTTGAATATGATTCATATAAAATTTTGGAAACGGCTCCATATGCCAGATATTAAAAGATAGGTGTTGATAAGACGCACTTTCAGGTAAAATATGTTGCCGCTCTTCGGGAACATACTTTTTTTATGTCAAATCGTTAAACCTCCGTTTTTGTGGTGTATTTTTATATAAGAATATTATTAAAAAGTTTCGGAAACACCTCCAGATACTAAGCACGTATTGGGAAAATAGAAGTTGATATCTTTAAAAATAGGTAAATAAATATTAAGGAAAATTATTTTTTAATAAAGGGTGTTTTTTTTTAGACGTGTGGTTTTCAATCTGGCAATACTTTTTTCGGAGTTGATCTTTTTGACAGCTGTCACTTCATTTATGCTCAGTTTGGTTTGCCATTTTATAATGAATAGACTTACTCCTGAACAACGTTTGAAAATCGTGCCAATTTTTTACCAAAATAATGGTTCGGTTCGCGCATCGCGCGCTGCGTCTAATATTCGGTCGACATAATCGCCCCGCAGAGTCGGTAATTTGAGCAACCATAGATCGGATGCGCATAATGCGCATCCTCAGAGACGCCGCGCCGCCGCCGTACAGTGCGCCCCGGACACGCTTTAGCTGCTCTGGAACAGAGTATCGAAGAAGACCCGAATGAGTACATCCTCCGTCGCGTCGAAAATTAGTGGTCGAAAATTGGGCTTCTCGGCTGGAATTTATTCGAGCCAGCCGCGGCGGCCACTTGCTTGAAATAATTTTTAAAAAATAATGGAAAACCCTTATTTATAATAAAGCTAAGTTTTAGAGTTATACTAATCAATTATGGCCAGTGTGACTATTCTCTCAGAAACGGAGGGGTCAATTTAGTAACATGCATGTCAGTGAGAAAAATTATAAAGACTTAAATTTTTTTTGTATGATTGACTTTCTATGATGATAAAATGTATGAACTTTGTTTGGAATGGTCGATAAAATCAGCCTCTCAACGTACATATTTATAAAAAATTATAAACAACTTAATCCAACCCTGGGTGGACAAGATATTATTTTAGAAACAAGTTCTCAATGTTTGTGATGGTTTTAATTTTGTTTTATTCAAACGCAGATGTCTCATGTTTGAACTCAATTTCTTTATTGTAGATATAATAACAGTAATTTAAATGGTAAACAAATTGTTTTTTCGAGTTTTTTTTTATTAGAATTATAATTAAATTTTTTTTTATAATATATTGTATTTATCTCACTATTAATGTGATATTTATTTCTTAACAGCAGACTGTCTTTGAAACTATGTTATGTACACTTTTTAAAATAACAAATTTAATGTTTTATTATGAGAAAAAATATAGAACACTGAACTTATTACATTTTATCTTATCTAAAAATAGAACAATTAATTTCACTTCGTTTTAGAGTCATTCAAAAAACGTCTTGATTATGATTGTATTTTTGAGAATTCTACATGCTAAACGAAGTTTAAGTCACAAATCATTTTGTTATTTATAATCCTTTATAGTTATGCTACGCGTATGTCAAATAAAGTACTAAAAAGAATTCATTTTATTTTATGTTTTACAAACAAAGTAACCGCTAACACAACTCAGCTGTAGGAATAGTTTGTATTTCTTTTAATATTTGTATTATCATTCACTGTTTTTATTTTTTACAAATACAATTTATTTTTGTGAAAAAAAGTGGTTGTTAGTTTACGATTAAATCGCAAGATTTGTATTCAGAAGAACACGGATTTTAATATTTTATACGTATAACACACTAAGGGCCAGTTTTTCAGTTCAGGCTTTACTCTGAGTTAAATCAGAGTTAGCTAATCCTGAAAATAAATTAACCCTGAGTTAACTCAGAAACAGTTTTTCAGTTGAGGATTAACTTTATCTTTCAGCTGGCAAAATTCTGAGGCCAACGGTGTGCGACACTATGGATATCACCCTTCTACGCCTTTAACGCATAGGAATAAAGATGGCGCCACAACGAATTGCACTGGCAATAACTTTCAATATCGAAATCGAGACGGCGCCACAACTAAAAAGACCCTCAATTTGGTACCTGAGTTAGCTCACCAAATTAGACGAGTTGATTTCCGATTTCAATTGACTGAAAAACACGTTTTTGGAGTAAACTCCGGTTTAACCCCGACTCTAGGATGATCTCGCACTGAAAAAGTGGCCCTTAGTGTATGGCCGTGTTCAGATCAGAAAAAAATTACAATTTAGATAAAATACTTGCAACTGAAAACTGTATGCCCTCAATTGACAGGTTAAAAATTCTCCAACTTCACTACAAAATTTGTCTAAAGTAGGTACTCAGAGAAAAATCGCAAACTAAAGTTCTGATCGAACTGATTTTAATTCTTTTTTTTTAATCCTATTTGATTGATCTTAAAATGAAATCCAATAGACTTATGACCAATTTCATAACCAAACACTAAAATTGGGTTAATCTAAACTTCTCCTAAATTGTATCAGATATTTTTCAGTTGCACCAATGTAGAAAAGGGATATTTTAATTTAACTGAGTTTGCTTCACATCCCTGGATACAAAAACAGATTGTTTCCCTCGCAAATATAAGCTGTTGTTGACTGGAATGGCTTAACGAAAAAGACTTATGGCCAATTTCATAAACAAACACTAAAATTGCTTTTATCTAAACTCCTTCTAAATTTTATCAGACATTTAAAATCTTTCAGTTTCACCAATGTAGAAAAAGGATATTTTAGGGATATTTTAATTTAACTGAGTTTGCCTCACATCCCTGGATACAAACAAAGAGGTTGTTTCCCTCGCACATGCGAAGTGTATGAGAAAAAGTGAAAAAGCATTATGGATGAGAGGCACTTATTCTGACAGCAGAATATCAGCTGTTGTTGACTTGAATGGCTTAACAAAAAAGACTTTTAAAATTTAATGAGACAAAAACGAGCTTTTAGTTTACAAGGGCATTTAAAATCTTCTTAAATATAAAAGCATTTGGTGAAACCAAAAATCGCCATTTAAAAGCTAAATGGCTTTTTAAATAATTAAAAGCCTTTGGTGAAATTGGCCATAATGAATTTAATAAGACAAAAAAGAGGTTTTAGTTTAAAAGGGCAATGAAAATCTTCTTTAATTAAAAAGAATTTGGTGAAACCAAAAAACATCATTTAAAGGCTAAATGGTTTTTTTTTAATAATTACAAAAATCTTTCGTGACATTGGCCATTAATTCAATTACGAAAAATTTAATAAAAAAGCTCCTGAAGAAGTAAGATTTTTATTTTCATCCTGTGAAAAGTTGACAAGAAAAAAATGCACGACTGGGTCGCACGTACTTGCTCTTAAGTTCAAGACACTGCGGGCTTAAAAAAATTGTAAATAAAAACATGGAAATTGTGAGAAAAAAATGTAGAGACGAATGAAATACATTTAAATTGGCTAAAACAACTACTTTGACAGTTTGAGGTGAAAAAAAAGAATGCCATCTTAATTCTTGATTGAATATGATTGTATGCGAAAAAAAAATTTAAAATCGTTGGAGCGGTTTTTTATATTTATTATATTTTTTTTATTTATTATATTTTTGAAATATTTTTACGAACAAATTTTGGTATGCAAATTTTAAAGTATATATTTATGTGTGTATATATATTTATGTGTATATATTTATTTGAAAAAAAAATGTTAACCCTTTTTTGAGATATCGAATTAAAAAAAAAAACTTTAAACGTTTTTTTTTTTTAAATTTAAACACTTTTTTTTTAAAATTTTGATATGCAATATTATTTAATCTTATCTAAAATTTGTATATAAAAAAATTAATCTAAAACCGTTTAGCCGTTAACGAGAAAACTCAAAATAAAAAAAAAACGTTCTATGACAGGTACCATTAATAGTTGCTAGGTGTAAAAATGTATAATTTTTGGTAGTAGATCGTACTAATTTTAGTATATGAAATAACTTTAATCAAAATTGTAGGAGTCGTTTTTAAACATAAAAATATATTCATTTGGGGTTTTTTAACTTTTGTATGGAAGGTACAGTTTTTTTTTCATAAATGTAAAATCTTTTCTAAAAATATTTTAGAGAGTACTTAAAAATTCTTAAGTATCGAGTTTCAAAAAAATCGATAGTACCGTTTTAGAAATATTTGATTTTCCAAAAAAAAGTTTGAATTATTTTTTTAAAAATCCAAAAAATATTTTTTCAAAAATGTTGGTACACAAAACTATTAATATTTTTTGGAAGCTTCTGTATAAAAAATAATTAAAATCAGTCGTACCGTTTTGAAGAAAATGGAAAATTAAAAAAAAAAGGTTCTTTTTGGGAGATTCCATTAATAACCAATTTTTGAGAAATGGTTCCATTAACCAAAGGAAGCCTTTACTAAAATTAATTTATTGAATTTTTTTTAAGAAATGTAGTGGAGCCGTTTTTGATAAAAATACGATTATGTAAAATTAGAGATCTAAAATAACAGTTGACCTTTATTTTCAATTGGTTTCTCACTGAGCGATATTTTATTCGTCAAATTTAATTTTGGTCTCGGTCTAGGGATTTATTTTTAATAATTATTTTTTGTAGGTCTTTCGGTGAGATTTATGATTTAACTTCCAGAATTACTCTTAGATATCTGTTGATTTATTTTCTAAAAAACAAAGGGAAATGATTAACCTAAAACTGTTTCAAAGTAAAATAAATCAAAAATGGTATTTTCTCTCTAAGAAAGAGACCACGATGACGACCGAATCGATGAGTCTAATCGTTGCTATCAGTGCCGTGGTCATTGTGCTAATCTCGCTTTTGTCTCACCGTTCCCGTTTACACGGTAATCTTTTTCCATCACCTCGCTTCGCTCTCGCTAGTCTCGCCAAAACTTGTTTTTTTTTTCAAAAAGGTTACAATAAGCTAAAAATGTGGTTAAATATTCCAAACATGATCACTGTGTTAATCTCGCTTTTGCATCGCCGTGCCTGTTCACATGGCTATCTGTGTCGTGGTTTTCTCGCTATGATCTCGCCATGACATTTTCACGTGGTTTTTGGCATTAAGAATGTTTTTTAATCATTTCGCTTTGGTCTCGCTATACATTAAGCTAACACCATGGTTAAAAATTTCAAACGTGGTTTTATGTTTCATGGTCATTGTGTTCGACTCTCTGTAGTCTCACCGTTCCCATTTACACGGCTACCTGTATCATTGATTTCTCACAATAGCCTCGCTTAAGTCACGCCGCCGTGCTATTTACACTGGTTTTTTTCATTGTGCGCGTCCTATCATAGTCTCGCTTTGGTCTCGCTTGTTTCGCCAAGGTCCGACTAGTATAACAATTAGAGTTTCATTTTAGCTACATGTTCAAGATGCTGACAACGGTGCCTGACTGGCAAAAGAAAACTGTTGAAAATAACAATTGACACCTTACTGCCGACTGAACATACACACCCTAAGTGGGTCAATAGAGTTGCGTGAGTGGCACAGAGGCCCCAAAGAAGTTGTAAAAATCCAAATGAGAACCTGTTGGCCAGCTAAGGTACAATTGCTCTAGAAAACTGTTGGCTAATCCCTTTAAGGAATTTTTTCAAATAAGACCATAACGAGATGAAATTATAACCATAAGCGGGAAAACCTCGTGTACGTGTACCTAAATGCATACGGCGAGACCCGGAAGATATGAAAACCATGGCTACAATTGAGAAAACCACATGTAAAGGTCCATGCCGAGACGTATGCCATGGGGCAACAATAGACAAAGCCACGTGTAAACACAATCGGTACGATGACGCCAAGAAATCGTCACTATCGCCATCGTGCGGTCGTGGCCGTCATCGTTGGTGACATGGTATTTCAACTTGCGCGATTTTAATGTGCAAAATTTTGACCACAACCCTCATGCTCAAAGACCAAAAAGAGTCAATTACGATCAGCACCTCCACTAAACTTTGATTGAAGAGTAATAAACATAAACAATGAATGACCAAAAAAATTCTTTGAAAATCCAAAAGCAGAGCTTATTAATAATGGACAAAACAGAACAAAAATCTCCAAATGAGATTTATTTTTTTCTCTCCGCGATAAGTGGTCAGTGGTTAACCGAAACCTAATAAAATCAAAATAAAAGTTTCTCAATGAGATAAACCGAAAAAAAGGGGTTATTCAGGTTAATGGTTTTTAAGTGCCCATTTTTAAAAATCTCGCAGTAAGCGAAATTTTATAGACTTTTCAAAAGATTAAGTTTTATTTTCGACCTCTGTGTAAAATTGCTAAAAAAAATGTATGTACCTATCATTATTTTTTGTTCTAAAAAAAAAAAGATGAAAAAAACGTGTGGGCATTATCATAAAAAATCACTATGTACCAAGTTTGAAGAAAATCGATCGAGCCGTTTAGGCTGTAGTCGAACAGACAGACAGAATTGTGCACCCACTTTTTTGGTTTTCTCTATCATCGTAATATCATGTTTGATTGTTATCTCAATTTTTTTTTTTTTGCAGGAATCCAAAACTTATCTTACATATATAGTAGCACCTATGTATATCGCAAGTAAAAATTATTTCCAGTTAACTCAAAAACACATTTTTTTTTATTTTCTAACGCAAATATTTCGAAAACCCGAGCTGATGGGCGAAATGGAATGAGTATTTGAGTTTAGCACTAAAAATTAGTTTACAAAAAAAAACTTTCAGTGCCATTTATAATTTTATAAATATGTACCTATAGCTTAGGAACCTACCTAGGCCTACTTCTTATCTTGTGCCTACACTTAATTGTACAAAAATCTAACTTAAGCTTGCAAAATAAGAAGTATACCTACCAACAACTCTAGAAACAATATACAAACAACTCTTTCGAAAATATAATGTTTTACCAAATTAAACATAAATAAAAAAACCTTTTGATAAAGCTCATTTCTGTTTCTTCTTATTCAATATTCTCTAATTCTCTGTCTGAAAAAACCACTTCCTTTACAGTGATTTTTTTTTCGTTAAAGTAAAAAAAATAATAAATTGTTATCGTTTCCATTAAAATATTCTTGCAAAATGTCATTTCCTTTTAATGATTGAGATAGGGAAACTAGAACTACAGCCCACAGAGCTACATTGCATGATTAATGGAATAACAACAAAATTCAGAATACAATTATTGCACTTGAAAGCTATATTTACATAAACGTCATCGACTCAACATTAACTTCAGAAATGAAAAAAGTTTTACATAGGTAATGTGGGTATAGGTTAAACTAATTTTTATATGAAAAAAATATTTTTGGCTTTAATCAATAAAAAGATTCTGTAAGAATTAAAAAAAAAAAAAACTGATAACAAAACAGGATGCTCTTTGATATATGAATTATTTTTGACACTTTAACTATGGCCTATTTAATGGTGAGTCACAATAGATTGTAAGAAAAAAAAAACAGGTCACAATATAAATAACCTGCTCGTGATATACATAAGTAGGTATAGGTGGTATACACATTTATTTACTTTAATGAAAAATTATTAACAATGAACACAATGCAATTCAAAATTTTCCAAAATTAAAAACAAGTTCAAATGTTGCATGTACAAAACCTTTGAGGGTTATCAATCTAGAAAAAAAATTCCATTCACAGAAAAGGCAACAGCCAAGATCTATGAAAGTTTTAAAGAAATTATCACAAGAACTTGAATGTATGATGAACATTGAACAATAACAGATAAATAAATTCACATCGCATTTATGATTAACGCGACCGTCGGTCGTGCAAATTATTGTGAACAATGAATGAAAGAAATGTTTTAATTTGTGATTAATTTGGTATTCATCGAACATAATTTCGAATGAATGATTTAATTCACTTTTTTTTTCTTCATTAAAAAAAATCGGCAGAACTGGGACGACAGGTGGAGCTACATACTACAAAGATAACACTTTTATACAACTCATTGAAGAAAACAATTAAAACAAAAGTAAAAACAAATTCTTGTTATTCACGAAAGAATACGAATGGACAACCACAAAGGTATACTTTTAAACAATTCACAATAGGTAATTCGTTTTTTTTTTTTAAATTAATTAATTTTATATGAATTAAAAAAGAAATAAAATAAAATTTTATAGTTATAGAAGGCGATGACACACACCGAGCTAATTTCATCGTACTCTCCCAACTAAAATGTCCTTTCAACTTAATATATGACATCACTATCGAGCTACACACCCGTTTTGACACTGGCAAACAAGGATACACAACGGTAAGACGGCGGCGGCGTATCCTTAAATTGATAAAACTCCACACAAAGAATGACGCATTCTTGAGCACACATTTTTGTTTGTTGTTGTTGTTGTTGTAGGTATAGTAGGAAAGTACAAATTGTCATTCAGGCTATTCAGCGACAACAAAAACTACACACATAATAAATTGAGAGTAGAGGTACCTTCATTTGTATTATTAAAAATAAATCGATGAGAGTTCTTTGTGCAAGCACAAATAAAACGTCATTCTTAATTTTTTTTTTTTTTTTCTTAAATTTCATTCCAATCGACCTCCACTCCACCCACCACCCACTATAAGGATCAAGAGGACTAAGCCCAATTCTCTTGGTCTTTTTACGACAGCAACAATACGAATAACTGTGTTTTTTTTATGACAATTATATTGTAAATAATGAAAACAAACCTCTCTTCAGGTGTTTCAATATGCTCTTCCTGTAGACCAGCTTCCGAGCTGCTTACACTGGAGGTTTCTGGTGTTGTCGGTGGGATAGGCCCTAAATCGATAGACGTCATCCCTTCCACCATGGCCATCCTCGTGTTGTTTTTTTTTTTTTTGTTACTGCGTGTGAACTATGAACTTGCTATTTGCGAGCGCCAATTGGAAGAAAATTCTTTCAATTTATCAAAAAATTAAATATAACCCTAAAAAGGATTTTTTTTTCGTTAATCGATTACGAGATTATAACTATGAACGATTATTCGTTGTAATGCAAAAATTAAAAAAAAAAACTCAAAAACTTTTTTTTTCAACACTATTTACGTATATCAAGGGATGTATTTCGAATTTTCAGATTTTCAATTTCAATTTATTTATTGAATTCTACGTCGTCGTCGTTGTTTGCGTCTTCGTCCGAGATGTGTTATTCTAATTTTAAATTGTTTTCGAAAAACTCTCGAAGAGGAAAAAGTATATTTTATTTTTTTCTTGTAACAATTTATATTTTTACTATTGACCGCTTTTAACTTTCGGTTTCATACGAGTTTTTCTTGGAACATACACGTCCTCGCGTTGAAGTGAACATTTAAACTGAATCGAATTGCCGTCTGGTTGTGGTAGCACCCACATTTTTTTTTTTTTTTTTTGAGCAGAGGCAAACGATGATGCTTCTTCTCTTTTTTCTTGTATAGTTTTTGTCGGGCAGGCAGTGAAATGTTTATAAGGGAAATGATATCACACTGACTGAAGGGGGATGAAGATTGTTTATTTGTTTATATAAATAAACATTCATTTAAATTTTGTTTTTGAATAATAATTATCTTATGGCTGGGATTTGTTGAAATTAGTTATTTACAATATTTTCAAAATTGTACTATGCATTTTTGGAAATGTTTTTACATTCTCTTCCATCATCATTATCATCTTCATCTTCATTACCAGAAAGTTATACTCTTGGAAGAGAGACAAAAACTTCTGTACGCAAGCTCGAAAAAAAATAAACACACGATGCTTTTATTTGAATCGCAGTGTTGCCGGGTGGTTTAAAAAGCCTCTCCTATATTTAAACATTTGGAAAATTTGAACCCTTTTGCTCATACAATTCAAGTTTTAAGAGGACAGTACCTGCCGGAAAACAACAGTCTTCACCCTCTTATAAAAAATTTTGTTTAAGGTTCCCAAATGATTTTAACAATAAATGTCGCTTTAGGTTTTAAGACGGCTCTTTGGGGTCCGACTTTTAGAACTTAAAGGAGGGTCCATACTATGCCGATCAACATTGTTGGTTAATATTGTCGATCAACATGCTAGTGTGTACGTCAAAAACTTTCGTAACAATAATTTGTGTGGATTGGAATTTTATGATCGATGTGTCAGGATCCAACCGAAGGGTTCAGGGTTCGAAACCTGGGGTGCCCAACTTTTTTTTTTCTGAATAATAAAGTTAAAACGATATTATTAACATTAAATACTTGTTAACAACAAATATTACATTTTTCGTCTAATGCAAGTTGATTAATAACGCACAAAAACAATAAATTATGTTCATGAAATTAAAACCCTACAAATGTTTTTCATAAAATGGAATTTGTTGAACAACTTTGTCGATTGTTATCCATTTGCGGGTTGCGTTCGGGTCAGCAAATATTGATTGGCATTGCCGTATCTCGGAAAACACCATGGTGGAAGGATATATGCTAATACATGAAATATGACAACAAATGGAAATGAGTCCCCAAGAGGTAACTATTTTATGGAGAATCCTTTGGCAGCTTCGGCTGCTGTAAACCGCACATCGGAATCGGGGGTGCGGCATCTTTCGTGTACCAGCGTCAATCAAGACGCCATAACAATAAATGAATCGTTAACAAATAGAAGAAGTCTTTTAAGAAGAGCAAATGATACTTTTGGCTACGGCATACGTACGAAAATCGGAGCATGGAACGTTCGATCCTTGTTCAGCGATGGTAGATACGAGCAGGTTGAGCGTGAAATGCTTCACCTTAAGATCAGTATCCTGGGCATCAGCGAAACTAGGTGGAGAGGAAGAGCCGAATACAGAGCTGACTCTGGGCAAACGAGAATGCTGTATTCCGGGGAAGATGAAAGAGAGGGTGGCCAAAGGCTGCATGGTGTCGGAATTATGTTGAACGAAGAAGCGAGGCGTAGTCTTATATCCTGGGCGCCCATTTCTGCAAGAATAATGACAGCAAGGTTCCGTTCAACAATTCGCAACGTCACAATAATTCAGTGCTACGCCCCCACAAATGAAGCGACCGAGGAAGACAAAACCGCTTTCTACACTCATCTTAACTCAGTTTACAGTGGTGTTCCAAGAGCCGACATCATAATTGTCATGGGAGATCTCAATGCCCAAGTCGGATCAGACAACTACGGTCTGGAACGCGTCATGGGGAAAAATGGCTTGGGGTCACGAAATGAAAATGGCGATTTGCTGGTCGATTTTTGTAACGCTAATCGTCTTGTACTGGGTGGGACTGTGTTTAAACATAAGACTTGCAACAAAATCACCTGGGTACATCCGGATGGTCAAACTGAAAACCAAATTGACCACATCATGATTCAGCAGCGATGGAGGAAGTCAATGTGCGATGTTCGAAGCATTAGAAATGCCGACATGGGAAGCGACCATCATTTGGTTCTCATGAGTCTCAAGCTACGAACTGCAGCTGTACAACGTCAATCACAGGGTGCAGCAAGGAATTCGAAGTTCAATACAAATACTTTAAGTGATCCCAACATGTGTCGTAACTATGTCACCAACGTCAACGACAGAGCTTCGTCATTAAACGGAATACAACATTCAACAATTGATGAAATGTGGGGTGATATAAAAAGTGTTTTTATGGATGCTGGATCCGAAACTGTACCCAAGCAGTCGAGAGTTAGAGACTCTTGGATATCCCAAGACACCTGGGATAAAATCGAGCTTCGCAAATCGTTGAAGATGCAAATAAATGCCGAAGCGGATGCTCAACGAAAGGCTGAATTGCGAAGAGAGTATCGCTTAGCACATAAGATGGTCTATCGCTGTGTGAGACGTGACAAGAGGGTGAGGTTAGACGGTCTCGCAGAAAATGCGGAAAACGCTGCAAGAAGAGGAGATATGAGGGAATTGTACCAAATATCCAAGGAAGTTGTCGGGAAGAAAAGCAACACCAATCATTCTGTAATGGATGTGGATGGTACACTTTTGGTATCAATCGAGGATCAGCTGCGCAGGTGGAATGATCACTTTTATGCCTTGCTTAATGAGGATTCTGTCGAGCAGAGTGCTCAAGTGCCCCAGCTTAACGAGATGCGTAGATCATATAGGGGTATTGACATCGAACCCCCTACAGTACTGGAAATTCAATCTTCGATAAATCTTCTCAAAAATAACAAAGCAGCTGGACTTGACGGTATACCAGCCGAGTTCCTGAAAGCTGAACCTGTCAGAACGGCTAGTATTCTACACCCGTTGATACAAGCTGTGTGGGAAAATGAAATCTATCCCAGCGACTGGAAGGATGGTGTAATTGTTAAATTGCCAAAGAAAGGTGATCTTAAGAATTGCAACAATTGGCGAAGTTTTGTCCGTTTTTCCAAAATTAATGGCAACCATCATTCTGGAGCGGATAAAGGATAGAATCGAGTCTACACTCAAGAGGCATCAAGCTGGTTTCCGGAATGGGCGGTCTTGTGTTGACCATATCAACACTCTGCGTATCGTTCTTGAGCAGTCTGCGGAGTTTCAATCACCGCTTTACCTCATGTTCGTGGATTTTGAGAAGGCCTTTGACCGAGTCAACCGCGAATGTATATGGAGATCACTTCTTGGTAGATGAATTCCCCCAAAAATTGTTGCCATTGTAAGAGAGTCCTATAACAACGCAAGATGCTTTGTTTAACACAATGGGCAGCTATCCGACTCTTTCGAAGTGCGGCAGGGTGTGAAACAGGGAGATTTTCTATCGCCAATTCTCTTTCGACTGGCGATTGACAATGTTTTGACGGCCAGCGTTGGAACAGCAGAGAGGCAGGGCATTCAATGGAGACCGTTTGAAAGGCTTAGCCATTTAGACTATGCCGATGATATATGTCTCTTGGCAAATAACATCAGCGGGCTGAACGGGATGTGTCAAGCTCTGAAGGTAAAAGGAGAGGCGAGTGGTCTTAAAATAAATAGCAAAAAGATAAAAATAATGCTCACAGGCCGCTCCACACATCAGCGTAATTTAATACAGGAGACGCCAGTTGAAGAGGTTGAACAATTTAACTACCTTGGAAGTATTGTTTCAGCAAATGGTGGTACTGATCTGGACGTTCAAAGTAGAATAAATAAAGCTCGCGCAGCCTTCGGTTCTCTCTCTCAAATTTGGAAATCCTGTCAAATCTCCTTGCGAACAAAGTTGAGATTCTTCGAATCCAATGTCAAATCCGTGCTGTTATATGCTTGCGAAACCTGGAAGCCACGACTACCATCTCAAGGAAATTGCAGGCTTTTGTGAACCGTTGTCTACGCCATATTCTAAAAATTCGCTGGACACAAATTATATCAAACGAGGAATTGTGGCGCAGGACAAATCAAGAGCGGCTGGACGTTGACATAAGAAAGCGTAAATGGCAATGGATTGGTCACACAATGAGGAAACCAAACGATGAAATTGCAAAGCAGTCCTTTGAATGGAATCCTCAGGGTGCACGCCCAACTAACATTTTTCCCTCGGTTAGGTCCAATTTTTGAATTTTATGAAGTTATTACCTCTACAGGGCCTGTATTGAGGTTGTACATCGAAGTTTGGATTCTTCGAGGCTGTATTTTTGTCAACAGCTTCATTGAAACCTATTACAGGTGTACTTCGAAATTATTTATAAGCTTATATGGGTGCAACTTTATTAATATTGCAATAAGGCTTCCTCAAACTCACTTGTAGAAGCACGCGAAATAAAAGCCTGGAAAAGGCTTTCTTTAAGAAATTCCATCAAAGAGTTTGTTGAGGCCTGTTCACAAAAGTCTGAAACAAGCTGTTATTTTGTTTTGAGAAGCATTTATTTCGATGAGATTGTCTGAGCGAAGTGATGTCAACTAGTTTTGGTTGTAGAAGTCGCCTCTGCCTGCAAAAAAAAATTAAATATCATCTAAAAAAATGTCCTTTATGTTACATTTTCAATTAGGATGAATCAATGATTATAAAATAATGTTCATCTGTAAATCTGTAATTGTATTAAATTTTTTGAAATCATAGATTAATTTTTCTCTACAGGGCCTGTACTGAGGCTATTTATCGAAGTTTCGAATCTCCGAAAATGTATTTTTGTCAACAGCTTTATTGAAACCTATTACAGGTGTACTTCCAAACTATTTGCAAGCTTATATGGGTGCAGCTTCATTAATATTTCAATAAGGCTTCATTTGTAGAAGCACGTGAAATATAAGCCTGAAAATAGCTTTCTTTAAGAAGCTCCATCAAAGAGTTTGTTGAGGCCTGTTCACAAAAGCCTGAAACAAGCTGTTATTTTGTTTCGAAAAGCATCTATTTCGATGAGATTGTCTCAGCGAAGTGATGTCAACTAATTTTGGTTGCATAAGTCCTTTGAATACAAGCCCGATACAAACATTTTTTGATTATTTTTCAAATGAATGTGCTGGAAGCATTCTTTTCGATAAGTTGGCCTGAGAGAAGTGATGTCACTTGATTTTGTTTCTATAAATCCTGTGAACAAAAGCCTGATACAAACATAATTGGTTTGTACTATGAAGCGCATGCGCAGGAAGCAATGATTTCGACTATTTTGTCTTAGCGGAGTTATTTCAATATGAATAATGGAAGTGAAGATGAACATCTGAGGTGACCATTATATCTTTTCTAGTTCATCACGAATACGAATATTTTTATATCTTTTCCTAATTTTTTTTAAGATAAATTTGTAGCTATGTCCAATGGAAGTTAATATTTTCAATATTCTACGATATGAATAGACAAAATAAAAAAGCTCAAATGATTAATTATAATTTATATTGTTTACTCGTACATATGTATGTGTACCCACTTATAATTTTCACAACGACAAAACATTCAATACAAATTATTATTATTTTAGTTTTGATATCTTTTTATTAAATAATATAAAAGCTATAAAAGCACTATACGAAATAACCTTGCAATTGTCAAAATAATATTAATATGTTGTGAATGTTAACAGTCGAAAAACTGACTATGGTTGTTTTTAGTGGCCCTCAAAGATGCAAAATAACAACTTACACTATGCCCTTGAAGGTACATAATAGATAGGACTCATTGTATGGAATTTGAATTGTATTAAATTTTGTTATAAGACATTTTGATTACTTGTTTCTAAAATCGAAATATTTGTTATGGATGTCATTTCATAACGCGAAAATTATACTTTGGTCTTTCACTTTCATGTCTAGGAAAATTAAATTTTCTATCAATTTTCTCATGTTCTCATTATTGAAAAATCATGGAAAAGTTACATATTTTAAAACAGTTTCTAAACATACAAAAAGTAAAAACTCACTTCGAACAAAAAAACGAATGGTCACCTTATGTTGAATCATGTGCAGTCATCATCAGGAAGTCACATCGAAGATCTTAGGAAGCTTACTTCGGTTTCAACTGGTTCCGATTTGATGCCTACTAGATATATAGCACTGTAGCACGATGCGTAAGCTACCTGACTCTCAATCAGTATATTCATGGTTCAAATCCCAGAAAATCCATCAAGTAAGTAAAATGTTTTTTCACCACATTATAATTGTAAACCAAGTTTCAGAGTAGAATTGCTTGCTTGGAAGAAAAAATAGGAGAAAATAGAGACATACAAATATAAAAATATTTTTTATTTAATTTGCATAAAGGCTTCCCCAAAGCTTTTATAAGGTCCCGTGAGTGTTCCAAGATGTTTCAATTGGGTGTTGTATCTGCTTTCATAGTACTTCTTGATGCAAATAAAAGCCTGTACTAGAAACTTGTAGATTACTTTTCTCGGAAAGTAAAAGCCTGCCGCATTTGTAATGTTTGAATATTGTTGTCTCTATTAGGTTTTAAAGAAATATATGTAGGATCTCCAACCAACCTGTATATGACCGTTTAAAAGCCTTTTAAGCTTCTCAAGTGGGCCAAATCCACTTTTCTAAGGACTTATAGAAGCAAATTTGCCAAATAGGAAAAACTTCGATAGACCCTAACAGAAGTTAAATTGTTAGTTGGGCGGTGGGTTGGAAGACCAAGAACAACATGGAAATCAACAGTTCTAGCAGAAGCAGACTCCCAGAGAAAGACGTGGCCACAGTTAAAATATCTATCTGCAGACCGTGAAGGATGGAAACGATTTGTTGGCACCCTATGCCCCAACCGGTGTTACAGGACTTGATGATGATGATGATTGCCGATCAACACGTCTACGCTTACTCAACACTGTTGATCAAAGATGTTGATTTACAAAATTCGACATAATGTGGACGCGGCTTAAGATCCTTACTGAGAAAATATCGGCTAAAATGTTTGCAAATTTCGAAGCTTTTTTGAATAATTTCTATTTTTGTTAAAATATCATAAGCAATTTTACAGACACCCTCTACTTAGGATTTACAGCTGTTCCCGCCCCGATGGCAGTATTTTTCGAACAGGTTGGCCAACATTGTTTTTCATAGTTCTGAAAATTTTCCGTTAAATTTTCCATAAAGCATGACAAACATCAGTTTAGTTGGCAAACGTCCAAGCACACAATTTGTATGTTTTTAATTTTTCAATTAAATCGCAATTAAATATGTAAAGATTATGTAGGTATATAGCGTGCTGCCATGTGTGGTATAATGATAAAATCATCTATAGTTCTATTAAGTGCCCTTACATGAGCTGCGACTTGCGAATGCGAATAAATTTGTTCAAGCATTTCAAAGTGCAAATATCAACAAATTCTTTTTAAAAAAAAAATCCTATCATCTACAACATTTGTTTAAATTGTAAAATTTAGCATTTTGCAAATTCTCAAAAAATGTTAATTCGCATATTCACAATATCAGGACAAGACGCATTTCACAAAGCAGCGAATGAAATATTCGCTCGAGTTTCACCTCACATTTTATTTTGCAACCTTTTTTGGTTTATGGTTTTTCTATTAAAAAGGTTTTGAGTCCATTGAGGATATTGCCAAGGATAAAAGTATGAGTTTTTTTGACTAAACACAAGAAACAATTACCTTTTTTGCATACATTCACGGAAGGGCAAGACACTTTAAACATTTTTAGTTACTTTTTAGACGGATAGTGAAAAGGCTATGGACCTTTGGCACCTCATATAATAGGAAATTTGGAAAAAAAAATAATGCCATCAAATTGGTCGGTAATTGCTCAGAAAAGGTCAACTTGGCCAAGGTAACTTGTAATGAAGGCTTTAAGTTGTTCAAGGTCAACCAATGTCATGCGCATATTTTGGCACCTTGGTTTTGGGAAATTTGCAAAAAGTGGGTGGCACAATTCTGTCTGTCTGTTTGTATCTGGATCTACAGCCTAAACCAATGATGCGATTTTCTTCAAATTTTAAACTTAAGGTTTTTTTGTAACTCTCCAGAGGAAAAATTGAAATTTTTTTGTTTAGCTCAAAAAATAACGGTACTTGCCATACAACCGTTAAGGAAAATCTAATTTATCTCAAAAACGGCTCCAACGATTTTGAAAAAAAAAATCTGTGTATTTTTATAGATATGGTGTACTTTCTGGTAAGAAAAAAAAATTACCAAAAACATTTACTAACGGTACCTGCCATATAACGTTCTTATGATTTTCGGTTTTCTCATTAGCTGCTCATCCGATTTCAATTAAATAAAATTTTTTGCACAAAAGCTTTGTTAGAATATAAATAATACTGCATACTAAAATTTTGAAAAAAATTAATTTTGGATTTTTAAAAAAAGATTCAATTTTTTTTTTTTTGAAAATTCAATATTTCAAAAATGGGTTGATGAATTATTTTGAAATTTCAGTAATAAATGTATACCTATTAATATATACTCAAAATTGGCATACCAAAATTATTTTTGAAAAACGTTACAAAAATTTTATATATAAAAAAATAATTTTTAAGAAAATGGCTCCAACGATTAAAATTTTTTTTTGCCATTCATATTTTTTCAAGTCATCAAATGACATACTTTTTTTGAGCTCTAAGTTATTTATCAGGCTGTTTATACAATTAAAAGAACGATTTTTTATACTTTTTCTATAATTGCTAGAATATTTTTTAAAGTTCTTAAGTGCCACACAACTTGAACATAAAAGCAAGTTCATGCGATCCAGTCGTGCATTCTACTTTCTATGAATTTCGTTTCAAGGTGGCAAAACAAACTTTTGGCACCTCATTTGGGTCATTTAAAAAAGTATGCCATTTGAATGGCTACTTCGCGGTCATAAAAGGTCAGCTTTTTTCAGTAACTGTTCAGCAATGTTTTTTTTTTGAACGATCTAAAAGATTTTTTAATGAATTTTTAAAAATTGTCAAGGTCATAGCGATATTAAGCACCGCACTTATGGGAAATTTGGAAAAATGAATGCCAAGGCCTTTAGTTTCAGTAATTAGTCAGCTACAGATCCTTCTTTACGATTTTAACTATTTTTGTTTGTCTAGGTCGATTTTTGGCACCTCATTTGGGTAGTTTTACAAAAACATTATGCTATCTGATAAGTAGGTAGATCATCATAAAAGGTCAGTTAGTTTCAGTAGTAATTGGTCAGCCATAGATTTACCCATAAATGAGGTGCCAAAAATCGCTATTACTTTTAATTTTTTTTAAATTCATTAAAAAACTCTATAGCTGAGCAAATACTGAAACTAACTGACATTTTATAAAGATCTAGATAGTTTAGATTTTTTGCAGATTTCCCAAAAATAAGGTGCCGGAAATCACTATGACCTTGAATTTTTTTGAATTCATTAATAATTCATACAAAAAATCAATGGGTGACCATTTACTGAAAAAAGTTGACCTTTTATAACGTTTAGAGATCTTTCCGATGGTAAACATTTTTTTGCAAAGTTCTCACAAATGAGGTGCCAAAAATCGCGGGTGACCTTGAAAAACTTTAGACCTTGATTTAATCTAGGACTAGTTTACCTTTTCTGACCAATCACTGACCAATTAAATGACATAATTTTTTTTTCAAATTTACCATATAATGAGGTGCCAACTTGCAAAGGTCCAGAGCCCAGGGTAAATACATAGGAAATAACATTATAAAAAGTATCTCCCCTGGCCCGGAGGGGGGGGGGGGGGGCAAGGGGGGCAGTTGCCCCCCCTGGCTCTAGACAATACCACACCACTAAGAAATTTTTCATTTTTTCTTTGAATTTTAACAAATACTTTGCCTTCTCTCCATGATTGCCCCCCCCCCCCCCTGGCTCTGGATCATGCCAAATGTATCTGAAAATATCCTTTGTTTCGATATTGTTGGAAAATATGGACATTTTCTTTACAGCTTCTTTATTGAGTTCATGGTTTGCCTCCCCCTGGCATTACCACGCATTTTTTACTTTGAATTTTAACAATGTATGTATATACAATGGGGCATATAAATAAACATGAAGTACCAGTAAAAGGTTAAAGTAAATACTAGTTCTACTAGTAGAAGCTGAAACTTATAGTATTCACTGTGTTTGGTATGCATAAAATAAAGTTTATACTGGTAACCACAATATACTAGTATAGTAAACACTGAATTCATCCAAGTAAATGCTACTAATTCACCCGAAATTGGTAGTATATACCGACTAAATGTGTTTACGTGGAATTGGAAGCTGGTTTTTTGAATTTCTTTTATAATTTACCGTTCTATCAATTCTTCTTTTGTAAACACTTTTAATTTATACTTATGGGCTTAATGTGTGTTTCTGTTTGGGAATTCATTAGGAAACTTTTGAGAGGTTTTCTCGCGGAGATGTCTACCATTTTGCTAGCTATTCTCATAACTGTGTTCACATGTGATTTTCGATCTTGAGAACAGCTTGCAGAATTATGCACTTGGAAAATTATCAAAGGGCACGGTAGTGCCCAGCCAAGTTCGCGGCACTACACCCTTTTTACAGGAACAAACTCAGGCGATTTTCAACCCCCCTCTAACTTCAATACCAATAAAGTCAGAAACTTCAAATTCGCAATATTTGCTGAGCTTATTAAAAAAAATTGAAAAATTGGAATTTTTCATTCATGGGGCGTGGCATCCACCCACATTCTTAAAAATTCTTATAAATTATATGGAGCACTTCCGATTGTTGTAGAACGATGGAAATTGGTAGGCCTGTAGGGCTTGAAGTACTTACAAAAAATTTGGAATATACCATTCAGGGGGCGTGCCATCCACCCACTTTATCAGAATTGCTATTATTTATATGGAGCACTTTCTGTTGTCGTTGAATTATGAAACTTTGTGGAGCGGTATAGGGCTTGATTTTCACCTGGCAAAATAAGTCTTTGCAAAAAGGAGTGAAATTACAACAAAAACATAAATGTTAAAAAAAGAGCCAAGTTCTTATATGTTCAAGAAACCTGTGCATAAAAGTCTGCCAAAATCTAAAATATATGCCAAGTTTTAAGTTCATGAAGTTTAATATTAAATATCTTAAGTAGAGTAATATCGAAGCAACCCCAAATCATGCCAAAAATTTGGTATTTAATGATTACTGATTAAAATTTGGTGGATTTACTTGGCAAGTTTTCTCTTAAATACTTAATCACAAATTTAAAATGTATGAAAACTTGACCAGTGAACCCACCAAATTTTAATCAGTAAACATTAAATACCAAAACTTTGTCATTATTTTGAAATTATGACAGATTTGACTTTTTTGAATCTAAATCTGGTTTCAAAAAAATTCTATCACGTCAGTTTTTTTTTTTTTTTTTTTTTTTTTTTTTTAATTAATTTTTTGAAAAATATGAATGATTTGTAAAAAAGAGCCCTCTTAGACTTGGTTGATCCTAACGTACGCATGTTTGGTCTGGTGGCCAGCCTTGGAAAAGGAAACCAATCTAAAAACCATGACTAAAATTCAAAGACTTGCATGTATTGGCACAACCAGTGCGATTAGAACCACACCAACGGCAGCCCTAGAAACATTCCTTTCACTAGCCCCGCTCGATCTGTTTACGAAAGAGCTAGCGGCCAAAAGTTCTTTAAGACTTCAGCAGTGTAATAACTGGAAAAAGGGCCACTACGGTCATAGAACTATAGTGAAGTTCACTGACATAGACATTCAAACAGACTACATTACACCGCACATTGATTTCAACCTAGTAGCCATAACAGATATCCCAACCAGGAAACTCTGGAATGAAAACCGGGTCATAAATGAAAACCATGTTTCGGTCTTTACTGACGGCTCCAAGACCTTAGAGGGGGTTGGGTCAGGTATCTACTCAGATAACCCACCAATTAGCAGATCTATAAAGCTTCCAAATTTTTGCAGCGTATTCCAGGCGGAAGTACTTGCAGTTTGTGAAGCCGCAAAACATCTCTCCTCACGCGAAGTAATAAACAAAAATATTGACATCTTTGTAGACAGCCAGGCGGCAATCAAAGCCATTTCCTCAATCACTATAAAGTCAAAGCTGATAAAGCGTTGCCGGTATATGTTATCTTTACTAGGTGCAACGAACACAGTCACCCTTAGATGGGTCCCAGGACATTGTGATATATATGGGAATGAAATGGCGGATGAGCTGGCCAAAAACGGATCGTCTCTTGATCCGAGCCAAACCGACTTCTCGGTGCTTATGCCACTGGAGCAAGAAAAAAGTAGAATACACCAGAGTTTCTTAGAGGCTGCAGATGTCAGATGGTCATCCATCGACACTTGTCGGGTTTCTAGGAATCTATGGCCAAATATTTCAAAGAAAAAAACTGATTACTTACTCAAGCTAAGCAGGCCTCAATTATCTCTCATGGTTGGTGTCCTTACGGGCCACAACTCAATGGGAACCCACATGTACAGAATGGGCATCAGCTCATCGGACTTATGTAGAGGGTGTCATGATGAAGAGGCAGAGGAGGGCTCCCCTCACTTCCTTTGCGAATGCCCCAGTCTAGCTAGAACCAGAAAAGAGGCCCTTGGAGAATACTTCTTCGACGAACTGGGCGACATCTCTGTCTTGCCACTAAAGAACATCCTGAAATTCATTCAGAACTCAGGATGGTTCAAGGAGGCCCCCCACACCTAAAACTTCCTATTAACTCCCTTCCTATCCCTCCTCACTAACCATTTATACCCCGGGGAGCGCAATGGATCCACTGAGATCCGAGTGAGATGGTGCGGCTTGCCGTATTATCACCCCTTCCAACCTAACCTAACCTACCCTAGACTTGGTTGACCTGGTAAAAACAAAAAAACTATTGTGCCTATTCTGCTCAAATTTGGAGGACTTACTCCACATAATATTATGAATTTGTCATCATCCATCAATGTTCACCCATATTTTAAACCGTTATTTAAAAAAAACAACTGAAATTTCGAAATTTCCTAGTTTTTACGATTTACGCTGTAAAAAAACATTTTTTTGGAAAATAATAGAATTTCCCTATATTTGATATCCATAAACTCAAGTATATTAAATAAATTTTAACCAAAGACTTTTAAAAAAGAAACAACTAAGCGTTTTAAAATCCCAAACACTTTTATATAAAAAACTGGTAAAATAATTTAAAATATAAAAAAACACACCGATTCTACCAAACTACACCTTAAAATAGTAGTTTTAAAAAATAAAATAAGCTCAAAAATCCAAATAAAGAATTTACTATAACTTTTTTCTTTAAACATATTATTTTGTAGCTTTTTTTCTTTTCATATTTTCTATTGTCTGGCGAAAAATTGACCAGCAAGAATCTGCCAGCATTGCTTCTGACCATTTCCCGTTATATCTTCGTTCTATGTGCATCATGTCCTGATAAAACATTTCACTATGTTCATCTGAAACAACACCAAGGTTAACCGTTGGAAAAAATCCAAGTGGGAATCAATCCAAAATATGAATTTTCAGTGACATGTTGCAATTAAGAGCTTTATAAGAGCTAAGTAGTTCTTGGATGATTTCCTTGAAATTACAATATCTTTGGGAGGAAAACGAATTTTAAAATGATTTAGAAAGATGAAATATAGTTCTTTCAGGTCCTGTTATTAGTTTTTAAAAAAGTTTCTATCGGTGAAGAAATTCGACGTCAAAAGTACCAAAAAAAGGGGTTTTTGACATGTTTGAGTTGGAATATCTCAAAAACCTGACGTGCTAGACTAATTTTGACTTCGGATTCGGATTCAGCATGCCAAAATCCTTTAGAAAAGTATATTTTGTTTTAAAGGCGATTTTCGTTGCAGACAAGTGTTATCAGTTCATTATTGACTGAAACATTTAAAAGAAATTATTTACAAAAACTTCCAAAAAGCTCTATTTATATTGCATATTAAAACTAAAAATTTTTTTTTTTGAATACCCATTTTTTTCGAAAATTCGATATCTCAAAATTGGTTTGGTGTTTGACCCCCCCCTGGACAAAATCCTGCGGGCGCCTATGCCCCTGGTCAGTGGGTGACTTTTTTTGGTAGTTAAATTACCAGGGGAAAGACGGCAGGGGAGAGACTTTTTCGTGATAAATTTAAATTTCTTTACTGAATAAGTAATTCAAAGTTAAAAGTTCTTCATATTCAATTATTTTACTGAATAAGTTAATATTGGATAAATAATATATTACACCTCAACTTGCTCACAGTATTGTTGAATGGAGGCATTTAATTCAAATAAATTGAATGTTGTTTAAAAATTGTATGACCTTCTAGGGGAGAGACACAATCACCTTACGAAACCACTACACTGCACTGTCAAGTGGCTTCAACTAACAAATGGGATCTAACACTTCGTTTGTTAAATAGTACTAAAATTTTGTCTGTCTGTTTGAATCTCGATCTACAGCCTTAACCAACGACTTTCTTCAAATGTTAAAGTGATTCCCTAGAGGGGAAATGTAATTCTTTTTGGGGTGCAAAAATAACGGTAATTGCCATACAACCGTTTAAAAAAGCTTATTTATCTCAAAAACGACTCTTACGATTTTGATTTTTGAAAAACCAGTGTATTATTGTAGGTATAGTGTACATTTTGGTAAACAAAAATCAGCCCACCCTACACGTTTTAGCTTTTTGTCACATTTTATACGAATCACCCTGTATAAACGAAATACGAAAAAACATTTTTATAAATCTCTGTATATATTTTTAGAACTGTTTTCTTAATTTCCTAGGGGATACCACGCAAAAAAAACTCACTTTGTACTCATCTTCAAAGATGGTGTAAATGAGTTCATTTAATACAGAAAAATAAAATCCGTAACTCTACCGATCGAAAACGGTTAATCTTATGAAAAAAAGCTACTTTACATTTCTTGTAGGAAAGTTTCTAGGCTACAACCCAGTCCTTGACATTTTTCCTGTAAGACTTACAGTTCGGGAGATATTTCTTAAAAAACGTTTGGGGGGCCTTGGACCCCACGTACAATTGTTAGCGGCACTCATATCGATGGGGATTTTTTACAGTTTCCTTAGAATGCTATGGGATGCCATGTACCAAACCCCCGCTTTTCGCCATTTTTTCCGAAGCAAAAAGCTTCAATGGTATTAAATATTCCGTTTTTGTACAGAGAGTTAGTGTGAAATGTGAACCACCCTATAATAAAATAAGTACATATATAGGCGTACGTATGTATGTGTGTGTAAACATATTATTTTTATGCTGGAGGAGAGGGTTTATTAAAGGAAAATGCAGTGTTTAACATAAAAGTGTTCCATTTTGTTTTAAGATTGATTTCAAGACAATGAATATAGTGGGTGGTATAGGCTAGGTACCCATAGAGGTTTCAAATTACTTTCATGCCCTTCATGGTCAAAAGTAAACAGTTTTCAATGTGTACAAAGAACATAATTAGGTCTGAACAATATAATGCAATTATTGTGAGACATCATCAATACACGTTTTAGTCGTGTGTGTTTATCAAATTCACTTGACTTTAAACGGAAAACACGTTTTGTATATTTCAATTTATATAGTCCAGCAAGTAAAGTTTTGCTTTTTTTCTTAAACACATATTCAGGGGGGCAAAAAGAGGATGTTTTCAATGCAACGGATGTGACACTGGTAATCTTGATATTATAAATAAATAAAATTCTTAGTATTTAGTTATCTAGCTAGAGCAACAAATTTGGACGACATTTTCACAGTGAGAAGGCTTAGGCAAAGATTTAAATTAGAAGAGCCCACTGCCACGCCCTTTTTTAGGCTTGTTTTCTCTAAAACCAACGATTTGTATGAATTTTCAAAATTCAGAATTTAAGATGAAGAAAGTGACACACAAGTCACAAAAATTAATTTTTGGATACATTTGAATGGATCATAAAATAGTTGTACATTATTTTCCGGTCAACTTATGACCCTGCGTCAAAATGTATGCATATGCCGGATACTTCTTCTTAGACAATGTTAAACAAGCACTTAAGAATGGTTAAGTCGAGAAAAAAAAACTTTGTTGAAAAGATTGTCTGTCATTGGTCATTGGGTGTGCATATTCTATAATGATATTTTTATTAAATCTTGAAACCACAAGAGTTCATCTACAAGATCAAGAACATAGAACCAAGTCGCGCATTTTATTTTTAATTGCAACTGAGACCAGACCCAAATCAGCCGAGACCAATACCGATTCCGAAACCGAGACGAGACCGAGGCGAGACCGAGATGAGACCGAGTCGAGACCGAGACGAGACGAGACAAGACGTGACAAGACGAGACAAGACGAGACGAGACGAGACGAGACGAGACGAGACGAGACGAGACGAGACGAGACGAGACGAGACGAGACGAGACGAGACGAGACGAGACGAGACGAGACGAGACGAGACGGAGACCGAGATGAGACAAGACCAAGACCGAGACCGGGACCGAGACCGAGACCGAGACCGAGACCGAGACGATACCAAAATTTTTCGATTTTGACGATACCGTATCTATATGTTTCTTACAAAAGTATCGTTAGGTTTGGTATCGTGGCTAACCCTACGCGTTTAATCAAAAAACGTGAACCGTGCACTGCACGAAAAAAATTGTTTTTTTTTTTTCTTTTTTAAGCAAGTATTCCATTTTGTATGTTGTTTTATCAAGTTGTTTTCGTGAAAAAGTTTTGAGAAATTAAATTTTAAAGTCAATATTTTTGAAAAATATTGTAATTCAAGAAGTTGAGTTGAATTTCAGGTGAACACCGTTTTGTAAATTTAGAACAAAAATTATGTTGTCACTTTGACATTTGTAACTATTAAAAAAGGTTTGTTTGGTTTGTTTTTTATACGAACTGTCACTATCTGGGCGTGCTCAGAAAAACTGTTTTTAATAGAACGGAATTAGTATGATGCTGTTTGTTAAAACGAAAAAAAAGGTTTACAAATTTGGAAGAGCTAGTAATTACATAAAATTTAGAAGTTTGTTAACTAGGATTATGCTTAGCCCTTAAAAAAAGGCTGTTTAAAATTTTACGTCATTGACTTAAAATTTAAGTTCTCAAACACCTTTAATTAAAACAACTTGATTACAAAAATAAAAGAATTGAAATTTGCTTGCAAGAAATTAACTGTTTTTATCGAACGATGAATCATTTGAGAATGCATTCACTATGCAAATGAATGCAAAGAATGCAAATGAATGCGAAGATTGCATTCAATTGATTGGTGTAAAAATAATGAATGGAGGAACAAATAATTGCAATTTTTTTAACTGAAATGAATGGTGATTGCAGAACTTGAAGTCACAGTCCCAAGTGAAGTAAATGAATGCTCACAAAAGATTGCATTCTTTTACCCTGTCAAAAACGAATAAAGATATCGACTTAACATAAGTTTTATATCATAGATGATAATGTCGTAATATGCACAAAGGACTTTAAAAAAAATAAATAGGCGGTATTTTTTACTATAATAATTTAAAATAACTTTGGTAAATTTCATTAGTCTAGAAGCTTTTGGCTTCGGGTTAATTTTATTTTACGCATATTTTGGTATAAAAAATTGATTAAAATATAAAAACAGATCAAATTACAGTTTTTTTTTTGTTTGATAAAAGAAAATTGCTGAAAATTGTTGAAAAAGTTTTTCAAGTCCGAATTTTTTGAGAACAAATTATTGGCTTAGGAGTTAGGAGTATTTTTTCTATACACTAGGTAAACAGTATTTTTGTCTCTTATCTGGAAGGTAAGCCAATCTTAACTTAAGCCTTCACTTCATTACAATTTGAACACCTGAAAATTGTTTCAAAGATCTGCGATTTTTTAATAATAAAATAACATCGGGCCTTTAGCTTCCGAGGGCACCAACGGAAAAAAAAACCAGTGTGGGTCCCACACAGCCTTTTGTTTTTGTTTTAATATTTCTACCATATTTCTAGAATTAAGGCCACACTGCAACTATTCATAACAGCAAGTATTGGAAATAGTTTGGAAGATTGTAACATCAGCTGCATGAATGAGACAGTTTGAATGTTACTAACACAGAAGGTAAGTACTAAATACAAAAAATAAAGAAGAAAGGAACAACATGGCTCCCCTGTGGCATTCTAGAATTAACTTTGAAATTATTTGATTTGCAATCGTTGAAAAGTACCCAATACGATTTATCGAATAAATAAGATTGAAGGCTACATAACAAAATGTTCACCATATTCCAGCTTCCTTAATTTAAAAAGAAATCAATCTATAAGATAGTTTGTCAAACGCCTTACTGAAGTCTGCAAGGAATCAGTCTATTTGTCTTTAATTTTTAGAAGACATAAAGTTTTTTGTGATTTTTGAGTATCGCAGTTTAACTTTAAGGCAAAAAAGTCTGAAAGAAGTATTATTTAATATTATTTTATAAGTTGAGGGCTGGTAAATAGGGACCACCAATGAGCAACGAACTAAAGCTTTGACTAGACGGTCAACGCAAATGCTTAACACATTGACTCTCTGACGTCAAAATAACGTAAGATTCTGTCCCAAAGTTGTCTTGTCGGGTGATCGTCAACGCAGAATACTGTCCATGCGTTGACGGCTGCGTTGACACTCACGTTGACACGAATTTAAGGGTCAATGCGTTGATTATTTTTGTTGGCCGTGTAATCACCATGTCAACGCAGTTATAGGACACTAGGACAGACTACTCACCAACGCGTTTGACTGTATCACTTCGTTGACACAACGGAATTTTCTGCCACGTCAACGTACCCTGAGTTGAATTTCATCTCAATCTCGAAAATTTTGCATTGAGGATTTTAAATAGGTGAGGGAATTAACTTCACGGGAACTACCTTCACATGGGAATTTACTTCACCACCAGTGGGAATGAATTTCACCTTTTTTTTGTGGAGTAATTTCCCACTGAAGGTCCCAAGCAGGGGGGTTGCAGGGGGGCAGCATGCCCCCCCATACATACCTCACTGTTTATTCGCCGTAATGCTTGCTGCTAGCACTGTTTTTATGTAAGGCAAAGCATTACGGCGAATAAGCAGTGAGGTATGTATGGGGGGGCATGCTGCCCTCCTGCAACCCCCCTGGTTGGGCACATTATAGGATTTGGGGTAGGTGAGAGGCTGGGTGTATGCAAAGTTTCTTTTGCATTTAAAGAATCTGGATTTAAAGAAACGCACATTAAAGTGAAATTAATTCCCACAAAACAGTGAAATTATTACTCACTTTCAGTGGGAAATAATTTCAATTCAAAAAAGTGCAATTAATTCCCACTAGTGGTTAAGTTAATTCCCATGTGAAGGTAGTTCCCGTGAAGTTAATTCCCTGCACCTTCAAATACATCGATAGTTGGGTGCAGGGAATTAACTTCACGGGAACTATCTTCACCTGGGAATTTACTTCACCACTAGTGGGAATTAATTTCACCTTTTTTTTGTGAAGTAATTTCCCCCTTAAGGTGGGAAATAATTTCATCCTATTTCACCTATGATATGATAGAAATTACAAAAATGTAAAATTGTGTTTCCTTAAATCCCGATTCTTTAAATGCAAAAGAAACTTGCATACACCCAGCCTCGCACCTATCCCAAATTCTATAATGGGCCCAAGCAGGGGGGTTGCAGGAGGGCAGCATGCCCCCCCCCATGCTAGCATAAATACAGTGCTAGCAGCAAGCATTACGGCGAATAAACAGTGAGGTATGTTTGGGGGGCATGCTGCCCCCCTGCAACCCCCCTGCTTGGGCCCATTATAGGATTTGGGGTAGGTGCGAGGCTGGTTGTATGCAAAGTTTCTTTGGCATTTAAAGAATCTGGATTTAAAGAAACGCACATTAAAGTGAAATTAATTCCCACAAAAAAGTGAAATTATTACTCACTTTCAGTGGGAAGTAATTTCACTTCAAAAAAGTGAAATAAATTCCCACTAGTGGTGAAGTTAATTCCCATGTGAAGGTAGTTCCCGTGAAGTTAATTCCCTGCACCGATAGTTGATGGTTTGACAGATGGGGAAGACGAACTATATTTCGACGGTAAAAGAATATTTCCATCCAAATGTCACCTAAATTTTTCTTCAAAAATTTCTGATTTTTAGAGGTTTTTTTAATCCATCGACTAGTAGCCATCCTACAAAGGAATTTGGCTTGACAAATGGAACACAAACTATAGTTTGGCAGCAAAAGTATATTTTGATGCAAATGTCACCCAATTGCCTTTAAAACACTTTTTCCGAAGCAGCAAAGGAACTTCAATTTTTTTTTTACTTCTCAGAGGTTTTTTAATTCATCGACATCGAAGCCATCCTTCAAAGGAATTTTTCAGTTGATGGCTTGACGGATGGAAGACAAACTATATTTTCACGGGAAAGGTATTTTTCGATCTAAATGTCACCCAAATGGCCTTAAATAACTTTTTCCGGAGCAGTAAGGTAACTTCAAAAATTTCTGATGTTCTAGCTGTTTTTTTAATCCATCGACATCGTTGCCATCCTTCAATGGAACTTGACAGTTAATGGCTTGGCAGATGGGGTATGAACTATATTTTGAAGGAAAAAGTGTATTTTGTTCTGAATGTCACCTAATAGCCCTAAAATAGCCTTTTTCCTGAGCAGTAAAAAAACTTCAAATCCATCCATTCACATTGTATTGTTCGATCACACCCCAGTCAATTTCGCGTGATCTTCAGCGTAAAAAATGATTGAATTTTGGCTCTCGTCAACTCCGCTTCAACGTTCATAGGTTTGGATGTGGTCAAGTAGTGTAATCGTCAACGTGTCACTTGTCAATACGTTGACACCAGACGGTACCAATTGTCTTGACACAGATAACACGTCAACGGATTTTGAGACAACATTGCCGTCATTCGTGTGATCGTCAACGTTTTATGCGTTGACACAGTCTACGTTGACAGTATATTGACGATATTTCTGATGACGTCAAGGCGTCAATGCATTGTCCGTCTAATCTAAGCTTAAGAAGAGACACATCATCGGAACAAAAATAAGAGAAGTTGCCAAATGTTTTTAATTTTCGCAACCCTACCTTCCGAACTATAAGGAAACTATAGTAAAAATCGTAGGTGTGTTAATCCTTTGATGGAATGCTGTTTTTTATGAAGGGATTCTAATTGCAGAAAATGAGGGACAAAACAGTGCTGACATAGGATATTTTTTTTTGTTGTTGCTTGGATTACATAATTACAACAATGTCGGGGATTAAGAGTTTATTTCTGTGTGTATCTACGTGACTTTAAGTATAAAATAGTCTTTACTACAATACACATTCGAATTTATTGATTTAAAACGCAAAACACTTTTGAATAAATCATTAAATGATGTACTCGTACCTAGTTGTTCAACAGATTTATCACTTAACGATATAGTTATTCAACGTAGATTTATCATCTTTAAGTAGATAATATTTTGTGTTTAAGTTTATTTTTATTTATTTTTTGGTAGAATAGAGTATATTAAAAGATGTTGTCAAATGATAATAATAATAACAATAATTTTCTAATAGCTAGATACTAATGATGCGTCATCTTAAGATACTATAGACACTCCTTTTGTGTGATTACATCAGCTATCTGCCAATATGAGCTCATAATATTGAAACATTTTGGATGATTCATTCGCATTAGCGAATAATTTAATGTGAGATGAAAGGACTACAACTAAGACAAAGTAAGCACACCCTTAAGTTAGTTTTATGTGGCCCAGTACTGATTTGATTAAAATGCATACCACTGAGCAAGGCAAATATCTTAAAAAAAAAAGCTGATTTAATTTAGAATTTAAAGGCTGGGCAAGGCAAATATCTTTAAAAAGAAAAGCTGATTTAATTTAGAATTTAAAGGATAATCGTAACTTTAAGAAGGACTGCCATACTTATATCCTTCATGGGATAGATCTAAGGCTTCTTTAAAGATGAGAAGGTTTTTTTTCGAGAATTTCAGTAACCGACAAAACAAAAAATCCATAAACTAATTCAGATAGTACACAACAAAAAGGCTTTTCTTTGGGCTCTGGACCTTTGGCACCTCATATGAGGGAAATTTGATAAAAAAGATGCCATCTAATTGGTCAGAAAAGGTCAAGTGGTCCCAGAAATTGGTCAGCCCTAGATAACTTGTAATAAAGGCTTAAACTTTCTCAAGGTCGCTCAAGGTCACGTGCGACTTTTGGCACCTCATTTATGGGAAATTTGCAAAAAATGAATACCATCCGAAAGATTTCTAGATCGTCATAAAAGGTCAACTATTTTGAGTAATTGGTCAGCCATAGATTTTTTTCTATGAATTCATGAAGTTCGTTTCAAGGTCACAAAAAAAACTTTTGGCACCTCATTTGGGTGGTATGCAATTTGAAACTCCTTTTCACGGTTGTAAAATGTCAGCTATTTTCAGTTATTGGTCAGCCATAGATTTTTTTTAATGAATATTTAATGAATTTAAAAAAAAAATACAAGGTCAAAACGATTTTTGGCACCTAATTTTAGGGAAATTTGTGAAAAATGTGTACCATCTGAAATATCTCTTGATTTATATAAAAGGTCAACTAGTTTCAGTAATTGGTCAGGTATAGATTTTTTTTAATGAATTTTTAAAAATTTCAAGGTCATAGCGATTAGTGGCACCTCAGTTAGGTATGGGAAATTTGCAAAAAATTTTAAAAATGAATCTATAGCTGACCAATTACTGAAACCAGCTGACCTTTTATATAGATCTCAGGGCCTTTCTGATGGTATTAAATTTTTGCAAAGGAGAATGGGCAATTTTGTATGAAACATGGGCGTGAGCGGCCAAGAATGGTTTTGTTATTTTTGGATGTGTTTTAGTCCTACAATCACCGTGCAGAATTTTTTTCATTGTGGTGTACTTCAAAACCGAAAAAAAATGCATTTTTAATAAAGTTCTGCTAAGTTTCTGGCTTCTGACCAATTCAAAAATAGAAAAAGAAAGTGGAACAAGAAATCTAGACAGTCCCAAGAATATTTTGTATATAAAAATGGCCATATAACATCATTAATAAGAATATTTACCATAAAACTATAATATTACAATCCTCACAATATTAAAAAATCCTGAGTAAAATAATATGTTTAAAAAAATTACAAAGTTGTTGAAATACGAACTGGGTCTGTTTAAACCCGTAATGCGTCCTTGGGATATTCTGAAACCCCGTTAAACACACTTCTACAGTGTCAGTAGACGTTATGAAGTTAGAATAAAGCATTACACCCACTAAAAATATAATCACTATGCAATATTGGTCAATGCAATTGCATTATATTAACATTGAAATATCTTCTTTTCTAAATGAAATGCAATGTAACGCCCATATTGAAAGTTGTTCCTGAGTAGCATACCTTTCATTTGACACTAATTTCATTAATGGCCGCTAATGCCCAAAAATGCCCATTCTCCTTTCCATAAATGAGGTGCCAAAAATCGATATGACCTTGAAATTTTTAAAAATTCATTAAAAAAATATATAAATCAAGAGATCTTTCAGATGGTACACATTTTTTGCAAATTTCCCTAAAATGAGGTGCCAAAAATCGTTTTGACCTTGAATTTTTTTTTAATTCATTAAATATTCATTAAAAAAAATCTATGGCTGACCAATTACTCAAAATAGTTGACCTTTTATGACGATCTAGAAATCTTTCGGATGGTATTTATTTTTTGCAAATTTCCCATGAATGAGGTGCCAAAAATCGCACGTGACCTTGAGCGACCTTGAGAAAGTTTAATCCTTTATTACAAGTTATCTAGAGCTGACCAATTTCTGGGACCACCAATTAGATGACATAATTTTTTATCAAATTTCCCTCACATGAGGTGCCAAAGGTCCAGAGCCTTTTCTTTGCCATGCGTTTGCAGGGTTGTTAACACCGAATCAACATAAAGATTTACATTCAAAAATCCAATATCATCTTCTAAATTGAACAATTTCTCGAATATTGATGCAATTTCAAAATTATAGCAGAATACATCAATTTCATTGACAGTTTATACCAGTTTTCCGATAAAGTTAACAAACAGAACTCTGAGCAAATAGTTGCTGTCAATTTGTGTTTACTTTTGAAAACTATTTTGTTTTGACAGTTGTTTTTGTATTTTTGTAGAACCATTAAATATATCCTGGCTTAAACAAAATTGTCCCAAAGTATCAATTGAAGAGTAAATCGATTGTAAAAACAAACGTACTTTATTATTTATTTGTTTCTTCAGTTAACACCCTTTGAACCAGCAAAGTGGGTTGATATTAGCGCCTATCTCTGACATTTTTTATTCATCTAATCTATTTGTGGTCATCATGCAAGAAACCTTACTCTGAAATTCAGGCCTTGGCCATTTTCAGCTTGTCGCACTGTGTTGTGGGCTTTTGTAAGACAGACATAACCTAAAAAGCGAGTTTTGGTCGTTTGTGAAATGCTATATCGCAAAGTAGTGGTGGTTCTCGATTGCTGTTTTCAGGGTTTGACCTTAAAACTTTATTCGGGACTAAATAAGTATAAAACCAGTCTTGCAGGGTTGCCACGGTCAAAAGATTGCCATCTTATTTTTAAAAATGCAAAAACGTCCTATTTACGTAGTGTTAGATATATTTTGCATGAATGAATGAGTATAGAACAACTTATAAAACAGTACAGCGCTGTGTGAGACGTGGGAAAAAGGCAATGTTGAACAAGCTTGCGGAAAATGCAGAACATTTTGCGGTGAGAACACAAGAGAACTGTATACAGAATCACCAAGGAAATTGTTGGGCAACGTTAAACCACAACCCGTCCTGTGGTGGACATAAACAGCAATCTTTAGTTGACAATGGAATGTCAGCTAAGAAGATGGATGGAGCACTTATCTGTGCACAGCTCAACGACGATCAGAATGTGAATTAAAATCCGCAAATGTGCAGAACATAAGCTTGTGGTCCTCCTTTAAAACAAATAAAGCCCGCTTTTACCCTATTTGATCTACGCCAATCATTTATGTATGTGTCATGTCCAACAGTGTGAGTGGCTTGGACCAAATCTGCCAATTGATGCAAGTGAACGGGTAACTTGGTGCTTTAAAGATCAACAACGCCACAAAGACAAAAACGTGTCAGCCCGGTTGCAACACACAAGAGCATATTATTCTGAGGCAGGAAAGCTATTGAAAAGGTCACACAATTCAACTAATTGGCAGTATCGTATCAATTGATTGTAGAACAGACTTTGATTTTGTCATCTTGTCAATATAAAAGCTCGTAGTGTACTTCGAATGCTTTCTCCGGTGTTTAACTCCAGCATAATAACGCTACAAACCAAGTTGAAACTCTTCAAGTTCAACGTAAAATCTGTTTTTCTGTGCCTGTCAAACCTAGAAATGCTCCGCCAAAATCTCAAGCCGACAACAGACATTTATCAACTGTTGTCTCCGATACGTTCAAAAGATTCGTTAGGCACAAACCATAAGCAATGTTGAGCTGTGGAATAGGACTCATTAGACAAGTGTAGATCTTGATATCAGGCAACGAAATTGGCGATGGATTGGCTATACTTTGAAAAACCCAAACGAGAACATAGCGAAGCAGTTCTTCGTGTGAAATCCTGAATGTGTAAGGCGATTGGAAGACAAAGACACACTTGGAGGTCAACTATACTTAACGTAGTTCAGTCCATTAATATTCAAACGTGAGCAAAGCTAAAGCACCATGCCATGAACTCAGAGAGATGGAGGGAATCAGTTGCTGCCTACATATATGTATGAATAAAATAAGGCAAGACGGGCTTGGGCGTCGAACTCAATAGTACTGCCGCACTCAAAAGTGCTTGCCGAACGAGCCCATGCTTTGATAAATGGCATGGCCTCATTTAATAAACTTATTGCCGCAGGGACATAGGGCCTAGAGACATAACGCCAATTTTTTTATTTTCGGCCTTGAATCCCACTTGAGTGGGTCATAAAGCCGAAATTGAATCTGTGGCTTAGGTCCCGCAAAAGTGAGACTCAAGACCAAAATTAAAATCTTGGGGGTAATGTCCCTCTAAATAAGAATCACTCAGTATATAGGATACATTCAAAATTTCTTTAAATCCAGATTCTTAAAATCAAATCCTATAGTGTGCCCAAGCAGGGGGGTTGCATACATACCTTACTGTTTATGCGCTGTAATGCTGGGTGCCAGTACTGTATTTATGTAAGGCAAGGCAGGTTAGTGTAAATAAGATCAGTGCTAGCATCCAGCATTAACAGTGAGGTAAACTGCAACCACCCCCCCCCCCCTGCTTGGAAACACTATAGGATTTGAGGTGGATGCTAGGTTTCGTGTATCCAAAGTTTCTTTTGCATTTAAAGAATCTGGATTTTAAGAATTTTGAAAAACACAAAAATTATCGAAAACTCTTTATCCTTCTGTGGCTCTAAAAAAGATTTTTGGGATTTATGTCCCATTTTTTAGCAAAAATATTTGGGGCTTGGGTCTCACTTGTGTGAAACTTAAGCCCCAAATTTAATTTCGGATTAAGGACCCACTCAAGTGGGACATAAGCCCCAGAAATAAAAATTGGGCGTATGTCCCTGCGCCAAACTTGTTTGATACAACGCATAAACTGGCGGTATGCTTCATTCGTGATCATTTAAGTCAACAAACTATGATTAAGTTAGTTTCCAGCAATGCGAGGATTGCCAAGTATTTTGTTTTCAAAATTTTTAACATTGTAAAAATTCATATTCTTACTTTTACAAAGCTGGTTTTTGAAGATATTTTATCTTATGCCTTCTTGTACATGGAAAAATAGTGCCAGAGTTTGGCTGGCAAAAATTCTTGCCGGACGAGCCAAAGCCTTAACAGATAAATTCACATACTTATCGCTCATTTCTTACAAGACCGGCATGCTCAAAAATTGACAATTTTGAACAAAGTATATAACATAGTAATTAAGATGTTCACCATATCACAGGCCCCGTCGTAATAAAACAAAAAGGTTCATAGCACCCATCACATCAGAAATATTGCTACGAAATGCCGAGTTCGTAAAAAGTGGTACCACAAGCTCCAAATTACGTAGCAATTTCTTGGCTAGATCGGGAGATATGGATTTTTTTCGGGATTCGAAGTACAAATCTATTACGAAGGGGCCTGTGAAAACTATAATTTTTTTTTTCTTTTCAATACAGAGCGCATTTCTTACACTACAGTCGTTTTTTCATATCATTTTCACGAAAACGAAATAAGATCTGGTAAATTTTTCATTTTCCACGATTGTCACCTAATTTCGTCATAACATGTTTTTTATACTCACAACTTGATACCCTTTTTCTATACAACAGTGAAGCTTTTGAGAACATACCTGAAAGAAAAAACAAATATTTAAATTAGAATAAAGAAATGCTACAGATAATTAATGTTTGCAAAAATAAATTCCTAAAGAGGAAAGGAATTGAACAAAATTATATGAAGTGATTCTTTACATCAAATATTTTCTAAACTTAAAACTCATTCGAGTCGAGTCGAGTCGTGTCGAGTTGAGTCGAGTTGAGTCAATTTGAGTCGAGTTGAGTCGAGTTGAGTCAATTTGAGTCGAGTTGAGTCGACTTGAGTAAATTTGAGTCAAGTTGTGTCAAGTTGAGTCAAGTTGAGTCGAGTTGAGTCGAGTTGAGTTCAGTCGAGTTGAGTTCAGTCGAGTTGAGTCGAGTTGAGTAGAGTCGAGTTGAGTCAAATTTAGTCGATTTGAGTCAAGTCGAGTTGAGTCGAGTTGAGTTAAGTTGAGTCGAGTTTTTCCGAGTTGAGTCGAGTCGAGTTGAGTCGAGTCGAGTTGAGTCAAGTTTAACGAGTTGAGACGAGTTGAGTCGAGTGAGTCGAATCGAGTCCAAAAATACTTAATATCATCTGACTAAAAACTATTACAAAGATATATAAGATTGGGCAAACTACTTGATCCCAATTTCCAAATCTAAGATTTTTGTGTCCATCGACTTATTTTGCCAGAACTTATATCTATACAGATATACTTTTTTAGTAATATAATAATAATAATAATAATAATAATAATAATAATAATAATAATAATAATAATAATAATAATAATAATAATAATAATAATAATAATAATAATAATAATAATAATAATAATAATAAGTGACCAATTAGTAAAAATGGTGCAGGGAAAAAACTTTACGGGAAATAGCTTCACATGGGAATTAACTTCACCTCTAGTGGGGAATAATTTCACTCTTTTCCGGTGAAGTTATTTCCCACTGCAGGTGAGTAAGAATTTCATCTGAAAATTGTGTTAAGTTATTTCCCAGCTATGATAAGATAAAAATTACACAAAGGTATAAAATTGCGTTTTTTTAAATCCAGATTCTTTGCACAGACCCAGCCTCGCACCTTCCCTATATCCTATAGTGTGCCTAAGCAGGGAGGTTGCAGGGGGCACCATGTCCCCATACATACCTGACTGTTTATTCGCCATAATGCTTTTCCTTACATATGTAAATACAGTGCTAGCACCCACCATTACTGTGAATAAACAGTGAGGTCTTATACAACCCCCCTGCTTGGGCAAACTATAGGATTTGGGATCGGTGCGAGGCTGGGTGCAGGGAATTAACTTCACGGGAACTACCTTCACATGGGAATTTACTTCACCACTAGTGGGAATTAATGTCACCTTTTTTTTTTGTGGAGTAATTTCCCACTGAAGGTGGGAAATAATTTCATCCCAAAATTGTGTGAAGTTATTTCCCACCTATGGTATGATAAAAATTACAAAAATATAAAATTGTGTTTCCTTAAATCCAGATTGTTTAAATGCAAAAGAAACTTGCATACACCCAGCCTCGCACCTACCCCAAATCCTATAATGAGCCCAAGCAGGGGGGTTGCAGGGGGGCAGCATGCCCCCCCATACATACCTCACTGTTTATTCGCCGTAATGCTTGCTGCTAGCACTGTTTTTATGTAAGGCAAAGCATTACGGCGAATAAACAGTGAGGTATGTATGTATGCAACCCCCCTGCTTGTGCACATTATAGGATTTGGGGTAGGTGCGAGGCTGGGTGTATGCAAAGTTTCTTTTGCATTTAAAGAATCTGGATTTAAAGAAACGCACATAAAAGTGAAATTAATTCCCACAAAAAAGTGAAATTATTACTCACTTTCAGTGGGCAATAATTTCACTTCAAAAAAGTGCAATTAATTCCCACTAGTGGTGAAGGCCGCTCCACACAGCAGCGTATTATTCTACAGGAGTCTCCAGTTGAAGTAGTGGAACAGTTCGTTTCTGCAAACGGTGGTACGGATCTGGACGTTAAAAGTAGAATGAATAAAGCTCGTGCTGCCTTCGGTACCCTGTCCCCAATTTGGAAATCCAGTCAAATCTCCTTACGCACTAAGTTGAGATTCTTCGAATCCAATGTCAAATCCGTGCTGTTATATGCTTGTGAAACCTGGAAAGTCACGTCTACTATTTCGAAGAAAATGCTGGCTTTTGTGAATCGCTGTCTTCGCCACATCTTAAAAATTCGCTGGCCACAAATAATATCAAATGAGGAATTGTGGCGCAGGACAAGTCAAGAACGGCTGGACGTCGACATAAGAAAGCGTAAATGGCGTTGGTTTGGTCACACACTGAGGAAACCAAACGATGAAATTGCAAAGCAGTCCTTTGAATGGAATCCTCAGGGTGCACGGCGGGTTGGAAGACCAAGAACAACATGGAAATCAACTGTCTTAGCGGAAGCAGAGTCCCAGAGAAAGACGTGGCCACAGCTAAAGTACCTTGCAGCAGACCGTGAAGGAAAAACCGGGTCATAAATGAAAACCATGTTTCGGTCTTTACTGACGGCTCCAAGACCTTAGAGGGGGTTGGGTCAGGTATCTACTCAGATAACCCACCTATTAGCAGATCTATAAAGCTTCCAAATTTTTGCAGCGTATTCCAGGCGGAAGTACTTGCAGTTTGTGAAGCCGCAAAACATCTCTCCTCACGCGAAGTAATAAACAAAAATATTGACATCTTTGTAGACAGCCAGGCGGCAATCAAAGCCATTTCCTCAATCACTATAAAGTCAAAGCTGATAAAGCGTTGCCGGTATATGTTATCTTTACTAGGTGCAACGAACACAGTCACCCTTAGATGGGTCCCAGGACATTGTGATATATATGGGAATGAAATGGCGGATGAGCTGGCCAAAAACGGATCGTCTCTTGATCCGAGCCAAACCGACTTCTCGGTGCTTATGCCACTGGAGCAAGAAAAAAGTAGAATACACCAGAGTTTCTTAGAGGCTGCAAATGTCAGATGGTCATCCATCGACACTTGTCGGGTTTCTAGGAATCTATGGCCAAATATTTCAAAGAAAAAAACTGATTACTTACTCAAGCTAAGCAGGCCTCAATTATCTCTCATGGTTGGTGTCCTTACGGGCCACAACCCAATGGGAACCCACATGTACAGAATGGGCATCAGCTCATCGGACTTATGTAGAGGGTGTCATGATGAAGAGGCAGAGGAGGGCTCCCCTCACTTCCTTTGCGAATGCCCCAGTCTAGCTAGAACCAGAAAAGAGGCCCTTGGAGAATACTTCTTCGACGAACTGGGCGACATCTCTGTCTTGCCACTAAAGAACATCCTGAAATTCATTCAGAACTCAGGATGGTTCAAGGAGGCCCCCCACACCTAAAACTTCCTATTAACTCCCTTCCTATCCCTCCTCACTAACCATTTATACCCCGGGGAGCGCAATGGATCCACTGAGATCCGAGTGAGATGGAGCGGCTTGCCGTATTATCACCCCTTCCAACCTACCTACCTAGACCGTGAAGGATGGAGACGTTTTGTTGACGCCCTATGTCCCAGCCGGGGTTACAGGACACGATGATGAGTGGTGAAGTTAATTCCCATGTGAAGGTGGTTCCCGTGAAGTTAATTCCCTGCACCGCGAGGCTGGATGTATGCAAAATTTCTTTTGCATTTAAAGAATCTGGATTAAGGGAAACGCAATTTTACGTTTGTGTAATTATTATCATATCATAGGTGGGAAAAATAATTTCACACACTTTTCAGATGAAATTATTATTCACCTTCAGTGAGAAATAACTTCACCAAAGAAGAAAGAAATTATTTCCCACTAGAGGTGAAGTTAATTTCCATGTGAAGTTATTTTCCTGCACCGCTACACAAAGAAAATTTCAAAAGGCATTTTCGTGGAAAATTTTGTATTCGTTATATTAAAAGTGTCCTTCGATAAAAGTGGCATTCCGCCAAGTAATAAAAACAAATAATAATAACACATCTATTGATATGTCATCACTCATCATGATAGTGCGTTTCATATTCTTCCCTTTTTTTTAATTATATTTACTACAACCCTCTGACATCACACTGAGTCAACTAAACTCAAAGCTATACAATTAGTACTTTGTTAAGGAATACCAGTAATAATAAGCAAAAGGTACAAACTACAAACAAAAAACCCCAAATAAACACAAAGTTGTGTTTTCCGATTGATTTGAAGTTAATAAGGAGTATAAATGCGTTGTGACTGTTTATTTTTCATAAAATATTCAAACATTTATTTCACGTTAATTATGAAGAAAGAAACAAAAAATGCCATGCCATATATTTATAGGAAGAAGGAACTACTGCAGTTGGAGGTTATAATGAAAAGCTGGAATTTTGCCCATTTTCTTTCTCAAGTGCAATTAAACTTTTTTTATTGAAAAGTAATACGAGCTATAGCTCGAAAGTCTATTTTATGGGTATATTTCAAATTGAATGGTTATTGCCCTAAATTTGAAAGGGTCATGCATCTGTAAGAATTTATTTCTAGATGAAACATATTTAATTGGTCACTGAAAAAGAAGAAACTCGAAATGAGTTTCTTAGAATTTTGATATTCAAAATTAGATGATGGCTACTAATGATTTATGAATAAGTTCAAATATTGAAGGCAGTAGTAGAATTATTGGGTTTAATTTTCAGATATTTATGATAAATAACAAGTTTAAATATACATGAAAAATATTTTTACCAGTTTTATATGAAACATTGTCTACTCGTATACATATGTAATTTATTTTTTATTAAAACTTTTGTATACACATAAATACTCACTAAAAACTTCATGCATACAAATTAAGTTTTTATTTTCCAAAACATTAAAACTTATAGGGAAAATAAAAAATCTCTAAGGTAATAACTGTCTGTATTTATTTATTCTTTCGTTTAAATATGAGACACTCATAGGGACGAAAAAACACTATTGCTTTGATACTTAATCAATTTAATGTCAAAGTCAATGATAGTTTCAAGGACGCATATTGAATAAAATTACATGTTTCTTTTTTAACACGTACTCGAAACAAATCGATTAAAAGCTACCTACATAGGTAGTGCACCCTTAACAACTACATACAGAGATTCTAACTACTTATATATTTAATCATCATATTAAAATGTCACTCAAAATGTAAACTAAGTATGGGTTGATAATTGAGTGTTAAAGTATATTTAGGTATACGTACATCGTACATTTTCACATAATCACTGCTATTAATCTACAAAGATATATAGTTTTGGAAACAGTTTCAACATCAAATCAGAAACTAAAAAAATCAATTCACTATTCATATAATATCTATGTACATTAGGGTGGTCGTTCAAAAAACAGTCATCGCGGATGATCCGGGACCCACTTGAGTGGGTCATAAAGCCGAAATTGAATTTGGGGCTTAAGTCCCACCGAAGTGAGACTCAATCCCAAAATAAAAATGTTGGGGATAATGTCCCACTAGATAAGAATCACCAAATGGAAAGAAGACTCATTCCATAAAATTTATAGGTATATGGGATAAATTCAAAATTTCTTTAAATGCAGATTCTTAAACTGCAAAAGAAATTTTGCATACATCCAACCTTGCACCCACCTCAAATCCTATAGTTTGCCCAAGCAGGGGGGTTGCAGCATGCCCCCCATACATACATTACTATGTTTATTCGCCGTAATGCTGGGTGCCAGTACTGTATTTATGGAAGGCAAGGCAAGTGTAAATAAGATCAGAACTAGCACCCAGCTTTACGGTGAATAGACAGTGAGGTATATAAAGGGGAGGGGGGACATGCAATCCTCCTGGGTGGGTGGGAGGTTGGGAGCATGCAAACTTTCTTTGGCATTTAAAGAATCTGGATTTAAGGAATTTTTATAAACACAAGAAATTATCGAAAACTCTTTGGGATTTATGCCCCATTTTTAGCAAAAATATTGGGACTTGGGTCTCACTTGGGTGGGACTTAAGCCCCAAGTTAAATTTCGTCTTTATGACCCACTCAAGTGGGACATAAGCCCCTGAAATAAAAATTGCGTGTTATGTCCCTGCGCCTTGGACGGGAGGGGCAATTTAATAAAACAATTGCATAAAATAGAAAAAATTTATTACAAAACAACGACAACACCTACGGAAGTGGCTTTTTGGAAAATCAGAAATCCATTTTTACCGGTTATTTTCAAATAAAGTTCTTTAAGTAAACAATTTCAGCAAAAACTGTTTTCAAACTTCAAATTTTGAAAAAAAAAATTTTTTTTTAATTTTTCAAAATGGTGACTTTGAAACAATTTTTTGCCAAAACTGTTCATCAAAAAAAATCAATTTGAATACAAACCGTAATAATTGACCTCTGACTTTCCAAAGAGCTATAAAACATTACTATAAGTGTTGCCGTTGTTTTTTTATGATTAGCTTTTTTTTCTATTGTATGCAATTATTTTATTAAATTGCCCCACTCGCCCAAACGGGAGGAGATACTACCCCCTACCTATAGTATTTTTTTTTGTCTACATTCCACCTACATGTTCTGAATTTTTTGGCAAATACTACGCGAATTTCCTAGTATGCAAAAAAAAGAAAAGTTTAATTTACCCCTACAGCGACTATAGGGGATGAAAATAAAAATCTGAAAAAAATTAGGGAATTTGTTTTTCTTCATTTAGAGCCGATGCGCCGATGTAGGCTCACCAAAATATAAAAACTCAAAAAAAAAACATATAACGACCACCCTTATGTTTATATTTAAGATCAAATTCTCTTTAGCCATTCAACGAATTGTTTTCGTTTGAGGTTTACTCATAGTCTGGGAGCCGTCCGTAAAATTGCCTATCTCATCACGGCCACGCAAAAATTGAATGCCAACCGATAGCTTTAGTCAAAACATCTACAAAACTACTGGTCGGACAAGCTTTATCTGCTCGCAATGGTTAGAAAATGCACTCTTCAGGTTAACTATTAAATTTTTTGTTATGAATGAATAGAAACTTTATTTATCACAGATAACAGATAACATCAATATCAATATCTTGGGTAATCAAAAACCCAATAACATTATACAGGATAATTATTGCAATGCTATTGAATTACTCTCCAATTAATGAGTAATTGTAACTAAAAGTTTCAAGTAATTGTAATTAAAAATTTCAAGTAATTGTAGTTAAACATTTCAATTACAATTACACACAACCTGTTATTTAATTGCAGTCCTCACAATTACACGAAAGCAATAATATTGTAATTGAAAAATGTTATTCATTAGAATGTGATCAATGGAATGTGATAAAAACTTTTTAAACTAAAACAAAAGCTTTTTATGGAATTAAACTAAATTGATTGAACTATGTGCATTTTGCGGTTTTAAAATCACTGGAAATTTTTGTTTTGGTTTAAAGCAAAATAAAACAAAATTTAATTATGTAGGTAATTAATCCAAAAGTTTTATTAATATTCTAATTATTATTTAATTACATTTTTAATTACAATGTGATTACTTTCGTTTAATTGCGAAGATTGCAATTAAATTGCAGGTAGTGTATAATAATTGTAATTGGAATGTTTAATTACACTAACTAATTATTGGGATGTAATTATAATTAATTGCAGTGTAGGTACTTGAGCTTTAATTAATAACAATTGTTGTAATCATTACTACCCAACTCTGATTCAACATCAACAAAATATTAGTTGTGTTTTTTTGCATGTCCAAATAAAATTGTTTGAAAAAACGACAACAAAGCAAAACAATTTACATGCTAAATACAACAACATCTAGGTCCATATAGAGTTAGCTAAGTCCAGATTATAAACTGGAGTTAACTTTTGTCCCGATAAAAACGGAAATGCCAAACTACGATTGTCGAATATTTGTTGGTAAATAATTAAAAACAAAATGGCAGACCAATGCAAAAGGTAAACAAATGTTGAAATGTCCCGACGCACAGTGGGGCCAAACCTACCTATCTCTAAGCGGTATCATTTCGTATGTATTTGCACCAGCTAAATTGAATGGTATCATCCGTTTTATGATCAGAGTTAAGGGGAAATTTGTAACTTTTCATAATAGTGGGATATTTTGTATCAAGTACGGTCAGGTGGAAACTCAAAAATAAAAAAACAATATCTCAGTGAAGAAAAGGCGGATTGGAGTGATTCAAAATTATTTTTGGAGAAGATTAATAGAATTTTCAAATTCCTTTTTGACTTTTGTGAAAAAACAATCACGTATTTATTGAACCAGAAGTTATCTTATTTCTTGAATTGAATTTTTATTCACTGATCGCAAAACTGGTAGAATCTGGTGATGAAATTTTAATAGGATCTTCATAACCACCAGGACTACCAGAAGAGCTGAAGCAGACCCTAGGAAGGTGGAGCTTTTTTTGTACGGCTACTCAAGTCCGGAAGTACACTCGATGTTCAAATTTTGGCCAGATTTTTCGGTGTAGTCGAAAAAATGGGGAAAATTATTTTCTCATCAGAAACATTAAGGTATATAATAGCACAGTACATTCAAAGAAAAATTAAAAAAAAATAATCCGTAATATGGAGGAATCATGGAAAACATCAGTTTTAAAGGCTTAAAATTTCAATGGTCCGTTTTAACCCCTTATTTCGGCCAAAAGCAAATTTTGTACTATAAAATCATTATAACAGCTGCATTCCGCATGAAAAATACTGAAAGAAAAAGGTATCACAATGCCATATTAAACACTTTTATATATGAGGTTTTTTCCACCTCGGCCCCACAGTGCGACGTTGCTTTTTTCGCCTCTCCATATGGACATGCAAAAAACGCAGCTATTATAGCTACATTTCGATACCTTCCCGTAAGAAGGTATTTGACGAAATTTTCAGAATTTAAAATTTATATGTCAAAATACCTGTTTAGCCCAGTCAATTTGTGCTCAAAAGGTACTCTTGCTTTATGTTTTGGTGGAGTGCCGAATCCGAATATGAGGTTTGCGACTAAAATTTCGTGACGCAACATTAAAAAAAAAATGCAAAAAATGATACAAAAATGCATTTTTTTGGAGTTTTTCACTTATGGCTCGAAAACTTTAAATTATTCGTAACTTTCATGAAAGTATAAACAATTTCCAACAATTTTTTTTTTTGTGACAACCTATTTGGACTCAAGCACTAGTTGAAAAATCACGTATTTTTACTGTTTCCAAAAATCCACTCGAAAATTACTTTGTATGACAAAATTTGAATTTTTTTTCTCTAACATTAAGCAAAATTTCCTTTTTTGATGATCTTTGATGGGCTGAAAATGCAGTTTTGCATTTTATTTTCATTTTGCGTCCGTAATTTCCCCTCCGTTGAAAAACTTGCGAATTTCTGCTACCCAAATTTCTGTGAACACTACTGTCAAAAATCGTGGTGGTAAGTTTGTGTCACAGCGTTGCCAGTAATCGGAAAATTTTCCGAAGTAGGTTTTCAGCAGTATGTTCAGTTTTCTTACAGAAGATCTGCATTTTCCAATTTTTACTTTTGTTTTCAGAATAGAAGAACAAAAGAAATTAAAAAAAGCATAATATATTCAATTATTTTGTCACGATATTTATCAAAGCAAGGCAATAACCGGAAGCCGTAAGAATAGAATTGAAAAATTAGGGGACTGAGTTTTGATGAATAATAATTTAACTCTCCAAAAAATAAAAGTGCAGTAGAATCGATAATATTCGATTTATTAAAAGCAGTGGATTTGTTTTATGAAAAAAGTTCATTAGTTCTATTGAAATTATAGCAAAGTGGCAACACCGTTTATACACAAAATGTCGTTCCTTACAAAAAGTAGTGCGGTTCATGGTTCAATGCGTTTGTTAACTTTTTTCAAATGTCACCAACTCTGATAGCATTTTCCTCTCTTTTCAAAATTTTACAGGTTTTACACATTTGTTTGGAATACCAAACAAACCAAACATGACTTGACTACTTTTTTAGTTATATATTTTTGTATTTTTTAGGAATAAACAGATTTTTAAAGAGATTTGGAGTTGAAAATCCTGTTCTTAATCTTTTTGCAATATAAGTATAATAAAGAACTGAAGAAGTTTTTTTTTTCGATGACTGTAAAATTTTTGAAATGTCGCTCAATACAGTGGTGTTTGGGAGAAACATGATAACTCCATTTTGAAATTTGCGCCCTTACGTCCACTTTACATTGAGCTAGAAGCGAAATGAGTTCATCGATTTTCTTCAAATTTGGAATAGTTATGAACATGTTCTTTGTTAAATTAAGTCTCAAAAGGTATATTCTTACGGGAAGGTTTCGATGTGCACTGTACATAGTCTTTTATAATAAGTTATAAGAACAATTGAACACGAAAGACTTATGTAAGAATGGTATAAAAAATAAATGTGGGACACTTCTGTATCCACAACATACTTATATAATAACTGCATAACCAAACAATACAATGTCAGTCCCATTAGGTTAATTTTTAAGTTTACTGGCACACCACAATTTAATCAATTTATTTTATTTTCCATGATGTATGCTTCTTTTCAAATACTCCACTTCTTAAATTGAAAAACAAAAATAACATATTTTTTGTTCTTAAAGATTACCTTGAAAAACCAATTTATTGAAAAACAACATGTTTATTATTCTTAATTTAATCGCATTTTCAGAATTTAATACAGGAGGCGTAGTATCCCAAAATAGTGGGCCATCATTTGGATGTGTTTATTTAATCTTTCAGCTACTGGACGTATTTTTTTTACTTTTTATATTAAAATATGCCTTTAAAATTTTCGGATAAATATTTTGCTGTTTTTCACCTTAAGTAGCATTTTACCTTGTGTTTGTGGAGGGTAAGTAAATACCAGAAGTGTGAAATAATTGAATTATAACCAATTATCAAGTAAACATTGCGCGTGAAAATTAACACAGTCCTCATCACTTGATTGGAATATTACCTATATATATGTATGTTATATTTTAATTTTATTGAGAAAAAATTGCAAAAGTTAACCTTAATGTCGTATATAAGACATAATATCAGCAAAATGTCGGAAAATGAAAGGAAAGCAGGAAAGACATTGATATCGTCAAATATTCAATTGTCCTGCCTGCACAAAAACATGTTTGATCAACATCAGTCAATTTTCTGTCAAATACAATTGACGTTTACGAACACGTCTTCTGGTTTTTCAAATTTTTTGTCGTCAACTCGATTTTTTCCTGCTGAGTTGCACCGAAAATGATGTTATCGAACAAATAACTTTAGCAAACTGCGCCTTCCAAAATAATGCTTTTGCGTACAAATTGCGTAAAGTTGACTTTTGCAGTTTGCGTTCAAGAACATCTTGCAATTGCATTTTTGAAGAAAATTACGTTTTCGAAAACGGGAGGCGAAATTTGAATATACAAATAGATACTTATATGTCTATTATTATTATTTTTTTCAAATTTTATCGAAAACGACTCTAAAGATTTTTTATGAAATTTTATAACTAGGTACAATTTCAAAGATTCTTCGATTTTATGACAGATAAAACTTATGACAAATACAGCGTAGATATTTGAGTTTTTCCTCAACATATTTTTTTTTATAAGTAAAGGGTTTTTCAACAGGGACGCTACACAAGTAGAGCGACAGGGACAGCAAACGACGCCATATTTCTTGCCGCTCTTTTGACATTTCTCTTCAGTAAGGTTTGCCATTATCATGATGGAAAGATATACGAGCCAACAACGAGACGAAATTATTAAAATTTACTACCGAAATTCGGAGTCAGTGGCCTCAACGTTAAGAGTGCTACGTCCAATTTATGGTCGTCATAATCGTCCTAGCAGATCAACAATTGAGCGCCTAGTGGAAAAATTTGAATCCACAGGCACAGTACAAAATGTTCCCGTGCCAGTGAGAGAAAGAAGTGCCCGTAGTGTCGAGAATATTGCTGCTGCTGAGGCTTCAGGTGCAGAGAGCCCAAATGTGTCTCTCACACGTCGTTCTCAAGCGTTGGGCATCTCTGTGACGTCGTTGTGGCGAATTTTGCGAAAAGATCTTGGCCTACATCCTTACGAGATTAAATTGACGCAAGAACTGAAGCCGCTTGACCACTAGAAGCGTCGTATGTTCGTGAATTGGGCTGAGCAACAACTTGAAAATGATTCGGATTTTCATCGAAAAATCATCTTCAGCGATGAGGCTCATTTCTGGCTGAAGGGCTTCGTCAATAAACAAAATATGCGGTATTGGTCAGGCAGCAATCCACACGTACTCAATGAGTCATCATTGCATCCAGAAAAAATTACGGTTTGGTGTGGTTAATGGGCCGGCGGCGTCATTGGGCCGTACTTCTTCCGTGATGATCAAGACCGGCACGTTACTGTGAATGGGGATCGCTACCGTTCAATGATAACCGAATATTTTTGGCCCCAATTGGATGATATGGGCTTGGAGGACATGTGGTTCTAACAGGACGGGGCCACAAGCCACACAGTGAATGTCACAATCAATTTATTGGAAACCAAGTTTGGAGAACGTGTTATCTCACGAAATGGTCCAGTCGCTTGGCCACCTCGGTCGTGCGATTTGACGCCGTTAGACTATTTCCTTTGGGGCTTCGTCAAGTCTATGGTCTATGCCAACAAGCCAGCGACGATTGATGAACTTCGTATACGAATATCAAACGTGAATTTGCAGCAGTATCGGTAGGGCTGCCAGATAAATTTTTCGCAATATCGGGACATCAGTGACAAAAAATCGGGACAAATCGGGACTAAGAAAAGACAATGAACTGTTAAATATACAACAAATAGAAACATGTTTACTAGCTAACACTTACATATGACAAAAAAGAAATAAAAAGATTATATTGGGAGCATTGAAAATTTAGTTTTGTAACTAAAATATCTTCGGGTTCTTTGCTACTTTCTTTTCGAAAGATTTGCAATTCTGGTAAAATGTTTAAGCATTGACCTAGCATGTTGTCTTTTGATTGAACTTGAAAATAAAAATGTTTCGATTTCTTATTTCCACTTGATGTCTTTGCAAATAATTTTAAGATTTCGCCGTGGTCAATATATGAAAGCAATTTTTGTGTGAAGGATTAATTAATAAAATTTAAAAACTAATCGCAATTATCAAGTCCGGTGCCTCTTAGGCAATTGCCTAAGGCCGCACATTGACTAGGGCGGCAAAGTCGATGAAAATTCATGTTTTAAGGCAACACATTAAGATTTGACAAAATGAAATCATGCAGAGCAGCATTATAATTTTCAAATTTTATAAAATTGTATTTTGTTGAAAACCTTGAAGCAATATTAAATAAAACCGTAAATATTAATTTGTATGGTTTTCTTTTTTAAAACTTTTGGGAGGCAAAATAACAATTTTCCGAAGGTGGCAGAAACTCCAGGTTCCGCAACGATCATGTGCATGTCTTGTTCCTTTACAAGAAATTTGCAAGAAATACCGTCGAAATAAACTAAACTATGATTTGAATTGATAATATTTGACCAATTATTTTATAATAAATATTTTGATATGATAAATCGGGCTTTTTTGGTCACTTACTTCCTTATGCAAATAAAACGTTATTTCATAATTTTTCCCTACGTTTCGTCGGATTATCTCGACTTCTTCAGGGGTAGTTTTATTAAATCTGTTGAAACATTCTATTTAAGTTTTACACTATATAAAATTTACAATTTATTAACTTACATGAAAAAACTTTTTTTCTACATTTAATATTAATAATGAACTATTTTTGAATTTGAATAATCAATTTTATAAATTGAATTAAATTAATAATTAAAATATTTTTAGAATTTAAAATTAATCTCTTATAGCAAGCACTTCGAAAACTTAATAAACCAAATAACTTTAATCAAAACTATCACAGTGTACTATTTATTTTTTTATTCTTAACGCAAGAGAGTAACCGGTTATTGTATTGTCTCTATCCTCTTGTGTGTTCATTGTCTTGTCTAAATTTTGTTGTATGCGTAAACTTTCAAGTGTGTATCTATTGTTTGCTCTTTTCTCTTTGTCCAATATTGTTGTGTTGTCAAAGTCTGCAGACTAAATATGTACTACATCACATATTTCTTCTTAATTCGGGAAATCATTTTAATAATATTCTTTGATACAAGAAAGTTATTCTCATGAGTAAAAAAGAAAAGTCGGGACAAAATCGGGACAGTTTGTATATCGGGACATATATCGGGACAGGCTTCAAATATCGGGATTGTCCCGCCAAAATCGGGACGTCTGGCAGGCCTAAGTATCGGCCGATTTATGCTTGAAAACCGTCGAAAATTGGGTTCAGCGTCTGGACTTCTACAAGCGTGCCCGTGGTGGCAAAAGAAGAAATCGAGTTCCATACATAATGGCATCGAACGTACTTTCACAGGAATAAGGAATTTCATTGATATCCAAAACCGTTTTTGTTTTATTTAAAAAAACTTTTGTTTTTGTTTTTTTTTTTTAGCTACCTGCCATATATTTTTTATCAATTTAACAAAATATCATTTTGCTCCAAAATGGAGTTCGGTGAAGACTGCGTTTGAATGATTTATTTTGTTGAAATGACTATAAATGGTACCTCCACTCAGGTTTGTCAGAATAGGCTCTTTATCGCCAATTGGGCTACTTTAACTTTTGACTTGAAATCGGGCAATTTTAGGCTCCTTCAAAATTAAAATTTTCCATTTACCTGAGAACTTTAAACTTTTGAAAAATCTATCGTGAATGATCATTACTTACATTTCAATATTTGCTTGTAACCACATTCGCAACTCTAAGAAGTTGATTCAGTTTGCACACTGTACACTTAAGAAACAAATCCATAATTTGGGACCATTGATTATCCTTGATAATCTCTTATTGGGACCCTTGACGGAATATTTCAACTTCGAAATATTGCTTCAAGGAAGCAAGCAAGCAAGTAAACTGGAAAAAGCCGTAAGAACTTTGAAATGAGTAAAGATATTATGTTTGTATGAATGACTTGCACATGACAATTATGCAAATTTGATTTCTTAAATGACAGAAGAATCATCTTCTAGTATGTAAGACATTTTGGAAGTACTTTGTGAGTTTCAATTGAATTTTGTCCACTGTATATTAGTGTGATCCTTATAATGGAAATTATTTTATTTATAAATTACCCAGCCCCCTAATTTGTTCCAAATAAATAAAAAAAGAATATAAAATTTTTAGCCCATTGTTTTATCATTAACCCGCCCGCCCCCAAGACGAAATGTTCAATCAAATTTTGAATTTTTATAACTTGGGTGGTAGTTGATAGAAATTTTAAACGAATAAATTTAATTTTCTATAATATTTGAGCATAATTTTTGAGTGGGGCAATTTTAAATAGTATTGTGTACCACCATTTTCAAAATAATATTTTTTTTTTTTTGATTTTTAAAAAATATGTATGGAAGTTTTTTTTTGAAAATTAAATATTTCGAAAAGTACTCAATCGATTTTTATAAACTTGATACCTAACACTTTTGTGTTTTGTACAAATGCAGTAGATAGAATACATGCTGCGAGGAAAACATCAATAGGTATATTGAATAACTTTTTAAAAACGCATGCATTTTTAAAAAGGGGCCAATCGGTTGATTTTTAAAAAAGTGGGGGCCACGGGTCTCGAACGCATAAAAAGGGCCATTTGGCCACTAGTGGGGCCAAACGGCAACGCTGACTGGTAGCTATTTCACGAGTAGCACCTCGATCTTCAGACTGTTTTAGTGATGCTTGGTCTGTTTTTTCTCAAAAATTGAAAAAAAACTTTTTGCGGTCATTTGACAGCGAACCATGAACCAATGACGACGATGCACTACACAACGGACCACCAAAGCCAAACGATTCCAATGCTGGTTTTGTTGTTTATCAATTGCAACGGCACACAGTGGTCCGTTTGTTAAATTTCGGCGACAAAAATCATTTCCCACAGTAATTCTTAATACATATTAATGAAATTTGTATCACTTAATGATTTGGGGATGCTGAATTCATTGGTACTGCTTATTTTTTTCTACTTCAAACAAGGGCTTCACAATTTAGGTAAGAACATGGTCCCTAATTTCAAAATTTAATAAAAACGTAGTGTCCAAGTCAGGAACTGAGTCAAAGTTATGTTTGAAATGTCTTAAAATGTGTGCTTGAATGTATATATGTATTCGTATAAAAATGACTCCAATACTAATTTGTACAAAATTTTAAAACCAATAGCATCATATTATAAGTGTTGCCATTGTTTTTAGTATGTTTTTTTTTTCTAGTTTAAGTGATTATTTTTTTTGTAAATTGCCCCTCCCACTCAAACGGGAGGCAGTAAGATCCCCCCTTCAAAATTACTTTTTTCTTTTTTCGGTTCAACCTATATTCTCTCATCATTAATTTTATCGTATGCAAAACGCCTTGCGCATGCACAAATGCATTCAAATTTAAGCCATTTCTCGGTAGTGGACTCTGGCTAATTTTGGATATATGTTTTGGCATGTGTCATTGAAAATGAATTTCTTTTGTTACAATTTGTCCGGGGTTAGCCCTTTATTTTCCGTAGATTTACCTGCATAAATCAAATTTTAGGTAAAAAATCAAAAGTAATATCTAATTTTATTAATGTTGATATTTTTTCTCGGTTACATTGTTTAAATCTGACATCAGGCTAAGAATTCTGATAGTTGAGAGTTGGAAGAAACTAACGGTTTTTTCCAACTGTCAACATTTCATTTCAGTTTCTTTCTTTTTTCCACGTACCCATCTCGTGAGCCAACAATTTATTAGTCACTGTTGAGTTGATAAACAACAGTCCCTCTTAAGGGCCCTACATACGATCAATATATTTAATGACAACAATTATTGAAGACATTTTCTGTCAACAAAAATTGATGCAAAATTGCCACCACACTTATCAATGCAAATTGACATTAATTGTACGTAAAATTGTATGAATAGCCAATTCAAGAGTGCTACATTGGGTGACAAAGAAAAAAAGAATGAATAACAAAATTAAGAAGTAAGTAACTGGTTCCTAATAACAAATGAATTTTAAGAGAACTAAGCCGATAATCCACCTTTTCTCTTTCTATTTTGTTTTATTTTTGCCACCGACTACAAAACTCATAAAGTCAACATGACCAAAACATTAAAGTTTTGACAGTTACATTGAAGAAAACCAAATCGATTCTGATTCTCATCAATGTCGTCAATGTTCATTGACAATGATATTGAAGAGCATACGAACGGTCAATACTCAACGAAAAATGACTTTTTCACTGAATATTGACAATAAACATTGATCGTGTGTATGGTTCTTTAAAGAGCGGTATTTTGGATTTTGAATTTTCTCATTATCGATTGAACGTATGATTTAAATTCAATTTCCGAAAACTTAAATAATATTGCATACAAAATTTTTAAAAAGTATTTTTTTAATTTTAAATTTATCAAGTTTCAACATCGCCTCTTTGAAATACGCATTGGCATCGGGTTTGTGGTGGTAAGTGGAAAGTCCCAGGCTCAAATCTCAGAAGAACCAAGTAAGACAAATATTTTTTTTTTAATAATAAATTTCAAGCCGAAAAGAAAGCAGCTGCAATACTCTTACAATAAATTTAATAGAAATGAAGCCCTACAAATGCAAACCATATATTTTTTTGGGTGTGGCAGCGTTGCCATAAGCACAGATTTATGTGCATTTTTCAAAATGTTCGTCCTATCCACAAACTTTTGAAGAACTTAAATTGGCACTCGTGCCTAGTTAAATATTTTGTTATTCTATTGCTTCTCTTTTGTTCGTTTTAAAAAATCAGTCGGGGAGAGTACGATAACTTAGGCGCCAAGAAATGATAACGGTTTTTAGTAGAACAGTTCAATACCCGTTTGGTCAGTAGGGGCATTTTCATAAAAAAAGTACTTAAAGAATAAAAAAATAACGGTAATACTTACAGGTAAGTTTTATACTTTTTTTAAAGCCAATACTCCGTTCTATTTGCTAATTTTTAAATCAAGTGAAATCTATGCATGGTTTTTGAAAAAATGAATTTTAAACTCAAAATTTGCGAGAAAAAAGCATACAAAATAGGTTTAAAGTGTAATTTCTCAAAACTGTAAGATTATATATCATTTTTTTTCTGAAATTCGTTGCTTTAATTACTTCTTAATCAAAAACTGAAAACTAGATGATTATATGTCTTCTAGTTTTTGAGAAAATTGAAAATTACTAAAACTACTACCGTACAAAACTCGAATGTTTGCTCGTTTTTTTTATGATCTAAGTGGGTATGCATACTTTGAACATTTCAACTGCTTTGTATATATTTGCTTAATCCAGATTCTTTAAATGCAAAAGAAACTTTGCATACACCCAACCTCGCACCTACCCCAAATCCTATAATGTGCCCAGGCAGGGGGGTTGCAGGGGGGCAGCATTCCCCCCCATACATACCTCACTGTTTATAGTACGTCAGCCGTAATACGTAAGCAAGCAAAAAACAAACATCCCATACAAAAATAGTTATAGTAATTATCGATTTTTTCAAAAACTAGAAGACATAGAATTATCTAGTTTTCAGTTTTTGATTAAGAATTAATTAGAGCAACGAATTTCAGAAAAAAAAATTATATATAATTTTACAGTTTTAATAAATTACATTTTAAACCTTTTTTTTATGCTTTTTTCTCGCAAATTTTGAGTTTAAAATTCATTTTTTCAAAAACCATACATAGATTTCACTTGATTCAAAAACTGGCTAATAGAACAAAGTATTGGCTTTAAATAAAGATATCATACTTTGTTGTAAATATTACCGTTATTTTTTAATATTTTTTTTACATTTTTGGTACTGTTTTTATGAAATTGCTCCTCCCACCCAAACGGGGTGAGATAGACCCCCTCCCGTAGAAAAAAATGCTTGTATTGAGCAGTTCTACAAAAAACCGTTATTATTTCTTGGCACCTAAGTTATCGTACTCTTGCCAATCAGTCAATATCTTCTATAATTCCGCTGTACGTTGTCTTTTTTTTTCAGTTATTTTTAAGTCATTGAATACTGAAATTGTGTGAACGCAGTCATCTGTCAAAATAAAAGTTTGAGTATGAATATTGCAGTTACAGCTATGAACATGAAAACAGCTGTGGTTTCACACATAATGTTGAATGCATTTGGTTCTAGACTTTTAAATTAAAAAAATAAAACATTAAGTGAAAGCCTAAATCTTAAGCATTTGTTAAGAAAGAGAAAACTATAGATACATTTTGAAGTGCTATAAACCGAAAGCAAGTGAGTTGTTGTAGAAGAAATGTGTTTGTAAAGTTTTTTTTGCAAAAGTGGGCCATAGTAAACACTTCACTGATGAAGTGATGAGCAGTGCAATTTAATTCTGTCCCTGCTCAGAGAAGGCAAGTCAAACCAGGAAATGCAGCACATATGCTTAAATGATCTCAAATTCAATAAAATATGCGCAAAATACAGAAAGAAGAGATGGAAAAAGAAAAATAAAACCCTATGACGATAGAAGGATCGTGCGATTGTCTAAAGAGAGTCCACAAAAATCGGCAATCGAGATTCATTAAGAGCTCAATCTGTCTATGACTGGTATGGATGGCCTGGTGAAAAATAATCTCAGCGGCAAAAATGTATTTTGTGAACTTACTTGGCTTCAGAATTCCAGAGTTTAACAGACCTTTCTTCATCGAATAGGCTTAATTCGACACTATTTCTTTTTATTTTGGCTTTCTTTCTTTTGACATTCAGAATAATCATGGTCTAGTTCTATTATAGAATTTTTTTAAATATTGGCATTTGTTGGTCAATATTACTTTACGTTATTCCAGTAAAGATACATACATATGTATGTACGAATGTATTTTAAATTGCTACAGCATTTACATAAGATTTGATATTAAATACTTGAGTTAAATTTGCGTACTTCAAGTTTTTTTTGAAAATCGATGAATGTCTATCACAATCAAGCGACTGGGAACGTAAAATAAATTAGGTGTTCATACATTTCCTTCTACTTCGAATAACAAACAAAAACACATTGGCAATAAATTATAATAATTATTATTTAAAGGAGTGACGAGTGCGAGCTATAAAACGTGATTTTAATTTAAAATAAATCTGTACTGCGGTATTTGCCCCCAAAACAATGCAACCTAAATTAAATGAGCCTATGCCCAGGCCCAGGCCCAGGCACTTCAGCTAAAGTGTGTATTCCAAAGTTCAATGATCTAACAATAAGTGATATACTTTAAGGTGATGTATTTTAAGGTAATACTGGGCGGGGAAACAATAACCTGATTTTAAATGTAAAAAAAGAAACAAATACAATTTTTATTTAGTAATTTATTTTATTAATGTTTTATTGTGTTTGATTGTTTAAATATAGAGGAAAGAAGACAAATTCCAGCTTAAGGTGGATAAATGTCTTTAATAATGAAACAAGATTCAAAAGGTGAACAATATGACGTGCATCGTGCATTTAGATAACGGTGAAAATAATAACTAGAAGCACTCAAACCAAGTACTCCAAGTAGTGAAAGCTTTCCAGTTTCTTGAGTTCAATAAGCTAACAGTTAGGGCAATAACTGCGGACTCAAGACAGAACTGGTATTTTTATAAAAGAACGAAGCATTCCAATTAAAAACAGACTATACAATACAGCAGTCCAGTGACCCTAACAGTTATCTCAACAAAAGAATTCTAGACGGAAAACCCGATTATAAGCACAGATCAAGTAGCGGCCTTCACCGACCGCGAGGGCCGAGACGGTTGGGCGATGGGGATGGTCAGACATCTTTTCAGATAACCCATCCTTAAATAGACTAATTACGCTTCCAAATGTCAGCAGTGTCTTTCAAGGCTTGCATTTACAAAGAATCATGTCAAATGTGATTAAGTAAATATGGGAATATTGATATCTCCAAAGATAGTCGGGCAGCAATAAAAGCGTTTTTATCAATCTTTACAAATTCAAAACTGTAGGACCGTTCGTTGCTACAACGAGTCCATACCACTCAAATCAACAAACACAGTTATCCTTCCATGGGTCCCAGGCCCAGGACACCGGGATCCACGATATAAATATATTAGATCCAAATGGCATATAAGCTGGCCAAAAACGGGTCATCTCTTAATCCCAGCCAAACCGAATTTAAAATAAAACGTTACTCTTATTTATTAATATGAAACAACATAATTTTCAATTTAAAAAAATTGAAATGTGAACTATAGCACCAAAACGTCATACTTGTTGAAATGCAGATGAAAAAGGGGCGTCATAATTTAAATTAAGATAAATCTGGTGCATTAATGAGTGACACATGATGATGATGTGTCGCAATTTGTATCAGCAACACGTTTTTAAAAGATTTATTAATTTATTTTGTATTTTGAAATATTATAGTAAACAGCAAATATCCATGCAAGCGAACTAGGCAATGGATTGTGGGATTTGAAGCTTTTTAAAATTAATTTATCACCATAATAACGATTAAAATAATTTGTTATGAAGAGAATAATAAGACACAGGTGACATGTTTTTGAGGAAAAATAACAAAAAAAAAAATATAAATATCAAACTGCAACACAATCTCGTGGGTTTATTGTTGTTATCAGGTTTGCCAACTGTCATTCACATTGTTCCAGTTGAAATTTCAGGTTACACGACTGACAAGTTACATAGTACAAATAATAAGAATATATACATTTATTTTATCTTAAATGATGATTTATATCGGATTAACAAGACTGACAAATTGCCAGAATTATTGCAATATAAGGGTCATTATTTCATTGCTTTATTGGTTTTGGAAAAAAAATTAAGTACACATTTAACTAAACAAAAAATAGTTTTTGAATTCGGGAAGAACAAGGCTAATTGAATAAATTATATTTTGATGAGGAACATCTAATGGAGCGGGTAAATCGATTTTGGGCATGACTTAATAAGTTACGAAAAGGGGAAGCATTTTTTTTTTATTTCATTTATAATCGCACTCACTTAAAAAAGTTGTCGTAATCTTTTTTACATTTTTCGACAAGAAGAGTCCAAGTGGAAGAAATGTGCATCCATATCCATGTCACTCGTACTCAGTCTTGTATTCTCTCATTCACAATGAAAAATCTAGTAAAATAGATAAGGGTGTTTACACATGCGCTACTGGCGCTTCTTTTGACGGTTTAAGGACAAGCTTCACGTGAGGCGACTCATTTTGACGTTTCTTTTTTTTTAACTCAATCTTATCTCTTGAAAAGAGAGAGGTAGAGCCCTCCACGAATACGTCAGTGTCAAGCAGCTAAATCAGTTTTGAGGGAAAACATTGGCGGCGGCAAATCTAATTGAATGCAAAATATTTCTTGAAAATGCTTAATAAACAATTATTGATCAATTTTATAAACTATTATCCACATATATTGCATAAAAGTGAAATAAAACAAAGTGCCATTACAAATAGAAAGAGATAGCTTGGAAGAAAGCTCTATGCAAAGTGAGGCAGAACGAACGGCTAAATGAGAAGCACTTTTTCATGACAAGTTAACTCTTGGAGGATTTGTCAGTTCCTCGCAAGAGGCAGTACCTCGGATAAAACATTTCTGTTTTTAGGTGGCACGGCTGGGAATCGAGCCCACACCTTCGGCATGACAGCCCTACGCTCTAACCATCATGCCACGAGGTACTACAAGATGACGATAGAGAGAAAAAAATGTTAGTAAAGCATACGCATAGACATATTGGAGCGCGTCAGTGCGTCAGACATTGATAATGTATATGGCCCGCGTCTTTCTAATAACGGAGGTATGTTAATCTGCCGGTTTGCGTGGTGGGAGTGGTCATATGGGAGCATAGAAATTGGAAAACAAAAGAATTTACTCGAGCGCGTCACATATTAAGAGGGGATGCTAAGAGGGGATGCTAAGTGACACCTAAGGATGGTCGCATTCATAAGACTGACGATTTGGATGTGACGCAAGCTTGCGGCAGCTTTTTGGAAATGCAAACAAAAATCGCCATTTTGAAATACACGAGGGCGTCAGATTTTGATATATGTATATGGTTCAACTTGTTCTTTATCAGCTGAACTTTATTCTGACGATTATGTGGAGGGGTTTTCTTAATCTTTTTTTTTTTTTTTTTTTTTTTTTTTTTTTTTTTTTTTTAACCTATCAAAGATGTTTCGACAGAATTATTGAAAAGACTTTTGAAACCGGGTCTGTTTCAGTGTCGTTGTTTGCGGGTATATTTTTGGCCGCTATTTGGGCATATGTTTCTGTATTTCCTTGCTTTGATATATTCTCCGAAGGTATTGACACTGTTTTCTTTTCCTTACGGATACTAGGTTTTGGAGCTTTACTAGATTTGGAAGTCTTGGGAATTACGGTTTCTATTTGCCTTTGTGGGTTTCTTTGTGTTTTGGCAGATTTCGATCGCCGCTTTTGTAATTCTTTAGCTACTTCGCAGCCTCTATAGTTTGCCGGGTGATTTCCATTACAATTAATGCACGTCGGTGGACTTTCACTTTTTCCGATGCAGTCAACGGTTAAATGCTTTCCGGCGCATTTTACACACCTTGGCTCTTTTTTGCAATAAGTTTGGGTGTGATTGAATTCTTGACAGCGTTTACACTGAGGGACTAACCTTGTGCTCTTTCTTAGAGGTTCGATCTTAACTACGATGTTTAGAATTGTTTTGATTTTATAAATTTCATCTAGTTTTTCAGTCTTATCGAACGAAAGTATAAATAGTGGAAGACCACGCTGTACCACTTTTGTTTCACCCTCTTTTGTCTGTTTCTCTCTTTTGACGATGTTAATTGCATCTAAGATTTTGAATTTGCGCTCTTTTAGATCACTAATGATATCGTCTTTTGAACATGATGCGTGTAAGCCTCTCGCCACAACACGTAAGGGTCTTTCCGACTTATTTTCATAGGTATACCATTCTACTTTTTCTTCGTTTAGTTTTCGCGACAGAAGGCGATAACTTTCGGGGTCTTTCACACATACTTTCCATTTGTTGTTATTGAGCGAAATAACTTTAAAAGCCGATGGTAGTAATGCCTTTAATATGGTTTGCAACTTGTTATACTCCTCAATACCGATAACATTTATCGGTGGCGGGGGCCGTTCCTTAACAGGTTTTTCTTTTACTGTCGCATGTTTTGGTGAAACTATTATTTCAAAAGACGAGGCTGCCTCAGGTGAAGAGCCAGCTTTACGCTTTTTACTTAATCTTTTCTTTGAGGACTTTTCCGTTTCACGTGCTAGCTCTTCTTCGTCTGTTTCATATCTAGAATTATTGACTTCTGGCAAGCTAGCTTTGGAGTTTATTTGAGAATTTTTGCCTTTCAACATCTCATTTTCTTTTCGAAGAAGATCGACTTCTTTCTTTAGCTCTTGATAAAGTTCCATTACTTCATCAAGTCTTCGTCGAAGTTCGTTATTATCTTTTTCAAGATTTTCTGTTTTATCTGAGTCTTTTTTGGCGCGCGCTGGCGTGACGGGTGGACTCTTTTGCCCGAATTTGGATGGTTTTATACTCGATTTAGATGGTGGTGATCGAGATACCCTTGCACTTTTTAGGAAGGGATTTATTAAATGCAATAATTGGCTCTCCCCAGAATCCATAGAGCCGACCTCCGAAGAGGGTGGATTTTCCAGTGAACCTGGACTGCCACCTGGGGTACTATATCTTATTGTTTTGCTCATTGCATAGTTATGTATACATCAATCTCAGTATACGGAGTTTGGATTTTAGTCGCCTCTTACGACAGGCATGCCTACCTCGGGTATATTCTTGCCCCTTACCCGCAGGGGTAAGGGTTGTCTGACGATTTGAAAATAGAAACATTTTTATTCTGGATTTTTTTTTATTACTGGGGAGAGTACGATAACTTGGGCGCCGAAAATTGATAACGGATTTTTGTAGAAGGGCCAGACACAAGAATTTTTTGCTATAGGAGGGGGGACTATTTCACCCCGTTTAAGTGGTAGAGGTGAATTTCTAAAAAAAAAACGACTTAAATGAAAAAACAAATATAGTACGGGGTGGTTAAATTTCATTATATGGTGCTCTGGAAATAATTCAAACTTGCAGTTTGACTTTGATATTCGAAAGGGTATTCGTACAGGAGCCGAAAACCACATTTTTCAGAATTGCACCTATAGTCAGTTGGCCACCATTTTGTTTTTAATGTCCTTTTTTGTTATCAGACGTAACTCTATTATTTTTGACGCTACGAAAAAAATTTTTGAGACAAACTTGTAGAAAATTTTATTGTCTACAAAATTTGTTAGGTAACTTTTTTCGATAAGTGCTTTTTTTAAAAAGTTATACTACATTTTCTTTGACTTTGGTATATTCATCATCTCTTATTTTTTTGTTCTAAAAAAAAAAATTCGAGAAAGTTATAGTCCTTTCAATTATGTATATTTTTTGCCTTAACAGTTTTGTTATGCGACTTACGGTTCCCACCCTGTAGCGCATATTAGTAGTAGACAACTGTATAGAATCATATATTTTTAACTACTTGACCTCTGCTGGTAAATAGAAACCTCGAGAGTCGAAAGCAAAATTAGTACTCGAGCCGAAAACGTCATCCTTCACAACTGCCCCTAGATTCATTTAGCCACCATTTTGGGTTTAACGTTTTTTATATCTTCGCACGTAACTCACTTTTTGTTTATGTCAGACAAAAAAGTTGTAGAACAAACTTGTAGAACATTTAATTTTCTACAAAATGTTTCTTGTAACTTTTTTCGATAAGTAGCTACTTTTTTAAAATTGTACTGCATTTTGTTAAAAAAAAAGTTTTTTTTTTCAATTTATCATAAAAAAATAAATGTCGAAATAAAAGTTGTAGGTAGACCTTTCAACAATCTATATTTTTTGCTTCATTATTTTTTTCTTATGCGGCATACCTTATGATATGATTTGTTAATAGTTTAAATTATTTACGTATAGTTTAACTATATTTCCGTTTTGTAAAATTAACTAATATCGCACTCTTATCGAGAAATGACTTCAGAACTTTTGTGAGAAATTACATAGAAAGTCCCTAATTAATATCTTAAATTTCTAAAATAATGCTAATTTTATGTTAGATAAATGTAAGATAATTTTATTGAATGTGTTTGAATGGATGTAACTTCAAAACGGCTGTATTAATCTACGACTAGCTGGCCCGCCCTGGCTTTGCTCGGTTAGGCAAAATTTTCGAATGACATCCTCTACATATAACCTTTCAAATCAGATTCCATATTTTACAAACCCCATTTCACACTATAAGTAATTAAATTTTGAAATGTCTTTAGTCCTAAAGCCATTAAGAATAGCCTTCCCAACTCAGAAAGTATTTTAAATCATATACTCATTTTTAATGTCTACCCCATTTTACCCTATGTATGAAGACAACATCCTCTTATTAACTCTATCAAACAGAAATTGAATTTTTGTTATCTCACACCATTTTTGTTTTTACCCCATTTATCCCTACAAATTGAATTTTTTAACCGTAAAGCCTTCCCCTTAGAATAACCAAAAAAAACTCACAAATACCCCAAAAAAAGTACAGACACTTAGATTTTAACGTTGCAATAAAATTTAGCCTATGTTACTCAGGGACATTATATCTTTCTATTTATTAAAGAATTTTAAGGATCGGTTGAATATTTCCAGAGATTACCTTCTACATAGGTACAAACAAACAAACAAACAAATAAATGCTTCATCTTTATAATATAGTAGGTATAGATATATATATAGAAGTATAGATATAGATTAAACATATCAAGACCTTTTGTGTAGAAATTTCAATTTTCTATAAGAAAAAAGTATGTAGTTAGTTTAAATACTTGTTATTATGCATAAAGTTATAAAATTCCAAATACAAACAGGACTTTTCTCCCATACAAATCGTATGGAAAACCGAAATCTGCGACGAGGCATGTCTAAACATGATTTTTAAGAACCCAAATTTTCACAAACATCTTTTTTCGCTTAACTAAAACTTTTGAGCCTGTTTGGAAGAAATTTTTTTTTTTGAAACAGTCTAATAATTATCATAAATCAGATTCCATTTCTTTGTTGTTCACTCGTTTTTGTAGTGAAAAACTCTATGTTGAGGGTGGGGTGGAAGAGAGCTATGCCGTCAATTATTTGTTTGAGTATAGCCAATCATGATACGAATATAACAAAACAAAATTATATCAAAAATAAAACATCCAATCCTGTAGATACGGATTTCTTGAATATACATATATGCGCTACAGAAGTAGAGGTACCGCATAAGAAAAATATTGAGGCAAAAAATATAGATAATTGAAAGGACTAGAACTTTTACCTCGACATTTTTTTTTTTTTTTAGAACAAAAAAATAAGATATGATGAATATACCAAAATCAACCCCTACTGTTCTTAAGAAAATGTAGTATAACTTTTTAAAAAAAGCACTTACCGAAAAAAGCTACTTAACCTTTTCAGGGACGATTTTTTCACATGAAAACCAAATCCAGTTAATTCATTTTTACTTTTAATTTATTGAAATAATATCAAAAACAATTCATTAGTCGAAAAAAATTTTTTTTTTTTATGTTTTCACGAAATATAAAATGTACACATATGAGGCCGTTTAGCTTTAATGGATCTTTTTTTATTAAGAATAAAAAGATTTCATACACACCGGTTCGCAAATATAGCGAGTTGTTTTGATGCAATTTTTTTCACGACACCTTGGAGAACTTTTCAGTTGCATTTTCTTTAGAAAATGTCCATAGGAGTCAATTCTGATTTATGTAAGAACCTAAGTCCAGCTTCTTACTTTTCAGGAGGTGGTTCCCATGCAAAGCTGGGTTTGCCTAGTTTTTAGTTCTGATCATAAATTTGAATTTTTGTGTAAGCCAATGAAGTTTTAAAGTCTTCTAGACCGATATGACTTTTTAAGCAAAATCCACAAATTGACGATTGCTTCATTCAAAAAATGAAAAGCAATTTTATATTAAAATTTTGTTGTTCTGTCTTTTTGCAACTATTTGGCCACCTTTCCAAACTTTGCTTACACGCATAATAGCTTTGGGACAAATACAAAGAACAAAATATTATTTTTTTTAAGTAAAAAAAGTACTGCTCAACGATAACCGTACACGCATGTGGACATTTATTTTTTCTATCAAAATAGAACTTAAAATCTAAAAAGTGACTTGAAATTAGTGTAATACGTTTAATGAATACTATATATACTAATTCCCTTGAGTTTTTTTTTAATATTTTTTTTTCTTCAAATTACACGAATGAGCTTTTCTGTCGGGAGTCCACATTCAAATTGGAAAATCTTTAATCCTACATTTAAATTAAATTATTTGTATCAATAGTTTTCAAAAAATTTGCATTCAAGCTTCCAATTGTGAAATGGAAAACTAAATTTTCTTTTTGTGATCAATGCTCTTATTAATTCTGACTTGAACACAAACAACTGAAAGCTTGTATAAGTCTTCTAGTTTTTGAGATACATAATTGAAAATTACTGATGCTACTTTTCTATTTCTAATTTTTTTTTGTATAACTTTGGTAGAAAAATGTTCTCTTTTTTCTACTTCAGTGCAGCTGTACACACCACACTTTATTGACGATTTTTGATACTTCGGGTTGTGAAAAACGGCAGATTGTACTTTTCCCGTTATCGTAGAGTTATTTACTTCAAAATAGAACAAAAATTCGACCGCGCTCGAAAATGTCCAGGCGACGATATTTTTTTGCAAGTTTGTAACCGCCCACTACCTTAAGTCACGCTCAAATCGTCAGATTTTTGAAAAACACACCTTTCAGCAGTTAGTTAACCGACCCTATCTTAATCTGACGCGCTCGAGTATTTTGAGCTATCGATTTTTTTTACTAATCTGATACCCTGCCCTAGGCACCCGGTCCTACATTGAGGACTGATATATATTGGAGGTACTCAGCAGGGTACCCCCCCTTATACTAATCTGACGCGCTCGAGTAAATTCAAAAATCCCCTAGTGGGCTCCCCTACTAACAGTCGGAAGAATACGTACGAAACCGATCGACTAAAAGGAATTCATGTGACGCGACTAAAATTGCGATTTCGGTATTATTCTACAATTCAAAACACAATTTGGCACTTGCAAGTGTCTCAACTTTTTGTAACTTGCGTTCCGTCTATTGTATTCCTGCGGTAAACAGCACAAAGAACGCGGCGTGCAGATTTTTTGTCTGCACTATTAGCCCGTTCTCTGTTTGGAAACGCTCTTTATTGTGACTTCTTTTTTCAGTATGTAAAAGATTTTTCAACAGTGAACTGTGTATGCAAATAACAGAAATAATATTACTGTCTTGCTCGAATAAGAAACGCTCTTTTAGTATCTAACAAAACTTATGTCATATTCAATTGGTTTATTAATTTAAAAACCATCTGTGACGCATATTTTATGTAGAGACAAAAATTCCAGTTCCAATGTTTCACATCTGCCAGGAGGCGTCCCACGACGGCTCAATTTTTTAATATTTTTAAAGGGATCAAAATTCAATGAATTACATACATATGCATTTCTAAATGAATGTTTAGCAAAAAAAAAAAATATAGACCGAGAGCTGGTGAACGTTTTACTCAAAGTGCTTTATACCGCTCCAAATTTTGTGGGCGTACTATTTCCATCAGTGCAAACTTCTGGGTTGCAACCTGGCAGCGATACCACGGCTCCTTAATTGGTGGTCAAAATGCACATTTAAAATGCAAAACAAAAAAAATCGTTTTATACCTCCCTAAGTTTCGTTAACTTACACATACAAACAATATGCCGTCAACTTGGCAGCGCCACGACTAGGGATGAAACGATACAAGTAAATACAAGTACATACTCGATACTTTTGTTTCGATACCAAATACTTTTGGAATCGATACATTTAGTTGCGATACCAAGTGGTTATCGAATAAAAGTACTTGAATCGAATGGCAGCAGTGATGCCAGATGAGATTTCTAGAATCCCACCAAATTCCAAAAAAAAATCCCACCATTTTTGTATTGAAAGAACAAAAAAACCACCATAACCTTTTCTGCTACAAATATTTCCTAGATATACAAAAAGAAGAATGTTGGCTCTGCACTCTTGGTACTTCATATTGGCAAAAAAAGTATGTCATCTTATTGGTCTGTAATTGGTGAAGAAAGTTAACTTAACTTATCCTAGAAATTAGTCAGCCCTAGAAAACTTGTAATCAAGATTTAAAGTTTCTTAAAGTCACGTATAATTTTTGCCACCTCATTTGTGGAATATTCACCATTTTGGTTGGAAAAACCACCAATCTGGGAACACTGAATGCAAGTATAAAATTTATTAGGGTTTATATTTTTCGTTTCTACTACTACTACCATTGTTGTAGTATATTTCAATATTTCAACATAATAAATAATCAACTTTATCCATAAACGTATTTTAGAGACTGCATAAAGTTAGAATGCCTTTGAACGCGGAAATGGCTATATGTGACATTAAATACAGTTAAATATAAAGTGTAATAGATTTTTCTTTTTGGGACTTTATATATGACAAAAGGGCATTGTAACTTGAAGAGTTGGAAAATGTTTTATGATTAAGGATTTACGCAACGTTGAATACGGACTTATAACTATTCACCTGTTGAGAGGTGTATTAGCGAATTCTAATGAAAACGGCTGAGTACGAGTATGTAGTTATAAACATATTATTTATTTAAACTGAACTCAATACAAAATGGCGTATGACAAAGTCCTCAATATGTCACTGATGAGTCCAAGTGAGTAAGCCGGACGAAACGCCAATTTGTAGGACTAAAGGCCATAAAAAGCTATTGTGAATCATATTATTTAGCTTAATCTCACAGTTAAAATAATTATGGCATATACAAAACATTTTCCACTCAACATTTGAAGCGTCTGGATTCAGAAAGGTTCAAGAGAAGTTTAGAGTTATAAGCTTTTACAGTTTTACGTTTATTACTTTTTTTTTGATAAACTAATAAAAAAGACTATCAAAAAAGACAAAAAAGTTATAATTATTGGTATCACTCCTTTTGTAATACAATTTTCCTGTTCATGAAAAAAACTAAAATTAGTTAAAATTGCGTTTTCAACTCAAAAAAGCGTTTAGTAAGTGATCTTAACCTCTTTTGCCTTCAAAAAACTCAAAGCCAACTTTGTAGTTAATGAGAATAGAGCCACCATGAAAAGACTTAAATTAAAGTGTTCGCTTAACACCTTAATAACTTAAAATAAATCTGCCTAGGCACACAGCGAAGGTCAAAATTATCATGTGCTATTATTTGAGGATGTGAGTGCAAAAGATGTTTAAGCCTTGATTTAAAAAAAAGCTCAAAGTTTGTCTCTAATGTCTTAATTTTTTGAGAATCTAACCATTTTGACAACAAACGTATATGTATACGTATTCATGTAGGTTTCGGATCAATTTAAAACCAAATCAAATCATCAAAAAAAAGGATGCTCGTATTTGTCTTTTATTTGGAGTAATTTGCTTTATTTATAAATTTGAATAATAGTACGTACACGTCACAGTGTACCATTTTAATAAAAGCCGAATAGTCTTTTATTACTTGAAAGAGGATGGGAGTTCGAATGTCAGTTGCAGTTGGCAATTATTATTAATAATAAGAAGCATTATAGTACAAGCTTAAAAAGGAAGGTTGAAATTGCATTTGCAACTAGGTACAGTTTGACAAAAAAAATATTAAGAGAAAAATGTATTTTAATAATACAGTAGCAAGCCACCGGCAGGATCTTTATTTTCTCACTTTAACTTTTTGTTGTTGTGATGTTTTTGTGGTTATGAACTGTAGAAAATAACTTACAAAAGAAATTATCCCCCAAACTTTTTATTAAAATTTACCTGACGAAAGGGTTGGCTTTCATTTCTGTGAATTTGTTCTTAAATCTTTTTAATATTCATATTTTTAATTGTTTTGGCACATAGCGTTGTTTTTATTTGTATAAAAATTAAGTTTTCAAGTTTAAGCTACATTTGGGATTGTGATGTTCATCACTTTTTATTTGAAAAATTGAAAACTTTTGATTTATGGTCACTTTCAATCAAATGTGTAGTGTTGTTTTCAACTCAATCGAACAGTTAACTTTGATTTTAAACTTTTGATTAACTTTCATTTTTAGATTTTGTTGTTCAGCGCCAGAAACTTGAAAACTTCCAATTTGGTTGCACTTACCCTTTCCCATCTTTTTTGTCAGCTCTGAAGCACTTAATCATAAGAGTGCGTGTGAACCATTGGAACGTTTTATTCGAGCTGTTTTGCTATCAATCTCGGTGCTTTAAAATTTGTGTGGTAATTTACTTTGTTCTTTTTCAAATTTCGTCTCCCAGTTCATTTACCGTATTTGAACGACAGTTTCGTGCGTGTGCGAATGCCTTACTTTGTTACTTGAATTTAAATTATTTTCTATTTCTTAACTTAACGCTTAACCACAATCACGCAAAACATGAAATATGATGGCACGAGACAAAGCATTAATTTTTAAACGTTTCAAGACGTATATCACCGTTGACTACAATCCTCTGTGTGAGTTATAACTACAGCATTTTACCAATCATTTAAAATAAGTCTCAAGACTAGTGGTCTGCTTTAACAATTTTTCTAAGATTCATGCATACATAGTATTGGAATTCAGGACATATTGTTTCTGGAGATAGCGAACAAGTATCTTCATTATGAACTATTAACCCTCTCGGTATTTTAAGGCAGAACTACATTTGTTCTGACATATTTTATTAACCTTTTGTAAAAAAGTTATATATTTAAAAAAATAAAAAATAGTGACAGCCAGAATAACACTCTCAACCATTCCTGGTGTGTGTGTGATGTATTTATCGGTATGAATAGAGTTACATTATTATGTAATTACAAATATTTTATAGCTTAAACTTATTCCTTTATTTATCGAATACACACTATTAATATTTATACAACAAAAGAATAAGTTCAGAATCTAAAAACAAGGTATAGTAACAAACAAAGCTTGCACTCATGTTTATTTTTTTGTATTAAATTTCAGTTACGGTCAGTCACTCTTGGCTAATTTATAATATTTGAAATAATGACTTACCTTTCTTGATGTTCTAGGCCTTCAAGTCCGTCTTCTATTACACTTTCATAAACACCACTTCTCTGCCGATCACCAAGCAAGCGTTGCCGATCTAAATCACCTTGCTGGAATATACAAACAAAAAATTAATTATGTACAATTTAACAGCATAAAATAGCACAGTATGATACGGATATAAGAAACATTAAATGTTTATTTTATTAAAAAAAAATGAAAATGAAAAATGGTAAATATAAATACAAATATGAGCTTAATCGATTGTTTATTTTTGTAGGTCAATACATGATCAGACAACTATCATTAATAATAATTATTAATACTTTTATTTGATTTCTATCCTTTTAAGGGGATTGATCTAGCAGGCTGCACGTCTTCTTTTTGTCAAGGCTCTGGAAAGTTTTCTCTAGGAGAAATCTATAGACTAGAGTTATGGACTGGTTAACAGAAGTTTATAAGATCGAAAAGGAGCAACTTTTTCTTTATATTTTTTTCCCACTCGAGGCAAAAAGTTAATAACTGCCATTTTTAGCATTAATCTAAATTTGGTAGTAAACGTGCTTCACAAACACCACGATCTTTACTGTCAATTATTTGAAAAATTAAAAAATTGCATCGAAATTGCCTGCTTTTTTTATTGCCAACCATCATCCACCAGTAAGTAATTCCCTTTTGTTTAATTAAAATTTCTTTGATGAACTGATATTGTTGGCTTCGGTTCCGGTAGTTGGTTTTAACATTGGGGACCTGCATCGTGCTTGATCGGGAAACTATTGACTGCTCAGAACTTGGGCTGGGCCAGTAGCGCAACAATCAGTCACGGTGAAGTGCTTGTTTAACCTCCTCGTGGTGGTCCCCGGGCAACTATTTGCGTATCCCTATATACGTTAGTAGGCTAAACTTACAAGTGCGAAAGGCCTAGCTTTCTAGAATAGGTTTCGGAGGTTAGCATTCTTCGAAACTTCCAACAAAATTGATCACTTCGCGATCAGTCGGCGATTTAGAAGCAGTCTCCAGGACGTTAGAAACAGAGGAGGTGCAGACATGGGAATTGCCCGGGACCACCATTTGATGGTTGCTACCGTAAGACTACGAACAGCTGCAGTTCGGAGCTCCCAAGAAAACACCCGAATGCCTAAGTACAACAGCGATAGACTTAAGGATCCCGCAGTCCGCCAACAACTAGAGGACCAACTTTCACAAGGTTTGAGAGCAATCAGTAGCACGGAACCACCTTCATCGAAAGTAAAGTCGGTCGGTCGCAAGGAAGAAACAGTGCCTGGCTTTCTGAAGAAACTTGGGCTAGGATCGAAGAAAGAAAACAGCTCAAAGCTCGCATTGAAGCAACTCCAGCAGAAGGCAGAAACGAGCTAGAGTCTGCGTATCGCATGAAGATGAGAGAAGTTCACCGTAGCGTGCGACGTGATAAGCGTACCTATATCAACGCATTGGCAACAGAAGCAGAAGAGGCCGCAAGCAGGTGTGACAGTAGGACCGTCTACAGGATTACCAAAAAGCTTACAGGTGTCCAAGGCTCTAAACAACACCTGATAAAGGACATAGGTGGATCACTGCTAGTTTCGGATGAGGACTAGCTCCAAAGGTGGAAGGAGCACTTTTCTGCGGTTTTAAATCGCGTTTTCACCACTAAAGTCAACCCAACACCCAATGACCCGTCCGTAGTAACAAATTCCCGATTACCCACTGTTTCCCCCAGTAGAGAAGAAATTTTAACCGCAATTAGAGGACTGAAGAACAACAAAGCGATTGGACTTGACGGTATTCCCGCAGAGCTCTTACGAGCAGCGCCAACAACATCGACTGAGTTTTTGTACCCACTCATAGAAAGAGCTTGGGAAACAGAGAGTTTTCCTGAGGAGTGGAAAAAGGGAATGATTGTCAAGCTCCCAAAGAAAGGAGACCTTATGCAGTGCGAAAACTGGAGAGGAATTTGCGTGCTGCCTGCTGTAGCGAAGGTTATAGCAAGAATCGTCCTAGAGCTAATAAAAGACCACCTAGAAGACACGCTTGACGCCGAACAAGCAGGTTTCCGCACTGGGTCTTCCTGTGTGGACCAAATCAACACCTTGCGGATCATCATCGAATAGTGCGTTGAATATCGATCACCACTTCACCTGCTGTTCATCGATTTCGAAAAGGTGTTTGACAGTGTCAATAGATAATTTATTTGACTTGCCTTGCGGAGGAGGGGCATCCCGGATTAATTGATTGCTATTATCAAGGCTACATATGAAGGATCCAAATGTCACGTTCTGCATAAAGGAAGATGGTCAGAGGAATTTGAAATCCAAAGTGGGGTTAGATAAAGTTGTATATTGTCACCAATACTGTTCCTGTTGGTAATAAGTGATGTGCTGCATGCAGCTTTGTCGACTGCATATGGAGGAATTCAGTGGAATCTGCAATCACAGCTGAAACATCTGGACTACGCGGATGACGTATGCTTACTCTCTCATAGGATCATGGATCTCCATCAAATAACAACAAGGGTGGAGAGAGAAGCTGAAACCGTCGGGCTCAAGATCAATACGGCAAAAACAAAAAGGATCAGCCTTGGAACTTTCTCATCTACTCAAATAGATATTTCAGGACAACCAGTAGAGATGGTAGAGAGCTTTCAATACCTTGGGAGTATTGTCTCTACTGATGGCGGGACCGGGCTAGATATAAACAGCCGAATCGAGAAAGCAAAGGCTGCGTTCGGGATGCTGCCCAAAATATGGAGAAACAACGACTGTTTCGCTCCAATGTAGAATCCGTGCTTCTTTATGGATGCAGCACGTGGAAAGTAACACCTATTGAAACAAGAAATCTGCAAACGTTCGTGATAGTTATCTGCGAAATATCTTGCGGATTTTCTGGCCTAACCGTATCTCCAATGATGAACTTCGTGCGAGGACAGAACAGGAACCCATCGATTCTATAGCAGTGGATTGGACATACGCTTCGAAAAGCCCACGAGTGCATTACGAGCCAAGCGATGCAATGGAACCCTCTCACGCAGCGAGGCAGAGGAGTGGGCCGACCTAGAAGTACTTGGCGAAGAACGGTCGAAGAGGAATCTGCACAACTGGGGAAGAGTTGGAGAGAGCTGAGGTATATTTCCAGAAACCGTACACGATGGCGCGTAGGAGTAGTGGAGGCCCTATGCCCTGCAAGGGGAAACTCACGGACGTAACAGGTCCGAGGACCTAAGGAAGGAAGGAGAAAAAAATTATTGAGAATGGGCAACAAGTTTTAATACTAAAAAAGATGATCGAGTCAATTGTTGGCATTCTAAATTCAAAAGTTTATGAAAAATTTCAGATTTGGAAATATAATATTGCAAAGATTGCAGTGGGTCAAAAGTCAATTTCTTATGTAAGAAAAATAGTTATTTTTTCATTTATAAATTTTTTTGAATACATAGTTTTTTTTTATAATGGAGATTTTACAATTTGTTTTAGCGGCGGAAGAACTTTCCCTATAGTTCTAAACCATTTCAATTAAAAACTACAATTTTGAGATAACCTGATCTGTCTGATTCAGATATTTTTCTGTGAGGCTACATAACCTCTTGTAAAGAACAAAAATAAAAGCTTGGCCTTATCTGTGACTGTAGGCAGATATTACTTACACTAATCAAAAAATTGAGGGAACAAAAAAATGTTTCGGTGATTTTTTTTTTACAGGCTGTATTTCGGTGAATTATGGTCGTATTGCGATTTAAAAAAAAATGCATTTTGAAGCTTTAAGAATTAAGATTCTAGTTTTTAGATTTTTTGGCTAAAGTTTTTTAGGAGCTTTTCACGCAATCCTATAAATAATATTGTAAATTTTTTGGTCCACGGGCTTGAAAAAAATTTGTTCAGTTAGGCTGACATATGGATCAGATAGCCTGTTTATTTAGCAATAATTAGCACCACTAAAGGAGTCTGATAATCGAGGTGGCTTTTGTGAAATAGCTATAACTCCAGCCTATATACTTGGTGGTAACACACACAAGTTGTTGTTGTTCATTCAAAATTATTCAATATAAATTGATGTATAACTTGCAGCATGCACTGCACTTCTGTGGATTTCCAGTTACACACAAACCCAACTTAAAATTACATTGTTAACTTCTCTCCTTTTTTGAAGCGATGTTAGGCTAAGAAGATTAAGTGGGCTTTTATATGGAGGTAAGTGTTGAGTTGGGTTCCATGGAAGTTGTCGAAGAGCATATAAAAGGAAACGTTTTTTGAACGCTTTCAAGTTTCTTTCTAGCACTTTCATAGGTAGGGCACCAATCGCAGCTACAATATTCCAACACCGGTCTTACAAGTGCACAGTAAAGTGTTTTAAATATGTAAGGATCACTAAACTCCTTTGAGAACCTCATAATTAATCCTTGCTTTGCTGACTATTGTATCAATATGATGGTTAAATGATCAAACATTTTAACTCTATTAACCAGTGCCGAGATTCAGCTTTATCGAAGCCGTAGGGAGTGAGTGAGATGAGTCACTTTTTGTCAAAAATCGATTCAGTTAGCAAAAGGGAGTGAGTGAGCGAGTGAAATGAAATGTCAGATTACTCGCCAGATATTTCCGCAGTGACTTGGTGTATATGTTGGTAAATTTCCAGTTTTGGATAGGTATGTGTGCTTTTCACAAGAATTCCTATTCATGGATAGGAAACGAAATAAAAAACAACAACGTAGATAAAATCAACTACCCTTTTATTGATTCTTTAATTTTATTTTATTATCACATGCACATATATATATTAAATAAATTTATATTCTATTCACTTTCGACACTCTTAAACTTTTTATTTCTCAAGGGTGAAACTCACAATAAACTTTGATTATGAAAAAAAAAAATAATTGAAACAAAAGATACTCCAAACTCCATTATTAAATACTCCAATGTTTACATTGTTGTATTTGTTGTTTCATTTCGTTTTGCGTAACGAGTGGGACAAGGAGGTAGAATTTAGCTCTTTTATATTTATTCTTTGTCTCATGTTCGAAACTAAATTCGAACTTACTCATTTCACTTAAATAGCTGAATCACTTTTGCGAGTGAAGTGAGATGAGTCGGCGAGTAAGGCGAGTCATCTCATCTCACTCGCTGAAATAGCTGAATCTCGGCACAGAACATTTTCGATAAAGTAAGAGGATTCCGATAGATGTCGTCTCCGTGAGTAAGTCATTGTCTTACATTTTTTGGTGTTTAGATCCATTCCATTTTTTAAACACCACTCGGACACGTTGTCAATGTCGTGTTGTAGAAACAGATACCCATTCGAGCTATTAAAACCATAAAAAAAAGTTTAAAGTCATCACATCAGCAAACATCGAAATCTTAGTATATGTGATGACTGAGTGGATATCATTGAAGAATAGTATAAAAAGATACCATTGTATGATGGGTATAAAGTTTTTTGTATATACTGGGTATTTTTGATGGGAAAGCAAAACTTCATTAGCAATTTTTTACTAGCCAAGGCCCCACGAGTATTTGACAAGTTTTTCTCGACAAAATTTCCCCGCCTAGTCCGGTCAGGAAACCGAATTCCGTGAGCTTAGACTAGCGATGAAATTTAGCTTCGGTGCCATTTTTGTAATCCCGTCACATGGGCGTCAAAATGGCGCCCATTCTATAGTCCAGTCAGGAAACTGAAATCCCTGCGCTTTTAATGGGGGAGGGGGACCTTACTTTTATATTCGTTATATTTTTTTGACATGCTAATAGTATATTCTACGCTTTCCATTGAGTATTAACACATGTAAAAAAAAGTGTGAAGAAAATAATGTATAATAGTGTGGAAACAAAATATGAAACTTCATCACACACACACAACTTGACAAAGAAGCCGACACGATTTGACATATGTTTGTACATGGAAATATTTAGGAACAGTTCTAAAACCATCACACATTCTATCCCACTTGGAGGTTTGAGGTTATGGTGAAACTATTTTTTTGGATTCAAGTGTGGAAGCAAGTATGAAAATCATTTTCATCACACAAATTTGGCAATCGTATGAAATTCTTTCCCACTTTATTCTCACATGTGTTAATACTTTGTGAGATAGTGTAGAGTAGGGTGTCACTTTGGTATGGCGAAAAAAATACTGTTCAGATTTAAAATCTTATACCTGCCAAAAGTTGCATTAGAATCGTAGGAATAAGAATATATGAAATTTTTTTGAAACTAGATGGTGTTTTGGCTCGCTAAACAACAAGGTTTATTTTCGAAAACTGTGTTTTTAGTACTTTTTCTGTCTATTCCTTGGATACGTTTATAGTTAATCTGAGCTGATTTAACTAATTTAAATAATTTTTGCATAAAGTATAAAAACAATTAAAAAGAAAAAATGTAAGTCAATACAAATTTGAATTAAAAATTCGAAATCACTCAAAATTTATTTTTATACAATTTTCAAGTGCGACGGATATTAATAATTTTTTCTTAAATCAATTTTTACTTATCCACTCAAACTGGGTGTATTAGTGAGTCATGACCAGTTAAGTCAAAAATAAAAGTCAAGTTTCAAATTTTTCGCATTTTTAGGGTTGCCATCTAATTTTTTCAAAATTCAAAATAATTTCCTAAATCAACACACTTGCTCTTCCAAAGCCGGGTTAGCGTATACAGTCTCGAACATGAAAAAAATAGTGTCAGACCAGTTTTACGGTTGAAAGTCCTTGCCATCAGACGAGCTTAACATTTTCTAAGTAAAAAAAAATATATGCGGTTTTGCAATTTTTTTTCAAAGATCCATTTCGATGGTAAATTTTATTCTCTACAAAAAAGGTTTTCAGAATTATCTCGAAATTTTGCTCTGTTTTCGAGTTATATGCAAAAACCCAAAAAGGGTGCTTTTGCACCCCCTCTCCAAAATTCACCCTCTCATTCAAAAGCTCTACGTAGTTTTCTCATCTTCTATGACCCTTTTGAAGATTGTTACAATAAAATCCAATGAACGTCTTATTCCCTTATTGCCCTGTTTTTCAGGACATAATCAATAGCCTAAAACAAACGTTTTTGGTGTTCTTTTCAAGCTTTTTTATCGAGCCAAAGCCAATAACTTAAACGAAAATTTCAAATGAAGAATTTAATTTTAATATGTAAAGCAACTTTTGGAAGGTATTAGATGTGGAAATTACAGAGTTCAAATAATTGACACACCCTAGTGTAGAGGCACTTTAAGGATGTAATTTAGCTTGGGAGTCATTGTTATAATCCTGTCACTTGGGCGCCATTTTCAAAAATGGCTCCCAATCTGAGGAAACTAATACAATACAAAAAAAACTCGAAAATTGTCCATGATTAGAAAATACGAATGATGTCTTAAAAGATATCAAAAAAGTGGAGATTCTACTTGTTGACATAAAAAAGTATGTTCCCGAAAAGTGGCAATACTGACATTTTACCCGAAGGTGCTTCTACTCAACACCTATCTTTTAAGACATTGATAGTTTATTTGATTATGGAAATTTTCTTAGTAATTAACGAGTTTTAATTTTTATACATATTAGCATTTTTCACAGATTGAGCACCATTTTTGAAAGTGACGACTAGCGACAGGATTACAACAACCTAAACTACATTCTTAGCATGTCAAACATAAGCTACGAATATAAAAATACCCCCACCAAAAGCGCAGGGATTCCGGTTTCCCGACTGGACTACAGATTGGGCGCCATTTTACAAAATGGCGTCCAAGCAACAGGATTAGGAAAATGACTCCAAAGCAAAATTTAAATGTTAGTATCTGAGGCATTAATTCCAATCATAAAAAAGGTCCCCGCCAAAAAGCGCACGGGATACAGGAGGTTGATGCTATTTCGAAATCATTTCATTAGGCCACGAGCTCCTTCGAGTGACGAAACACTGCATCAGAGAAATTTACATTAATACAAGGGGCTCTTGACCACTGGTACCTCAAATATGGGGTCTAATTGGTCAGTAATTGGCCAAAAAAGGTCAACTAGTCCTAGAAATTCCAAAAATCTTTCGTGACCTTGAAAAAAAAATTAAATCATAAAAAAAATGTATAGGTGGCCAATTACTGAAACTAGCTGACTTTTTGTGGCCGTTAAGTGGCCATTTAAATGGCATACATTTTTTTCCTTAATGACCCAAATGAGGTGCCAAAATTTTTGTTTGACATTTAAAAATTCATTAAGAAAAATTAAGGCTAGTTACTGACCAATAAGATGGCATACCTTTTTTACGAATATCCCATATATGAGGTGCCAGTGGTGCAGAGCCAATACAAGGGCGTAGTAAGAGTAACTTATGTCGTTTTCCATTGGTTTCACTCAAGAAGACACTCATTCTGAATCCAATGGAACAGTGCTTGTTACTTCTACTCAATTTTGAAGTTTCGCCTCTGTATTAGTGAATCATTAAATAGAAACTTTTTGCTGGTACACAAAAAGTGAAATTAAAAACAATAGCGTTTCCACCCCTTACTTACAAATAATAATTTTTCTTTTTGTTTTTTCTTAATTTGTTTATTAAATTTTATTAAATTCAGTGTTTTCGAGTGCACAATTAATTCGAATGGGATGAACAAAAAATATGAAGTTGCACTGCAGTTTGTTTTGACGTTTGAGTGAATTTTTGTTGAAGTTTCGTGTTGCATGTATTAGTGCTTCTGAGTGTCTTCTGAATTCAAATCAAGAATCAATTTTCTCTCCTCAGAATCGTCAGAAGAGTATTTTTTGTGCCAATGAAACGGTTTCAGAAGCGTTCCGGACGATTCTGGACGCTTCCGGACGTTCAATGGAAAACAGCATTAAGTTAAATTTCTTGAGCTTTGCTAGTTAATTAATTTTACTTTAAAAATAAAAGATTATTCTTATAATTGAATCGTGTAGCTGATTTCACTTTATTCTGAATTATACAACTTTATTCTATTTGACAAAAAAATTGATTTGCTATGGGATTCCAACCTGGGAATTTTAATTCAAAAACCCGGTGCACAACCACTAGGCCGATTTGCAGTGCAAAAATGTGATGTGGAAAATGAATATCTTTATAAAGGGTCTTTCAATTAGGACAGTCGAGTTCTAATTGTAAATAAAACAAGTTGTGTGTGAGGTGAAAAATATTTTCATATTTGACAGGTGTTGCTTTATCAATGGGTATAGGACGCTAGATCTTATTGAATTTTAGGCATCCCTATTGAAGGAGCCTTTATACACTTAAAAGAAGGGGAATTTTGACAGAGGTGACTTAATACACAGATCTGACAAAGGATGGCCTCTGTATTGTCAAATAAAAATTAGATGTAAGGAAATAAATTGTGAAAATTAAAAAACGGTTCAAAAAGTAAAAAAAAAACATTAACAAATACAAAAATTACAGTAGCTCGTGAGATCTCAGTCATAATGATATTAGTCCGAAAAGCAAAACGGTATTAATTGGTATAAGTTATCATAGCAGGGGCGTATTATTTTGTAAGAGAGATGGAGAGAATACTTAATGCAAAATAACATTTCTCATTTTTTTTTCCTTTTTTTGAAAGATAAAAATTGCTCACCTGCATCTGGGCAAACGTATTAGGTCCATTGCTATGATAGGAATTCAAACTTAATCCATTCAAGTCAGATAGTCCGCATTCTACATCTGAATTATTTCCGTCCATTTCATGTGGATTTGAATCTGATTCGTCGTCAGCTGTAATGAAATAATAAAAAAAAAAATATAAATAAATTTTTTGAATGCCAAAAATCAAGTCAACAAAATAAGATACAAAAACAACAACAAAAGTGTGGAATCGATATTATTATAATTACAGGAGAACTCAAATGAATCGTTAATCATTGTTGATGTTTGCTGTTGACGCTTCGGCAATCATCTAAGAAGGTTATAATCAAAAAGAACTTGATACCCGGTCACGCCAGCTGTCAATGGAATTTAAATTTTCTTTTTGTTATGATTGCTTGCACAATTTTAACGAAATTAAATCTAGAAAAATCACAACACAACCTGACAATCAAGAAGAGTATTTACTGTGAGATGTCCCTGGCTCTGGCTGCAGATGCACTCTTTAAAACCAGATTCGGAGCACAAGAATACAAAAGTGAGAAAGTATAATTACGCGTGTAAAACTTTTGCCAGTTAAATTCACGTACGTACAACTACATAATTAGAAGTTTATCTTGTTCAACTAACAATACGAACTGACGACATGGGCTACTAAACACAATGGGACAACATGGTCTGGAATTTGATTCAAAAGTAAAAAAAATGGTTAAATTAGGAAATTTGACATGCTCGCTGTTCATCTTAACATTCATATATTTAAGTTTGAATATGAAATCGGACGTGGAAAAATGGCAAATTTTTCTCCAGTTTGGTCAAGGCCTTGGAAAGTTTTCCATTTGAGGAATATAGTCCAGAAAAGAAAAACTTGTTTAAAACTCATGAGGCCCTTGCTAGTGAGAACTTGCAGGGTACGTTTTGGTATCCCATCAGAAAAACTAAAATTCTATAATTCTATATACAGATTGTCCTGTAAATAATGGATAACCTTGCAACTGGTTATAGCAGGCCTTATGACCTTTCCAGAAAAAAATATAAAAAAAATATTTTTCCAGTGGTTACTTTGTTATGATGTTTTTTCCAAAAGTTGTTAACAAGTACTACTTTCCTCAAATACGTGAACGCTACGACCATGGATGAACAATTTTTAATATTTTCTTATTTTTGTAATATTCGAGAATAACTGTTGTAATAGATAGGTGGTAAAATTTAATAGTAGTTATTGCATTTTTTTTATTATAATTTTCTTAAATATTTTTGTTAGTACAAACATTTATTTTCAAAAAAGTTTGACCACCTCTTATAAATTAAAATTATATGAGAACATGAATGGCCAATTACTTAAAAAAGTTGTCCATTTAATGCACTTTCCAAAATGGTATAACACATGCTTGTGTTTTATCGAAATAACCAAGAATATTTGTCAATCATCTAATAAAACACCTTTTAACATTTTCGCAAAATGTCTATTAAAATGTTACAATAACCTTCAAATTTGGGTTGGACAAAGATTTTCTCTTTTAATGTGTAAGGGGGTTCAGTGCAAGTATAAAACTCGATTTTAGGTGTCGAAAGCCCCAACATTTGGCCACCAAATTGAAAAACGAGTTCTGAAAAGTTTTCCGTGGCAACTTAAATTAAATTAGTCTTAGAAAAAAAACTTTGGTACAAATTTGTAGCAAATTCAATTCTCTTCAATTTATGTTAATGCACTTTTTACCCTAAAGTAATAAATGAAAAAGTTATAATCAAAAACATATGAATTTTTTCAATTTTTAAATTTTGATTATAACTTTTGTATTTATAACTTTAGGGTAAAAAGTGCATTAACATAAGTTGAAGAGAATTGAATTTGCTACAAATTTGTACCAAAGTTTTTTTTTCTAAGACTAATTAAATTTAAGTTGCCACGGAAAACTTTTCAGAACTCGTTTTTCAATATGGTGGCCAAATGGTGAGGCTTTCAACACCTTAAATAGAGTTTTATACTTGCACTGAAACCCCTTACACATCAAAAGAGAAAATCTTTGTCCAACCCAAATTTGAAGGTTATTGTAACATTTTAATAGACATTTTGCGAAAATGTTAAAAGGTGTTTTATTAGATGATTGACAAATATTCTTGGTTATTTCGATAAAACACAAGCATGTGTTATACCATTTTGGAAAGTGCATTAAATGGACAACTTTTTTAAGTAACTGGCCATTCATGTTCTCATATAATTTTAATTTATTAGAGGTGGTCAAACTTTTTTGAAAATAAATTTTTGTACTGACAAAAATATTTTAGAAAATTATAATAAAAAAATGCAATAACTACTATTAAATTTTACCACCTATCTATTACAACAGTTATTTTAGAATATTACAAAAATAAAAAAATATTAAAAATTGTTCATCCATGGTCGTAGCGCTCACGTATTTGAGGAAAGTAGTACTTGTTAACAACTTTTGGAAAAAACATCATAACAAAGTAACCACTGGGAAAATATTTTTTTTATATTTTTTTCTGGAAAGGTCATAAGGCCTGCTATAACCAGTTGCAAGGTTATCCATTATTTACAGGACACCCTGTATATAATGAATAGACTTACTCCTGAACAACATTTGCAAATTGTGCAAATTTATTACCACAATAATGGTTCGGGTCACGCGCTGCGATGAAAAATTATGAAGAATGAAGCCGGACATAATGTTACAGTCAATGGGGGAACGCTATAAGGCCACGATTAATGACTTTTTCGTGCCTGAGTTGGGGGATGTTGATGTTGACGACCTTTGGTTGCAACAAGACGGGCGGCGCTCGCTACATGCCATACAGCCAACGAAGCAATCAACAATGCGTTATTGCTGACATACGACCTTAATTGCTGCAAAAAGTGGTCGAAAATTGGGCCTCTCGGCTTGAATTTATTCGATCCAGCCGCGGCGGCTACTTGCCCGTAATCATTTTTAAAACATAATGGCAAACCCTTATTCTTTATAATAAAGCTAAATTCTTGGCCATAACATCAAATTATATGAGTTTTATTTCTTCCTGAAAACCACACGTCTAAAAAAACACCCTTTACAATGGTATAAATAATCAAAGTATGCAGTAATTCATTTTCAACATTCTAAAACAACTGTATTGCGAATTATCCCAGTAGTTATCGTATTGGACTGGTTAAACAGATATCCCCAGAATCGAATACCAAAAAAGACAACTTTTGGGAATCCAAAAAAAAAAACAACTGGCGAGTCCCTATAGGATTACTTACTTACTTTCGACTCCAACTGACTACCGCGCTCCTACAATGAGCCTCAATAAAGATTTTAAAGTCTTATTCCTATCCAGAGGGGACTGGGATGATGACGCCGTGACGAGAGACTTCGACACAACTATCTATACTGATGGCTCAAAGATGGAGTGCGGTGTTGGCTCAGGAGTCTTCTCTGAGTCTCTCAACATCTCCAAGTCATTTCGGCTACCGAATTTTGCTAGTGTATTTCAAGCTGAAATTCTGGCAATCAGGGAGGCATGCAAGATACTAAAAGCAGATCCAAACCAAAATCGTAATACAGCCATCCTTACAGACAGTCAGGCGGCTGTTAAAGCCATTGATTCGGCTACATCATCCTCTAAATTGGTCCAACAATGCCGAGATGAGCTCGCAAGTCTAAACATTAACCTAAAGGTCAATCTTATCTGGGTCCCTGGTCACAGTGGCATTGAGGGAAATGAACGGGCATTTCCCTCAATGCGGAAATAGTATACATTCCCCTTGGAGTTGTGAAGGGGAATATATTGTCAATTTTCCTTAGGGAATCCAATCGTAGGTAAAGCAGTTTAACCAACTGCAAAATATCCAGAACGATCTGGCCCGCCTTAAATAAATCCCGAACAATTGATCTCATATGTAGACCCAGGCGGGACATAGCCAGGGTCGAAGCAACCTGCACTGGACACTGGCCAATTGGAGAACATGCGGCGAGGCTGGGTATTCCTTACAATACTCACTGTCGCAGCTGTGGAGACCAGCAAGAAAAGGAAACAGTCCTTCATTTTCTCTGTAAATGTCCAGCTCAAGCCAGAATGAGAGCACAATCGTTTGGAATGGCTTTTTTTGACGACCTAAACGAACTTTCCGAAATGAAGATCAAAGACTTGATCTCTTTTCTTAACGCCACGAAATGGATCTGAGACAAAAATCTGTTGCGTTCTGCATCATGTTCCCTCCAGATCCAAAGTCCGCGAGTAATCGGAACCCGGGCTTCTGAGGGGCTTCATGATGCTCAATGGCAATAATGATCACATGGTCGGATCGATGGCGCTTCGTTGCTATTTTACAACCTGCCGAGCTCGGCATAATGTGGCAAGCTCGGGCGAGATGCGATCCGATCGAGTGAGTGTCCTATGACCCAACTCACAAGGTACATTAACCATACTTCACAGCCGTCCTATTTCAAAGCAAGGAACGCTTTAATCTGCTTTCATACACAGGTCAAACGAGTTATGGTATCAAAACGGCGCAATCCAGTGTTAATTGGGCAAAGAGCGAGTGTTACGCTCTTGCCACCATTTCTACCTACCTACCTTATAGAATTTCGATAGTTACCCTTGCTAGGACCTTGTAAGCATCAATGTAAAACTTTTAAGGGCCTCGTTGAAAACTAGATTCGTTTTCCAGGTGGAATAAAACACAAATAGCAAAAATGTTAATCATTTATTGAAAAGATGATTTGGAATGGAAAATGGCATTCTTCTGACTTAATAGCGACGTGGGTTGATCAGATGTAGAGCACTTAGAACCACATGTCCAATTTTTAACTACTTTACCAAGCAGCTAAGTCGAATATATTCCGAAGTACGTTTCATGTTGAAATAGCAAATTATACTCAGCACAAATCATCTGTCAATTTTACTGTCACTAGAAACAGTGTTGCCAATTTATCTTTTTGTCTCTCTTATGCAACCAATACTTTTTATATTTTGTTCAAAGTCTTTTCCAGTTAAAAGCATTTACGAAAAGAGCAAGTGGAGAATGTGTGTCAAGTTAGCAAAGCAACTTTCACAGATAGAAAATTATTAGGCGAATTATTTGTTGCTAATTAGTTGTGACAATTTCGAATTTGTCATTCAATGTTTTCTATGTTTTTTTGAGTGCTTTGCTAAATTGCTGTCAAGCTAGCAAAGCACCCTGTCGAAAATCGGCAAAAACTTGATACACTTAATGGTTGATGGCTTAATAATTTGCTGTTACATAGTCGTTAGTAAGTTGTGGCAAATTCAATTTGATCGCAATGTTTTCAATTATCGAATTATTAATGGCAAATTATCCACCTACTCATTTTTTCATTCGTGAAAGTTGCTTTGCTAACTTGTAGAAATGCATATAGGCTTGATAGTGGATTGAATTTTATGATTGGAATTGGAGAGTTGCCTCAAGGTATTAATTAATACAAATGGCAAGGCTTCCAGCCCTCAGAAACAAATCGATAAGGCCCACTTTTGTTGACTTTATATAAACTTCATAATTGCATTTTTATCCAACTTTAATGATACAATTTTCCCAATGTACGGGATGGGTAAATCATTTTTCAATACCTACCTACTATACGACGACTGAATCAGTCATGAAATAAATACTTGCGAGATGAAATTTGTATCTGGATATTGTTTCATATTTTTTTTTTAAAGGTTGGTGAGTGGCGCAGAGTATCTACAGATAAGAAGAAGTTATCTAGTTATTCATTGGAGGTAATGTGTATACCTAGAAGCAAACAGTTTGGAGTTTGTTTATTTTGTTTACTTCAAAATGTCATGTTATTAATTTGTTGTTAGTTTACATCATTTCTAACTAAAGCATTTAATCTTGATGCGGAACAAAATAGTATTAAAAAACTTTTGGAATTTTTAAATAAAAACTATACCAAAGTCACTACTAGGTACGTGATGCTGCGATTTAAGATGTTAATTTACTTCTTATCTCACTAAAAGCATACAACATGATTTATATTAAATTTAATTTAATCCAAATTCGTACAAAAACAAAAATTATTGTTTCACTTGAAGAGCGTTTTTTTCCTTTTTGCTTCTTATCGTTCTTTGTCATTTTTATAATTTTGAGTAGCAGATCTGTGGGAAGTCAGAAAGTACGACGTTTTCGTTATTGTATAAGGCTTAGTTCAGCTTTTATATTTTTTAAAAATTATTTCACACATTTAAGGGGTTAAAATAACAAACGCAACAAAATCAAAGACTTCCATGCTGAAATGAAACAGCCAAGCCACAGCACCAGCTGCAAAACCCTTGCAGCACTTTCACAAAGTAAACAATAACAAAATACAAACGGACCAGCAACTTCCGCTAGTAAGCTTAATCTGAATGAAGAAATGAAGCAACACTTTGGGACCGATCTGGCATCAGCAATAAAGAAAACTAGTTCCACAGTGTCCAGCAATCACGCCCAGCGGACTCCAAGCGGACGCTGAGCGGAGGCAGAGCGGACGCTGAGCGGAGGCAGAGCGGACGCTGAGCGGAGGCCGAGCGGAGGACAAGCGGACGCCGAGCGGACGCTGAGCGGAGGCCGAGCGGACGCCGAGCGGACGCCAAGCGGAGGCTGAGCGGACGCCAGCGGACGCTGGCGGAGGCCGAGTGGACGCTGAGCGGAGGCCGAGCAGACGCTGAGCGGAGGCCGAGTGGAAGCTGAGCGGACGCCGAGCAGACGCTGAGCGGAGGCCGAGCGGACGCTGGGCGGAGGCCAAGCGGACGCTGAGTGGAGGCCGAGCGGACGCCCGGCGGACGCTGAGCGGACTCCAAGTGGACGCTGAGCGGAGGCAGAGCGGACGCTGAGCGGAGGCGGAGCAGACGTGGAGCGGACGCTGAGCGGACGCTGAGCGGAGGCAGAGCAGACGCTGAGCGGAGGCCGAGCGGACGCCGAGTGGACGCCGAGCGGAGAATGAGCGGACACCGAGCGGAGGCCGAGCGGAGGCCAAGCGGACGCCGAGCGGAGACTGACACCGAGCCGAGGCCGAGCGGACGCTGAGCGGAGGCCGAGCGCAGGCCGAGCGGAGGCCGAGCGGAGGCCGAGCGGAGGCCGAGCGGACGCCGAGCGGAGGCCAAGCGAACGCTGAGCGGAGGCCGAGCGGAGGCCGAGCGGAGGCTGAGCGGAGGCCGAGCGGAGGCCGAGCGGACGCTGAGCGGAGGCCGAGCGGACGCTGAGCGGACGCCGAGCCGAGGCTGAGAGGACACCGAACGCAGGCTGAGCGGACGCCGAGCGGACGCTGACGGACGCAGAGCGGACGCTGAGCGGAGGCCAAGCGGACGCCGAGCGGAGGCCGAGCGGACGCTGAGCGGAGGCCGAGCGGACGCCGAGCGGACGCCGAGTGGACACCGAGCGGAGGCCGAGCTGACGCTGAGCGGACGCCGAGCGGAGGCCGAGCGGACGCTGAGCGGAGGCCGAGCGGACGCTGAGCGGAGGTCGAGCGGACGCTGAGCGGAGGACGAGCGGACGCTGAGTGGAGGTCGAGCGGACGCTGAGCGATCGCCGAGAGGACGCTGAGCGGACGCCGAACGGAGGCGGAGCGGACGCTGAGCGGAGGCCGAGCGGAGGCCAAACGACGCTGAGCGGACGCCGAGCGGAGGCTGAGCGGACGCCGAGCGGAGGCCAAGCGGATGCTGAGCGGAGGCCGAGCGGACACCGAGCCGAGGCTGAGCGGACACCTAGCGGAGGCTGAGCGGACGCCGAGCGGAGGCTCATCGGAGGCCAAGCGGAGGCTGAGCGGACGCTGAGCGGACGCTGGCGGCCGAAGAGCGGAGGCCGAGCGGACGCCGAGCGTTCGCTGAACGGAGGCCTAGCGGACGCCGAGCGGAGGCCGAGCGGACGCTGAGCGGAGGCCAAGCGGACGCCGAGCGGAGGCTGAGCGGACGCCAAGCGGACGCCGAGCAGAGGCCGAGCGGACGCCAAGCGGACGCTGAGCGGAAGCCGAGCGGACGCCGAGCGGAGGCTGAGCAGAAGGCCGAGCGGACGCTGAGCGGACGCCGAGCGGACGCTGAGCGGAGGCCAAGCGAACGCCGAGCGGACGCTGAGCGGAGGCCGAGCGGACGCCGAGCGGACATCAAGCGGAAGCCGAGCTGACGCTGAGCGGACGCCGAGCCGAGGCTGAGCGGACGCCGAGCCGAGGCTGAGCGGACGCCAAGCGGAGGCCGAGCAGACGCTGAGCGGACTATTTCACTATTAGTGAACAAATAGATAATGCCCTGTCAAAGGTTAAGACCTGGGTGAATAATTGTGGCCAAATGGTCAATCCATTGAAAACAGAATTGGTTCTCTTCACTAACAGAAGGAAAATAACAATGTTTTGACTACCATCAATTGAAGGGACTCCACTCAAAATATCGGATCAGGCCAAATACTTGGGTGAGATCCTTGATAAGAAACTGAACACTAACGAAAGATCAAAGAAAGTCATGGTTGCGTTTTATTCTTGCAACAGGATCTTTGGAAAATCCAGGGGACCCAACCGAAAAATTATCAGGTGGATGAAGCTTGTAACTTGCTGTCGCGAAGAGCTTAAGATTCTTGGCATGCAGCATAACATTATACTCTGCTAGGTTCCTGTTCACAGTGATGTACAAGGAAACAAGTAAGCTGATGAGCTGGCGAGAACGGGTTCGTCGCTTGATTCAAGTCAAGACGAACAACGTATCAAAGTACCAACCTGTAGCATCAAACAGGATATTGGTAACGAAATATCAGAAAAAAATAATGAATTTGCTTGAAACATGCGGCACAACTAGAAAGTTATGGCAAAATTTCAATAAGCAGAGAACAAACAAAATTATGCAAATGAACAAGAAACATCTCCGTTCCCTTGTCAGCATAATCACCGGACACAACCTACTGGATACCACAAAAAGAAAATGAGGATCAGTACTGACGACCTTTGCAGAGGGTGCAGCGACGAAGAAGCACATGAGGATACCTTACACAGTTTCCTAGGGTATCACAATGGATCTACATAGATCTAAGTGTGACGGTAACAAGTCAAAGTTAGGGCAATATTAATTATTTTCAGGATTTACGACTACTGCAGTGCCAGAAAAACTGATATTAATCACGATCTTTTTTCTTTTCAGCAACTTAGCCGCCCAGCTCAGATGACACCAGACACCTTCATAAAAGATGCATAAAATGACTATCATCTACAACTACAATCAACCAGATATTGAACACTTCGAAACAAAATTCGGCGAGAGCATAGTGATGCCGGATGCCAACAGAAACCTTTCCAAAAAAGAAATTAAGCAAGCCATCTAAGCGATGGCGATGGAGTTCACCATAAACGATCACAAGGGACGGATACCAGCATCTTCCAGAAGGAATTATTGAACGGTATGATCATCGACAGCGATTTCGGAAGCGACTGCACAAAGAATCCAACTAAAGGATCGGAACACGGCCAATGGAAACTACTAAATGGTAAAGAGTGAGCTTCAATGTACGCAAATTATGTTGAGCAATGCTCTTCAACATTTCAACAACAACCAGTTCAAAAAAAAAAAACTTAAATCCATTTAACCTTAAAAGAAAAATAAACAATAGATACCATGGATAAAAGACAACAAATGCCACGACCGACGTTTCAGGATAAAATGGAAAGCATTTGCCGAATATTTTGAAGGAAATTTTGTGCCAATCCTTCACTCTTAGAGGAAGTCGAGTCAACAAATTGAGCAGCTTTAGCAGCTTTTGCTAGGGATCCGAGCTGACTGGAGGCTTCACCAGCCCCGAAGAAGTAGATAAGTTAATCAAAAGTGGCCGACACTTTATGATTTCCAGCTACATCATAAGGAAATCTCCTCAAGTTATGGTGCAGTTTCCCATGATCATGTTCAACAACTGCGTCAACAATACATAATTGCTACTTACTCAAGAGATGGAAGATAGCTTAAATAGTACCGATAACGAAGAAATTCGATAAAGGTACCATATTTCTAGATATCGTCCCATATCTCTTCTTAACAACACCAGCAAAATCCTTGAACGACATGCAGTTTGGATTTCGGGAGAAACACTGTACCTTACATCTGCTCTTGAGAATCCATAACGACGTTTTTAGTACCCTCAATAATTGTCCGGTTGTTGTTGGATGCTTTCGGGATATTGAGAAAGCATTCGACAGCATCTGAATACAGGGGCAATTTATAAGCTTTGCATTTTTAGTTTTCCAGTTACACTAATCAAAATAATTTTCAATTTTCTAAATTCCAGATCTTTCTCGTCCAGATTAAAAACAGCCAGTCGAAAACATTAGAGCAGGAGTTGCTCAAGGATCAAAGCTGGGGACCGTACCTTTACAACATCTTCACGTCGAACCAACCTTAACCCAACAATGCTATGAACTTGCTCTATGCGAACGATTCACTTAAATACGCCAAATCCATATCACCAGTCATTGCAGCCAAAAGAGTAGAAGGGCACATGAGACGGATGTAGGAGTTCCACACATGTTGCATCAGAGTCAACACAGCCAAATCTGAGAGTCAAATTTGAGTTGGCTTGCTTCAGAAGACTATCGGCACAGCCCACCCAAGTAGAGCTTCAGCTAAAAGCTGCCGCAGCATTTTCATCAATCTACCTGACGGGTCGCTTATCGATGAAATATCTAACTGCAACTTTGAGGAGAGGTTAAGCTTAAATCCGCATGTAACAACTGCTCTGAAAACCACAAACAACGCTTTCCACCGCATCCAACCCCAAATGCGGAAATGATTGGACTCAGCCGAAGGGCTCAGACTAATAATCACATACTGCTTTCCTGTCTGTTTTACTTTTTTCAAAACCAGCATGAGAAAACAGGCAGTGTTTGAAAGGAAGATCTTGCAGATCTGCACCGGGCTCCACTTTAACCAACAACGGCGGAGAAAACAATTCAGCAACAAGCGACTCTACGAAGCATCCGGAATAAGACGCTTGGACAAATACATGATCAGTGCTGCCAAAAAACTGACGAGCAACCTCAGAAATCATCCAAACCAACTGGTGACAAGTGAAGAGGGACACCCTGATCCACTATACCTGGACAAAAGAATTGTTTTTATCAACGTAGCATTTCAATTTTATGAAAAGAAATAAATTTGGTGGCGCGAAAGCTCGTGGAGAATCACAGCCTTGTGACTTACAAGTCTCAACTTGCGCGTATTGCTGGCGGGAACGGAGGGGATCTACAATTTTTGCCAAGTCCGAACGCCTAGATGAGAAGCACCTATTCATGACAACAGATACTCTTCAAGGATTTGTCTGGTCCTCGCAAGAGGCAGTACCTCAGAAAAAAATATTCTTTGTTTTTAGGTGGTAGCGGCTGATAATCGAACTCAGACCTTCGGCACTAACATCAACTCTTACTATTTCCTGTTATTTAAAATTTTTGAGCTCGACTCTATAAGAAAATGAAACTGCCAGGCCAGCCACCCAGCAGAAGTAGTTCGACGTTGGAGCCTACGGCCCACCGAGAAGTGCAAATTGTCAGAGTCTACAAAGAGTACCAGAGCGAGAAGCTTTCCGTATCAAATAACACTGGTCAACACAAATTTTGTTTCTGGGTTCTGCACATGATTTTCTTATTCCTTACATTTTACTTATTAAATAAAAAATAGTCATGTTTGAAAAAGTTTGCTTTTGTAGCCAGGAGCACATTATTTGAAAATTCATGAAAATGTGCTATGTTAGAATCAATTTAAATAGATATTTTAAGATATAAGACTAAGATACACCAAAACGCTAGAGTGTGTAAGCTGGTTCGAAACAAAAAAAAACATATGATAAGGGGTACCTATGTTCCCCTGTTTAGGCAGGAGGGGTAATTTTCTTTAAAAAGGTACTTTAACTAAAAAAAAAAAATGTTAAAAAACAACGGCAACGCCAAAAAGATTATTGTAAATTTTTTTTTTTAAGTTAGGACTCCATTCTTTAATTAAATTAGTAAACTATGTCATTTCCATGAATAGTTTTTTTTTAAATCAGTTTTCAAACTCAGAATTTTGAAAAGAAAAAATAATTTTTTTTAAATTTAAATTTTCTTAGTTTTACGTGAAAAAGTTAGTTTTTGTTTTCAATATTCAATGCTTTCACCAATCTAAAGTGAATGTTTAAAAACCAGGTGGTTGTATGTATTTAAATTTTTGATCAAATTGAAAATAACAAACACTCCATTTTCTTAATTTTTTTTGTTTAATGTTTGGTACCAAGATTAAAACGGTAGTTTTTATCAACAAACACACTAATTCTGGAATTTGCTATTCTAAAATTAAACCTATAGAATAATTTCCCATCATTGTTTCATTTTATTGACCTTTGTAGACGATTACTCTCGAAGTCTATAAAGTCCAAGCTAAAACGTTTTCCTTTTTCTTCTGAGTAAGCTCCCAATGAAGTTTTTAATTTTTTACTAAATGACCGTGCAGAATATTCAATCTTAGAGACATCCTGCATGTCTCTTAAGTTTCTTAACATATTTTCAAAAATGATAATAATGTGAATTTTGAAAAAATAACCACATCTATAGCAAAATGCATTAGCATCACCTTAGCACATTATTAATATCATTTTAACGTCCTTAAATGTCAAAATAAAAATGTGTGTAGTTTGTGACACAAATATACTCTAGAGATATCAAATTGGCGTAGGAATTCCCCTCTCCTCTTTAAAAAAAAATACTAAGCAAACATTTACTATTTCTATGAAAACTATGGTAACTGTATTTTGACTACCAACTCTACAAAAGCAAACTTTAGGGGGGGTGTAGGTATTTTTCCATCATTTTGGAGCATGACGAATAAAAAAATCATGAAATAAACCCAGAAACAAAAATAATTTTTTATTTTGTTGAGTTGTGTAATCAGCCTAGTATGGGGCTGGAAGGAAGCATGCCCGAGGATTGGACTATATCAGCTTCATATAATCAAAATTGGGGGTGAATCAAAGTAATTTGTAATAGGCTAGTCTTTGCGTATTCTTGTTCAAATCTAACACACAATTTGGTGCACTTTTAATTTTTTTATGACATAATATTATGTTATTCATAGGTCAATGAATTTTGTAAGATAAATTTAAAACAATTTCGATTAATTTTTTTTTTTATTTTAATTAGCTTTACAAGTTCATTGTCAGAAATTTTAACTTTAATCAAAAAATGAACATTTCATCGCAATCGGAAGAGAATAATTTAATTTAGGTATAAAACTGGATTACTATAATCGGATCATGTAATTAAAAACAATAAGTTATATAATAAATCAAAACACGTTGTACCTACATATATACAGTCACTGTTAAAAGAAGATCTACTGTCACTTTAATTTGAGGTAACTAACAAAAATTTAAGTGTTGTAAGGATATGGTTTTTAACTACTAGAACGCCAATATCGCATTTCATCGAAATTGTTTTGCAAAAAAAGCACAATTAACAAATAAGACAATTTTTTCAAAAAATATTCTATTTTTGGGAAATGGAAACTTTGATTTGTTTTAAATCTATTTGCAGTAAAATTTTAAGTTTTAATTACCAGATTTCAAAAATTCTTGTTTTTTGCTAGTGTCAACATTACAATTGAAAGTTCTTTGGTGTTTTTTGAGAATTGAAAAACCCAGTTTTTTTTTACAATTCTGCGGGTTGTCAAGAAAACTTGGGTCAACCCTGGGTAAACTTCAACGAACGAACCTTAGTCCAACTCATAGTTCACTTAGAGCTAAAAACTTGGTCCTTATAGCTACTTGTTCTTTTCGAACAAGAGGATACAAGAAATTAATAATAAAAATTGGTAGCTACGAGTATTTAATAAATATGAGAAGAAAAATTCGTTTTCACACTGCACCATTGAAAAATATTTGACTTGGGGATAATAAAATTCTTTCAGGTTCAGAACAATCTAAAAATTGAACAACTCGTTGCATTCTTCGAAGAGAGTAAGTAATAGAAGTAGTATAAGTATAAGTCTGAAATCACAGAAAGCCCTTAAAGAGTATTACTCAGATGTTAAATTTGTCAAAATAATTTGGTGCAAATTTGTATGGACATTGTAGTATTAAATTTAAAAAAAAAAGTGTTTGACCACACTGGTAACTTCCCATTAGTGCCCTCGAAAACACGAGACCCAAGTTGTTTTCATATCACAAAATTGCCAATTCAAGATTGTCGAAAACCTTATCAGTTGTTTAATATGCAACCAAGTGAATTACAAAGTTTAAGTCTTACAGAAACAGCTTACAAGACGCTTTACATTATAGATGAACTTACAGTAAGAAATGCTTTCTTAAGTTTGAAAACTTATCACTGCCGTTTGAGAAAGCTGCGAGATTTCCGTTATTTGGAAAAAATATATTTCTACTTGTAAGTTTTTCTCTCAACTAACAGCTTACGTAAGTTGATAAATTTACTGTAAGTCACTTACAGAGCTGTTTACACTTGTAATTTTATCAAAAGTCGCTTCCGTAAGTATGTAACTTGCGAAAGTAAAACTTACATGTGGAACCTTGGCCTTATAGACTGCTCTCGCGATATTTGAGACTAAAACCATTTTGCAATAATTTTTAGTAAATTTATTTGCTTTGAAAAAAAATTGTCGGTTGTATTATTTTACAAAACTTATCAATTTTAATCTACAGCAAATATCTCGAAATCAATATAATTGTTAGTTCTCAAAATATTCGAGCTAAATGTATTCGAAGTCGATATTGTTATTTCGTCGCCTTCAATTAAAACTTTCAAAGTCTATTTTTTTTTCGAAACCGAGAAACCTCTCGGAGTTACGATATATTTAATAAAATATAACATTTTAGTTCTGTAACAGATCGTAAATTTTATGTTGATCAATTGCTAAAAGAAAAATTTCCCTTAATCAAAAAATTTCAAATTCAGGTAACTAAAAATCTATAAAAAAAAATACAAAAATATCAAAATAAAAACAAATGAACTAAAGGAATTTTCATTGATCGACGACAATTTGTTCTCGAATTGTGAACAAATAAGGCAGCACGAACGTACTTACAAGCGGATGTACACACAGACATTTTTCTAAAAAATTATGAATTTGAATTCTAGGAACCTCGAAAGTTGTAGAGTTATGTTAAAATTTTCCTTTAAACGAATCGCATCAATTCCAGTTACTTCTAATGAAAAGTTATTAAAATGTTTTAATTTAAAAATTTAAGATTTTGAAGTTGCCTTGCTAAAAAAATGTCAAAGACATCTTTCCTTTAAAAAAATCAGATTTCTTTAGTTTCATATACATAATAAATTTCATATTATGTACAGTACATAATACATAAGTGTATGTACATACATTTTAATTAGTAGAATTCAACATATAGCTTATTCATCAAATATTTTATAGCTCCATTTCGCAACTTTTTCGGGATTTATTTTCACCATTGATATAGTCTCTCAGTAAAATTTTGTTTACTCATTTATCCATGTATGCCCAGAATGATCTCAAGGAATCCCGACATTTATGGATTAGAAATATGTTCTAGGTTAGGTGGCAATTAGACCTGACACATTAAGGCCAAAGTTGATTCGTTCTAATAACACATCAATCTAGGAAGCTTTATCCCTACCCGTTAGCCTATTTAGAAGTCGTTCCGAAGCGTACGAGACTACTTATATCAGTATTTGCTAGATGATCACTAAAATATTATTCCAGTAGAAGTCTCCTAAGTAGAGCCTACATATTTGGGAAGGATCAAGACATGTGCAGAGAAGGTGAGGAACTGTTTACGTCTCTTTTCGTCTGAAAAGATTGTTTGAAAACACGTCAATACGCCTTGCGTACATTATAGTTTGAGGATCAGAAGCGAATTCGTACTGGAAAAAGATAGCGTTCGATATCAAACCATTTATGTAAATGTAACACGGAGTCTCCACTAAATTCATGACAAATCAAATTCGAATGAAAATTTGAAGAATAAGCTTTTATACGTCTTTCATGGCTTATTATTTTAATAAATGCCTTTGACCATTATAGTTTTCAAAATTTTGTTAAATTTGGTCTTACTGTGTACTTTTATTAGGTATTCAAATTTGCCTCAATGAATTTGTTCAATTATGTTATATTTATTATATTTGTTTAGGGAAAAACAACAATACACTGCGTGAGAAAGCTAAATTATGTTCGCGTTCAGTTAATAATTTTCCTTTGTTGAAAGATAACAATTTGCAAACAATTTGTAATCTTTGGTATGAGATCATTTTAATGTTTTTAGAAAATACAGTCACAAGTACATATTATTGTCATAAATAACAGCCTTATTACATTCGGCTTTAAGTGTTACATTACTATTATTTATAAATTTCATTACTTTTACTAACTTTTAATATTGATGAAGATTATTAAGTACCTTTTCTGAAATAATAAACAAGAACTCTTAGAGAAACACCACAACGGACTAAAATGTTTATTGAAAATAAAAAAAACTAATCGTTTCAGTGCAATGATAGCGTATGAATCAAAATGTTTTGTATAGCTTAATGCCAATCGTAAAACGTCAATGTATCTTATCTTATCGAAATAAACTTTGATTACTAAAAAGGGGGACAACGAGAATACTTATAATTAAAATAAACTTACTATGCCTCATTTTAACAGTGTGTTGCGGATTACGTATAATACGAATTTGTCGATCCGGATGATGAGGTTCACCAAAATCACCTCCAATGTCCTTGGGTAATTGCCAAAGTGCACTGCTTTCTTCTAGTTGATCCCTTGGAAAGTATAATGGAGCTAGTACTTCATAGATACCACGTTCGTGTGCATCAACACACAATATCACAATTTCCGATTGAAATCTTTCTAAAAATCTACGAATAGTGCCTGAAATAGAAAATCATTTTTAATTTTTTTTAATGTTTCAAAAATTAATAAATTTGATGAGATACTACTAACGTAATGCTATGTGAGCTTCTAAATCCGCTGGAAAGTTCCTTTGAATTGTACTTATATTACATAAAGCGATTGTTTTAAGATTCAGTTCTTTTGCTTTGTATAGAACGTTTCTGAAAAAAAAAATATTTAAACAAATTAAAAAACGAAACCAATATATTTTTCAACGCATGATTGCATCGAGTATTTTACTAAATGACAATTTTTTAAATTGATTTTACTATCTACTGACAACTAAGAGGGGGCGGATCAATAAATTTAACTCATATTGTCTTTTGTATGTTGATCGTTATCTAAAGCAAACGATAAAAAATAAATGCGATGTTATTATTTTATATGAAACAACGGAGAAAGATGGAAACAATGAATCAGTCCATAAAATATAATTATTGAACTCAGTATGATGTATGAGCAGATCAGAAGGCAGCTTTTTAGTATATCCCACGTTCAGAACTTAAAAACCACGATTTTTCAGAAGAATTTCCGAAGTTTTTAATTTTTTTCCTTTTTGACCTTGTCTTTTAATTTGGTAGACAAAAACACAATATTGCTCATGTTGATTTGAATCATGGACATATTCGCCGTTTTCACAAAAAAAAAACTCTTACCCCCAGTTTCACAGTCTCATTTAAACCTTGAACTGAGTTCAACTGTTCTGCTGAGGTCAAGTTCAAACCAAAACTGGAGTTTAAGCTCCCACTGCGAAACTGGGGGTGAGCCTCATATTCAAAATAAGAGTCTAGCAAATCAAGTAATAACCATACATATTCCAATTTAAGAAACAGTCGTGAATCGCTTCAAGACTTTAATCATAATTTTTCAACAAACGTAACAGAAACTGAAAAAGTTCATTATCACAAGCAAATTGGTGAAAATAAAGTTCTCTGTACAATGAATATTGCTCTGAAACAAACATTATTGTTTCACAAACAAGAGTGAGGCGATTTCAGGGATAGTGATAAACTACGGAAACATGGAGGCTAAGGGGTTTTTTTCGAATTTTAAAATACTAATTAGCAAAGCCATAAACAATTGCGAACTTTGTCTAGTTGCAAAAGAAAATAGAAAGCCAATCAAAAATATAAATTTTAAATCACACAAATTCTGAATGACACTTTACACAAATAAAAAGCACAACTTTACCAATTTCATTCACTAGTTTTTCAACATTAGCTAGTTTTTTCTTAAGAAGATAAATCGTCAAACAGTAAAGAAAATTTAGGCGTTTCTTCTATCTGAGTGCCCTGATTTTACATTAGGGAAAACTGAGTAAAATCATATCAAAAATCTAAGAAAATGGCTTATATAACTTGTCCGACCAGTAGTTTTGTAAATGGTTAGGCTAAAGCTATAAGTTGGCATCCTTTTTTGTGTGGCCGCGATGAGATAGTAGTAGTAATCTTGAGGTCGGCTCCCGGACTATTACGGAAATTTCGATACGGAGTCGGGAATTTATTGAAATCAAGGTAGATTAAGTTAACACTTCTACCTCATATAAATAGAATAGGTCTCCCTAGCGTATCTTAAAATGGATATTTTGAAGCTTTGAGTACGACAATAAAGTAGCAATTGAAAATAACTTAAAAGAGAGAAGAACCATAATACTATTAAATCAATAAATCAGCAAGTAAAAACAAACAATTATTTCAATAATTCTTGCAGTTTTCTAAAAAATGTTTCATCAGACAAAATTAAAATTAAAAAAAGCTTATGAAATACGAAACACTGAGAAAAAGACAGTTGGACAAAAAAACAAGTACCGTCAGCTAGAACGAAACTTGCATAATTACCAGATCAACATAAAATCTAATGTAAAAATTTACACTGAGGAGAAAGTAGAACATAAGCGTTTAAGTCGAGCTGAAAATTTAAGTTTCGCATCAGCAAACTGGTCTTAGAACATTAATTTTGAAGTAATATGCCAAAAGAACAATTCGATCAAATACAGGACAATATTGTTTCAAAAATATCAAGAATCATTCATCCAAACATAATTTAATTAGCAATAAGGAAACTACAAAACTTGATATTAAATAACATTAAAGACGAATATTTGTATAGTACGAGAAAAAAGTTGTTTGTTTTTGGCAACATTATAAATTTTATAAACTGTACGATAAGACAAATATAAAAAAAAAAAATAGAAATATGTGTTCAACCTTGTGAAACGATTTATTGTACCTAATAATCAAAATATAACTAGTGAAGATACATAATAATTTTGAACAAATTAAAATTAACTTCCCAACAAAAAAAAGAACATTGAACAAATTGAGGAATTAAAATTTCATAAAGTCATTAATTAGGGTTCCGGATAAAGTTCATCTGTGTAGTTATGATAATGTTGATTATATTTATAGTTTTTTTTTTCGCAAAAAATGTACAAAATAAAAAGATCCAAAAGAATCTGTGTATCGGGAAAGGAGGATTTACACTAGCACTGAACATTGCCTCGTCAGAAAGAAAAGCTCAATCTGAATTGCAATTTCTCTGCATGGCAATGACAATGAACTTATTATTAAAATGGAATGCTCGATGGACGAAACACTTCTGGACCCAAGCTACTACTCAGAATTAATAAAAACAATAAATTAATAAATTCTTATAATTCATATCCAAAAAAATAGAGACAACAAAATTTGTTATTGTTATTTTAAATAATTCAATTTGGTTTGTCTTAACTCGCACGCTAAGGGGAAGGGTGCGAACAGTGAGACAATGTATATTGTGTCTTCCCAAAAGCTTACACATACATGCCAATGATGCAGATAGCATTTTTTTTTATGCCACAATCTATATTTCAATTGCACACTTAATCCAGCTGAGCATGTGCTTTTGGCGACAAAATATTCAATTAAATGAGCCAAGTTTTTTTTGTTATACAGGGTGTCCCGGACCTGAGTGGAAGTATTTCAGGGGGTGGTTCTTTGGGTTATTCTAAGAAAAAAATTGTATGGGGGGAAAGTTGTATCTCCCCTCCCTGAGGCAGGGAGGGGCAGTTTCTGAAACATTGACTTCAAATGCAAAAAAAAAACATTAAAAATCAAGGGAAACACATTTAATAATGTGCTATAATTTTTTTGAAAGCAAATACTCCTCTCTTGTATTTGGTTTTTAAATAAAGTTGTTTGAGCGAATAGTTTTTGAGAAATGAAATTTCAAAGTCAAAATTTAGAAAAAAAATTGCAATTTTTTTTTTTGTAAGTCGATATTTTTCAAAATTTTACGTAATTAAGGGCATTTTTTGTGTTCAATATTCAATGTCTTCATTATTTTTTAGTCCATTACCGAAAACCAAATGTAAAAATCTCTCTTAGTTTTTGAGATATTAAGAAAAAACAAAAGGTACTTTTACCAAAAAAGCCCGAAAAAGGGTTAAATTATGGATAATTCATGAATAAATTCATTTTTTCGGGCTTATTCGGGAAAAGTACCTTTTGTTTTTTCTTAATTTCTCAAAAACTAAGAAAGATTTTTACATTTGGTTTTCGTTAATGGACTAAAAATAATGAGGGCATTGAATATTGAACACAATAAATGCCCTTAATTACGTAAAATTTTGAAAAATATCGACTTAAGAAAAAAAATTGAATTTTTTTTCTAAATTTTGACTTTGAAATTTAATTTTTCAAAAACTATTCGCTTAAACAACTTGATTTAAAAACCAAACACAAGAATGGAGTATTAGCTTTCAAAAAAATTATAGCACATTATTAAATGTGTTTCCGTTGATTTTTAATGTTTTTTTTTTGCATTTGAAGTCAATGTTTCAGAAACTGCCCCTCCCTGCCTCAGGGAGGGGAGATACAACTTTCCCCCCATACAATTTTTTTCTTAGAATAACCCAAAGAACCACCCCCTGAAATACTTCCACTCAGGTCCGGGACACCCTGTATATTCTTTTGATCCAACAAATCAATTGGATAAATATTAAACAATTTTTATTTTAAAACAAAAAAATATCTGAAAAAATCACAAGGGGTGAACAGTGAGACATTTTCAAAAAGCGAACAGTGAGACGTATTTCGCACTTAAATTTTGGAAATACCCCTCTTTTTCTTGTGTTTAATGTTTTATTGTCGAACAAGGAGAAGAGATTTTAAATTTTGTTCTAGGTTATTTGTTTGGATGAACATTTGTATTGATTGCTTTATTTAAAAGTGAAAAATACATGTAAATCTTTAATTTTATGTAGTTTGTTGTTACTAATTAAACAATACAAATTATTTTGTTTGTGATTTGTTTATATCGTCTCACAAGGAAAACTTGTCAAATACTCGTGAGGCTTTCGCTAGCAAAAACGTGTCGGATAAGTATTGTCATCTCACCACAAATACCCCAACTACAAACACAAATTATCACACAATAGAAAGAAAAATTTAATCATGTATATAGTTTTTCATTTTCAACATTACAACTCTAGTATCCCTTGCAAGAGCCATGTTAGGGTCAATGTAAAATTTTCTGGTGCCCCGTTAAAAACTAGATTGTTTTTCCAGGTGGGAAGCAACTAAAAGAATACACGTATCTCTGCTAGTTTTTAGAGACCTGAAGAAGCACTCAATCATGAACTATTCGAACCTAAGTAATTTTAAAACATATTTAAATCCCAAAAGTTAAGGAAAAGGAACTATTATCCTAGAGGTAGGCTATGTATCTTTAGTTATGGTTTAACCCCTTCGATCCTGTTGGTAAAATTCAAAATAGACTTCTAAATGGGTGAAATAAGTCCCATTTCGTAGTTTAACTTTTCTTAATGATGATTTTGAAGACAGATTTTTGCAACTGCCTCATCTTTCAGAAGTGTGAAGTTGTCTGCACCGGATGCTTCAATTTTAACCCAACTCTGTCTCGCACCTAAGAGAATTTCTATAGATACCCTTGCTAGGCCCTTTTAAGAATCAGTGTAAAACTTTCTAGGACCCTTTAAAAACTATATTTTTTTTACCATGGTAAGTTGAGGCCCTTAAAAGTTTTCCGTGGAGGAAACCTAGTCGAGACAAAATTTTCAAATAATGCTAGTTAGGCTTTTGATAGTTAGTAAAACTTGTTGGGCAAGTACAGAACTTGCGAGACCCAAGGGAGTTTCAATAGTTACACTTGCTAGTCCCTTTCAGCATCAATGTAAACATTTCTACGGCCCAGTTAAAAAATAAATTGTTTTCTAGGCGCCATGGGAATGTCATTCAAGCTTATAGGAATAATTATACTGTGGAAATATTAAGTTTTTGTTAAAATGTTCAGAATAATTAGTCTTTATGCGAATACCATAGCTATATGGGATTGAGAAGGGTTTTCAGAGTGTGTCCATACCTTTTCAGGTGTACGGCATGGATATCATGAAGATAGTGATATTTAAGCAGGTGTTGAAACTGGCGAGCCTTTTTTCAACTTTTGCGTCAATAGTAGCAGCGAGAACTACATGGAACAACAAATAAATTGGCTACTCAAATCCAACTGATAATACTAGTCTGTCAATACTCTATACAAAAACCCAACCAAAACTTTTAAGTTACTGCTTTGGGGTAGAGCATTTTTGGAGATGCTAATAACACCAACTGTTCGCGGTCTACATCAAAGCAATTCCAATAAGCTAATTGACTCGAATAGCTTGTTGTTATTGTAAGAGGACAGCTTGTTTAGAAATTCCTACCTTGCTAGGTATGGGAAATTCGAGTTTGTATTTGGATAAGCGAGAATATTCGGTTAAGGAGCCCAAGACCAACATACTGTTGAAAAGCCTCTTATTGTTTTTTTTTTTTTGGAATGCATTAAATTTTGGCTGCATGTTTGCACCAAAGCATCAACACTTAGTTGAGTTATGCTAAAACCATACGTTTTTATACAAGAAATAATACCATAGAGAGTGAATTCAAGTTACAGGTTTCATACAATCAAGGAACAAATGTTCCACAACAACTTATAAAAAAAAGTCAAGTATGTATGTACAATAATGGTAATGACAACATTTTACGATATTTTAGTAGAAATTTGATATTCCAAACGAATTGTATAGACCTTTAACACAGCATGATAAAAGTATTACCCCCAATTTCACAGTGGAACTTTAGACTCCACTTTCGATTTAAACTTCGGTTCAGAAGAATAAACTGAACTCTGTTCAAGGCTTAAACGAGACTGTTAAACTGGTCATTAGCCTGTGAAATATCTTTTTGGTTTGGGATACAAACACAGGCTCTACATTATCTTCGATACAAAAATGAATAAAGGCTCTAACAATTGAATTTCCCGACACAACTGTATACAATGTTGTGGAGACTTAAGAACTTAAGAAAATAAAAGTATTTCTCGGAATCGGAGAAACTGCAAAACTATTTGATGCGTAGAAGAAAAGGATGTACTGACTAAGATTCGTTACAAAATCATTATAAGTAAAAAAACACCTAATGAATGGAAATGATGTTACCTTAACTGAATGAAGTAGAAGTTCCAAAAACATTAGTGGGAGGATAATAAAAGGAAACCTTGCCGGCAAAAAATAGTGGATTTCGAAAATCTATGGTATTGTTAGGATCAGGTTGCCTGGAGAATTTTTATCAAAAATTTCAATGTTGTATTAGATGCACACCGACGGCAAAATATTGTTTTTATGAACCAATTAAAAAAACAATTTGTATGGATTTACATCACAAGCTCAAATGAAACAAATAAATCTTTAACATTCTCGATGAAAGAGTAATTTAAACTGAAAATTCAGTGAATATATTTTTTGTGAATTGAAAATTCTAGTATTTAAAATGACTTCATTGAGATTTACAGACATGCAAAAAACATCAAGTATCTACCCACTGCTTACTATCTAAAGCCTGTACTTGTAATACATGATTAAAAAAAAAAAATGTGCAATTTGCTGCGGGCATACGAACATCATTTTAACTGAACCGTAAACTTTTCGTTATGCATCAAAGTTGATGAGTTTGTGATGAACACATTTGCGGGCCATTCAGCGAGGGATTCTAACAAAAGAAATAATTCTCCTCTACCTCTAGCATTTACGCCCTATTGATGATGAATGCCATGGACTGAAAAAAAAAAAAATCTAGATCAAATAGGACGCCACCACTTCTGCTTAATAGACTGACATTCAAAGTCATGAAATACACAAACAAAAATAAAAATATTTAGACCAAGCTAAATGAGTTTTACGAGGCTGACTGCTATGAATAGTTAGTTAGAATCTAGTACTCTCAGTTAAAAAAAAATCGACAACTCAAATTAGTGAAATTTTTTTCATAGAAATAACCTGAATCGTTTAATTTAAAACAAATTAAGTTTTGACAAACAAAAATCATCAGTTTTTTAAGAATAGTTTAAATCTCACCTATAGCAATAATGCAATGTATTTTCTGCAGCAGTTTTAAATTTGTTTTTATAAATGGGCCCAACAGTATGAATGATATAAAGCGCTGGCAAGTTGTAACCCTTTGTTACCTGAACTTCCCCAGTGCGGCACTCTGTGAAACAAGCATGAAAGCGCAAAATAAAGTTAATTTAGCTTAATGATTGTCTAGCCAACGGTATATCATTTTCAAACTAATGTTACAAACAAAAAAACCTTTAATATGATTTTGGATTTCGTCCTTGAGCTGGTTGCCTGCCGCAGCTAGCACTCTATCTGATATGATATTGCTTTCGGTCAGAGTTTCATCTGTAGTATTTGTGATAGCATCGACTTCTAGAAGTGTTATATCACCATCCCTGAAATAAAATAATTATTAAATACAAATTTTTAAGTACGGGGATAAAGGAAATGAATAAATTTATGTTTGATGACGTTATACCAAATTATCAAACGACTATTAATACTGTCGGATACAGGAAAAGGACTGGTGCTATGACGTGGTAGTACAACACTTGAGTAATTGGTTACGGGTAGTATTGTTGGGTTCTTTTCCAATCCGCCCCACTTTGACAGAGTTTCTATTTTTATTTTCTGAAAGAAAAATGAAATGAAAAATGGTTAAAAACGGTTATACAACAGATATTTATATACTTACATTATTTTTAGCACCTAGGGATTTAAAATCTTCATTTGAGTTAGAATCAAGTCGCATCTCTCTGTAACAAAAACCAAATGAAAATGTGACAAAATGTTTATGTATACGAGTATTGTATTAGAAAAATAAATTATTGAGTAAGAACGCCTATTGGGTCGATCTATCATTATTTCGAATTAACTTTTCTTAGTAAAGGCCAACGGTTTTTGGTGGAATTAATTTCTTCCTTAAAGACGTGTTTTTTTTTTTACAAATTTAACACATTAGCAACTGTGAAACTTCTTTTTGCTACAAATTTTTGTTCTAAGTACTAATGATGTTATTTTCTATATTTTTGCTATATTTTTCTGAAATGGGATACAGAAAATGAAAAATCCTTATTGTACTTGATTTACCCCACAGATAAAATTACGCCTTATAAAGTCAAGTCTATTTATATTAAATACTCAGTTAACAGGAATATAATTTATAATTGGAAGCGCATTGACCTTGTTTGGCATTATAGTCTGTCTTTGTTTATTCTATAACGTAGAAAGTCATTCAATAAACTCTCTGTTTGTTTGTTATAACTGATAATTATAAACATAATTATTTATTGATTACTTTCTTCAATAAGAACAATTTATTATTAATAATAAAGTTTATAATGACATGACTGAATCAAATCAAATTTATTTCGTGATGTGATTATAATTGATTTAGCCAAAATGAGTTATTAACCGTGACATGCGTGATAAAGGGAAACAATTAACACTAACACTTTCTACGATAGCAAATTAGTTGTTGGAATTTGAATTGATATTTTATTTTAGAAATCAAGGTAAACAAATAATATTTGTATAAGTGGCTGTTGGCTGAATAAGGGTATGACGTTTGAAATTTAAAAAGCAATTTAAGAGATTTTATTTTGTTTTTAGGTATTGGACTGTGTATTTAGTAAAATTATAGAAATTAATAATTCGCTGTATGCTTAGTTGGCGTCTAAGGAGAAATTATTTTTCGTAAACACTAAAAAATAAAATAATGTTTATTCTCAAACATCTGGAATACATATTTCTTTCAATGAGGGTTGGATGTATTCCGTATTGGGAGATTCGCATTCTATGGTTTGTATGTTTTTTCAAATCTTTTTTTGCGGTCAATAAGGAAGAATCTTTAACAATTTCAAAATGTTTTATAGTTTTATCGCAATTTCAATTTTATACAAATATTTAGATAAACAAATCACCGAATATCTAAATATTTATACGTGAACATGAATTTTGTCCGTCCTTTTATTTTTGTTTTTGTTTTTTTGAAAGATACAGACGTTCTTGTTGCTACAATTTATTTTTATAAGGAGTTAACATAAATCAAGTGTTCCCATAAAATTTCAAAGAACAAATGTTTTTATTGTTTGTTTGTACATTTATTGTTGGTGAAATTTTGACTATTGAGCGATACTTATCCTTTACACAACATTTCGTTTTAGCTTTAGTAGTTTGCATTTAGATAAGAATATCACTAGGCAATTATTTAAAAAAATTATTTGCTAACACTAGCATGAATTTTTAAATGTAGCCTGTTAATACTCGAGTAGAACTAATAGACCTTTAATAAAAGGCAAAAAGAGTTTTTTTGGAAGATTTTGCTTCCTCAACTGGTGAAGTTGTTCGGCAAACAAACCGATCACACGTTTTCGAAAAAGAAATAAGAGTTTCGATATATTGTTGAGCTTTGAGTAGAAAAATTAAATTTTGAATTCTTTGAATGTATCTAAATAGAATTTGAATGCAGTTATTTTCATTAAAAGGCAATGAATATGTCCATGTGTAAAGGTATGATGGTTTTTGAAAAGGTGGGATGTTATTTCCGACGTTTCACAAGTTAGAGTTTCTTAGCAGAAGCTGCAAAGTTGTTAAGATTCCTTGTTAAACAATATATTACCCATTCTTATGCAAAATAGCTGCACTGATGGCAATCAGTTCAATGACTCGTTGCTAGTCAAGACATTTGCCATAAGATTATTTAAAAGATCTTAAAAAGGAATTGGAATTGTACTTACGCGTGCCTTCATTTCTTCTTTTATTGTCTGAGAACGTTTTGCACATAGCAGCAGTGTCTGCGTTTTCATTTCTCGTAAATTCCTACGTGGGCTGGGGACCATAATAGGTATTTACTGAATCTTACGGAAGTTTTAGATTGGATAACTGAACGTAGCAGATGAAAAATTTGCTTTGTAAATGGTGTTTTTTTTTAGACGCGTGGTTTTCAATCTGGCAATACTTTTTTCGGAGTCGGTCTTTTTGACTGCTGTCACTTGATTTATGCTCAGTTTGGTTTGCCATTTCATAATGAATAGACTTACTCCTGAACAATAATGGTCCGGTTCACGCGCGGCGGCGATGAAAAATGAAGCCGGCCATAATGTTACAGTCGATGGGGAACGCTACAGAGACATGCTTAATGACTTTTTCGTGCCTGAATTGGAGGATGTTTATGTTGACGACCTTTAGTTCTAACAAGACGGCGGCGCTACAATGCCATACAGCCAACGAAACAATCAAGAACGCGTTATTGCTGACATACGGCCACAATTGCTGCAAAAAGTGGTCGAAAATTGGGCCTCTCAGCTGGAATTTATTCGAGCTAGCTGCGGCGGCCACTTGCCCAAAATCATTTTTAAAACATAGGTAACTAATCTTTATAATAAAGCTAAATTCTTGACCATAACATTAAATTATATGCGTTTTATTTTTTCTTGAAAACCACACATTTAAAAAAAAAAAAAACATCCTTTATTTGTTGTTAAGAATTTTTCGTATTGAGCTCAAAGAGTCATACTGCAAATAAATAGCTGTTTTTTTTTTTATTTCTTAAGCTGATAATAAAAAAGCGTTATTTTATGCCATTACTTCTACAACAAAAAGACTTCGATATGGTTCTATTGAATTGATCATCATCACAATTTTTGTTTTATTTACCAAATTACTTCCCGCGTGGAGAAATGTATGCAAAGTTTTTGCCAAGTTTAGACTAGAGATTATTAAATAAAGTTGTCAACCCTTCGTACGTTTCATCCTCCAAACCTCATTTAATTACATTGTTGTATTTGTAGTTTCATTTCGTGTAGAAAAATAGAGATTTGAATTGTAACAACAAAAACCACTCCTATTGGAACTGTGCTGAATGAAGTGCTGAAAATCGTGTTGGTTCTATGTGTGCGTTTTTCACTGTTAATCAACCCAGATGTTCATTTCAGCTTTATTTGATAAGATCTAGACAAGCATCTGTTTTCTATAACTCTCGCATTGATAACAATCCTGTAGGAACGATGGAAATTGCAACCAAACAGTTTCACTCCTATTTTAAACGTTTTTCGACGAATTTAATTGATGCGAGAGTAAGTCATATTTACAATTTCCTATAACGATCTTTTGTTTATAGATGAAGGGAGCAAAAAGTGAAGGGGGAGGACTTAACCGTTCGATCCTGGCAAGCTCACACGATTTTTCCTTTTTCTCTTTTACCAAAATCTAATAAATAAGGCTGTCAGTATTCAGAGTTGGTTGGAAAGTGGAATAACACAGTGCTGTCATTAAGAATCCAATCACCTGGTTGGGTTAAAGAATTTTGCTGTAACTAAATAGGAGTAGATTTCAAAAAAGCATAATGTAAATCAGCTTCAAAAAGAGAAGGGTTCGAACGCTAAATTGAATGAACCCAAACAACTCTAGCTAGCTATTGGTTGATACTCCCTTTCGCTTGCAACCTGGGTCACGGCTTTCCCTAAATTTATCGAGGGCATTTTTGAGAATTTTCTTAGCCTTAATCTTGATAATCTTCGACTCTACGGTGAATTACCTGAAACCTCAGACTCTGAAACATTATTCTCCGTTCGATTGGCCGATATCGTTGCTGAGTCCGGACACGGTTTTTTCTGCTGTATCCAATCCAGCACTCATTGTTTACGCAGGCGGGACAAAATTAGACAAACAATTTTGATCATCATATTGCCTACCACCTTTGACAAAGTACATAAAGTACATGCACCTGTGTCGTACAGGACTGGTATAATGAGTTTCCTTTAAAAGGTTTCCTTAGTTGTTCGAAAAATAGTTTTGCTAATACATTTTCCCTCAAGGCCCAGTTATTTAGTACTAAGCTTATGTAACTCTGAGCTAAACCACAGTTAATGGTTTAAATCCTTCATATGAATGTTCTTTTACTTTGAGAACGTAGTCTTTTTTCAACATTTGATCTAGCTGTTATTTTAAAATACATATTCAGCCTTATCGCAAATAAATTTTCTCCCGGATTTTTTCCCCCGTGTGATACTCTCCAATTGTAAACAATTTTCGAAAAAAAGGAAAAAATTCCTAGGAAAAAAGTAGTTATCGCCAATTTTTTTTCCGAGGGAAAATTAATGATTTTCCCTGGAAAAAATCGCTTAAGTTAAGCTGGAGGGTTTTGAAAATATAGCACGTTAGTTTTACTTTTGTCTTTTTTATTCCAGTTTTGTCTGTTTATTTTAACATTTTTTATCTTCCGTGTTCAAAGTGATACATTTGAGGCATATTTCTACCTCAAAAATTAACTAAACTTCTGCCAAGACCTCCCTGAAGCTAGACTGAGCCACCTTTTTGGTAGCCACCATCTGCCAAAAAAAAACGCAAGCATGCATTTAGGTGTTGAGTTTCTTCGAATTCTGTTTAGGTTTGTCTGATCTCTTTCTTCGGTGGTTTATATGAAGGCTATGGTATGGATTTTAAGAAATTCCGATTTGAATGCTTCAAAAATGTAAGTACATAATTGTATTTCATTAATTTATTCACAAACTTTGACAGTTCAATAATTTGTTAATTAAATAATTCTCTCAAAATATTTCGAAACTAGTTCGAAGTTAACTCCGGGGGAAATGATATTCGGGGGAGATTGGCTATGAGAGTATTCAACTCCTGGGAAAAAATAAAATCCGAGGGAGAGCTATCTCCCTCGGAATTGGCGATAAGGCTGATTATATTTTCTTCCTTAACAGTACTGGGATGACATGGAATATCGAGATATCGTTTATCAAACCACCTTATCCCTTCAAACAATGCTGATTTGATTTGATTAGATTGAAAATGGGTTTAAAAAACAAACACAGGGAATTGAATTTTCCCAAAACTTGAAATTTTTTAGAGTTTTTGCTAGATGCCTTATTTTTTTCCTTATTTTCCTCCCATTTCTGCATTATTTTCCTTTAATTTATAATTTCGTAAGTGCCCGAGTTTGGTCTGGAGAGACACTGTTTGTATTGTATAGTAAAAAATAATTGGAAAAATACCTCTTGCTGTAATTATATAATTAAGGATATACATACATAGTACATAAAACAGTAAAAATAAAATACAGACTATAAGCTATCATTTTCATGTGAAAATTTACTTAGTTCCCTTCCTTGTTTTTTATTAAATTATAGCTGTATTTAATTAATAAATTCGTTACTCATTTATCATTACCAGTTAATCATTTGAAAAGATAATTAGAGTGCATTTTATGGATAAACTCATATATTTCAACTCAATTTTTGCATGCGATGTATTATGGCAAGTTTTGCATGAACTCCAGACTATAATCAAAATTGACAAAAAAAGAACACGAAAAAGTTTTTGCAATGTTACATATGGTCTCAGAATTGCTACAATTTTATTTTTAATAAACTATTTAGGATTGTTAAGACTTAGCTCTTATTTATGTAATTCGTCTTTTAAACTAACAGTTCAAGCAGCGAGAGAATTAGTCATTACTGAGAATTTTTTTTAATACCTTATGAAGTTTGAACAGGTTCCGACGAAGTGACAAGTATTTTCCAAAGCATCAAGTTTACAAAGTGTACATAAGACTGCGTCAAAAAATCGAAATTTTTATTTTCCAGAACTAGTGTCAAAATTTCAGTATAGGCTCCAAAAATATGAGCTTTTTACCATACAAAAGACAAAACAAAATCACTAACCAAACAATTGTGTTCTCGTTTTCGTATTGTACATAGTAGATTTTTTTTTTTGAGAATTGCCCAGTCCATCAATTGTGTGTGGAAAAATAACCTTCGTTTTCTCAAGTTTTTCATTTTTTTTCATACTTTTTTGCGTTTATTTTTTTTTGGTTTTATTTTTAAAATTGGTGAAACTCTCCATGAGACCGTAGAACAATTTTGTTTCCCATAGCAGCATATACTTTATGCTTGAAAAATAACTAAATTCTGTGCGAAATCAGAGTGGAGACTGTTCTATCGAAGCTTTACAGCACCTTATAATTTAAGCCACTAGGGACCTATAACAAAATACATAAAGTGCTTGTGAAACAAGTGAAATTCACCAACTTTTTTTTCAATTTTGTGTAACACGGTACAACAAACTTAGGAGAATTCAAACAATTTGTTTGGCTTTTTTCAACAAGTGGGAAATTTCATAAATACACCGTTTCTGTAACTGGAAACAACAAGTGTTTAAAAAATGGAAAATAAACTTGTTGAATAGTTGATAAATTTCAACCGACGACGCGACGTTTGCGGACTTGTTCGAAGTCAACAAGTTAGAAATATGAACTGACAGTAGTGTTTATCAAGTGATCGGAAAGATTGTTTAGAATTTATTTAGTGGTCAAGAATTTGGTTTAAAAATAGTTGATATCTTACTGAAACAAATATTGTTGATATTTTACTGAAAGTTCCTCCCACAAATACCGTTCGTCCGTTAGTAAAAGCAAAGCGCTGATTTTAGATAAAATATTTTTTTTTTGAAGCTTTACGACTTATTGAATTTCTTCTTGAACTGATTCAACAAGTCAGGGGAAATTTTTGTCAGTTGACAATTTTTACTGGTTTTATTGTTACAGAAATAATTTTCACTTGTTGGACAAGTAATTGTTGACTAGTTGACTTGTTGTTCAGTGTTATAGGCCCCAGATATTTCCATACAACCCCCATGCATGCCATGTTGCATACATCGTTTCGCACTAGCCTATAGTTACTTTACCTCCACCAAAATAAAATTCATAAAATTTCATATAAATTTATTCTTTGCCCTTTTAATTCACACTGGCTTAATCCTGCAAATGCTACAAGCAGAGCTAAGAAAAACGACAAAATTGTCGTTTCTTCTCGTCTGGTTTTGGGACGGGTATCACAAGTACATGTAGAAATGAAGATCGTGTCGTACCGTAACAAATACCTTTCACAAGGAGTTTCGGTGACATATGTGCATGGCTTAATGCAGAGGCCAACCTCACTTTTTTTTTCATTATAGATTAAGAACACCAGTTAGATAGGGAAGTCAGTATTGGCATTCTAGATATACATAAAATATTTCCATAAGATCTTCCAACCATTTTGTTCTTCTGAGCTCCTCTTCAAAGAAGTAATTGGAAAAGGGTGGCAATGGTGCAGTGGGTGTAGTGCTTGACTGCTTACTTAGAGGTGTGGGTTCGAGCCCCATTCTAGGCAGCATTCTTTTCTACATTCTCCCAGCTTAACTGGACGCCACCCGTGACATTTAACGAGATAATAAACACCTTGATCTCAATCCACTGCGCCAAATCTTTCCTATCCTCCTACTCTTTCCAACTAGTTCCGTGCAATTCAGGTTGCATTTAAAAAAATAAAAAAAAAAGGTTCTACTTTGAGGCTTCCGCCCGTTTTGTTCATTGGGTTTTGTTCGAGGGAAAATCGTGTCGTTCTTTTGGGCTTATCTTCAAGAAGCTCATTGGACATGGTTCTTCTTTGAGGGTTCCATCCGTTTCGTTCCAGAGCCAATCGATTAGTTCCTTTGGGCTACTCTTCAAGAAGCTCGGCTCAGGGGTCTCAACCGCTTTGTTCCTTATTTGCTAGTGCAGAGTGCTTCCGATAAGAATTCCCAACCCTGTTTTGTTTCTCTGAGCTCCTTTCTCCGAAGCTCATTTGACTTGGCTCTTCTTTCAGGGTTCCACCCGTTTCGTTTCTTTGGTTGTGCTAGGGAAAAGAGTTAGTTCCTTTGGACTGTTTTTCAATAAGTTATTAGACAAAGTTCTCTTTGGAGGGTTCTGCCCCTTTCGTTTATTGGGTTTTGTGCCAGGGACAATAATTTAGTCTCTTTGGGCTACTCTTCAAGAAGTTTATTGGACAAAGGTTTCCTTTGAGAGTTCCGCCCGTTTCGTTCCTTGGGTTTTGTGGCAGAGACAAAAGTTTGGTTCCTTTGGACTCCATTTCAAGAATTTCATTTGCTAGGTTCACTTTTAAGGACAGTAGTTTGTTTTGCTGATTCTCGACCGTTTTGTTCCTTCAAGTTCCTCTTCAAAGGTAGACAAGGGGTTTGGGGTTCTTATGACCCCATGTATTATTTTCCCTAGGATAAAGATTTATTGAAATCAAATAATGGCCGGTCAGCCTTTCTTCATTAACGAAAGCCAGAATGCAAAGTCAAGGCTCGTGACCGTGTTTGCAAAAGGTCTAACCATCTAGCAATGTAACCCTCTTTTAGGTTAATTATTTTATTCGTTCTTAAATAATTTCTTTCTAACAACTTCTGAATGAAAATATTGTCATGTTAAGGTAATTTCTAGTTGAAGTAAAACCAAATTACATAGCCAGTTAAGTGATTTTTTTTTCTTTCACGTAAAAGTAAGCAAATTAGTTGAACAACTTCCACTTATCGCATGAATCTATAAAAAAGGACTCTACTATCTGCCGCCAGTTTTTTTTTAACTATCCGTCAATAACACAGGGAATATAGGTATGAACTCAATAACTACTGCATGTCGCGTTCTTCAATGAATCCACTGCATCAGACTGCTATATTATGTACAAACATGTGGAGGCAGTTCAATTAAAGAGCCAAGCGCAGTTCTTTGAATATGCATGAGGTTATAGACAACAAAACCAAGAAGTTGCATGTGAAACTCTAAGAAGGTCAAACTATAGTAGGTGCTGTCAAGGACATCTCATTTAAAATCAATACACAATGCAGTTGAAGACTATCTACCTAACCCTTCCTAATATTATAAAGGGTTAAACTTCTGTCTCCAATTCCATATCTTGATAAACAAGTCTGTCGATTTGTAGGTAAGTATATAATTGAGCTGAAAAGCACGTACAAGAATTTTTTGTCGATTGAATTGGGACTTTTACAAGAGGCTGAGGGTTTCAATTAGGCCGCAATATTACATAAAATTGCACGACCAGAGTTATTTCGATTTCAAGTGGGAGGAGACGAGATGCTTTTATGAGAAAATATCCAATTTGGTGTGATGGGTTATTCTGGATGCACGGATTGGACGCTAGCCAATTTAAGAATGTCATATATTTCCTTGGCATTACGATATACCTTACCTATATAGGACTTATCGAAGTTTAAAAAAAATAAATATTGTATATTGGGGAACATATTATATAGGTACCTACCTACATAATATGTATTTATGACCTTATATAGAAAATGTGGACAGCAAATATTTCGATTTAGTACAGTGCATTAAACACGTGTGGTTAAATTGCAAATAAGGCTTCAGCAATATGCCCTTCCGTATATGTTAATTTACCAAAGTAATGAGGTTGGGTGAAATTTAATGACAAAGTTTATGAAAGAGGCTTAAATTATTGTTATCGTTAAGCCATATTCACCGATTAAATTTCAATAATGTTTTTTTAAAGCCTTTTTTAGTTGATGGCGTTTTGCAATACAAAACAAAGCTACCTTCGGTGGTCTTATAGACTACAACTAATTTTGCAATTAAAAACTATCGATTTCTTCTTTAGAAAATGAAGTGATACTATTACGCAAGATGTGGATCATGTAACAACAGCATAGAGATAAAAGGAAAATAATTTCAGTCAAGTTCTTGAATGTTCAAATGAATGCCGAAATTATAGAATTGGTGAGTTCCGACAAAAATTTTATAACCTGGAGGGCTTCAAGAGTGACGCGAAAGGTGAGATTCTTGTTGCAGGAGATTTCAATGCCAGAGCGCAGGAGTGAGTAATGCTAACTACGAGGAAGGCAAATACTTGCGCGACCACGACCACAGAATCAAAAAATCCGAGCTAAAGGGGGCCACCAATTCGAGCAAAAAGCAGAAGCGGCAGGATCTCCACCGATATGTAACTAAACATGAACCCCTGGGAGCTAGGCTATAGAATTGCCATCCGAAAACTTTGAGCTCAGAGCGTAACCCTACTTTTAGCGAAGAAAAGATGGAGCGCACAGTGGACACGCTGGAGCTTTTTTTGACTCATACCGTAAGGCCACCCAATGACAGGAAAACCATCGTTTAGCAAAGAAGAGTTGGGTTTAGCTGTAAAATGCCGGCGTTAACAAAGGGGCACCCGGACCTAAAGGAATACCAGCTGAAGTGCTCAAAATGACTGTCATCAGCTTCTGGTAAACATGCAAAACAGCTGCCTGAAGAAAGAAGTCTTTCCCCAGGAGCTGAGAGAAGCAACGTTTGGTACTAATCTGGACCCCACAGGGACGCTCCTGGAGAAGATGTTAAGACAGCGACTAACCACAGCAAGATATCTATGAGAATAGCAGTATGGGCTCTTTGAAGGCCGCTCTACCATTGGAGCGATTGATGAAGTAGTAAAGGCCATCCCAATCACGCAACAAGGTAACTGCTACTCAAGACAGATCGTATTGATGCAACTCTGGGCGAAAAACCTTCATCCCAGCCAGATGGAGTGACATGCTGAATGCGCTCGAGAACACTTTCAACATTCAACGTACCCCCTGCGGATGCTGCAAGACTACCTCAAGGATCGGGAGCTTATCTGAAAGACCACAGAAAGCCCACGAAGAAAGCAAATCATTTTCGGAGCAGCACTTGGTGCCCCACCTCTGGAATATCACTTATGATGAAATTCTTCGCATGGAGATACTGGCAGATACTTTTCTCGTAGAAACTGGAAGGATCAAAGTAGTTTTGGTCTTTAAACCGGAGGTTCGGTCTTCCTAGGAGACTAGGAGCTAGATGTCAAAAATTCTTTTTGCTTGAGTTGAGTTTAGTTGACGTGTTTTGATTTTTTTTTGACTACATCTACATCTTGATACAGCTCATAGAGTTCACAGTTTTACCAAGCTTCTCTTTCACTCACTCTTCTCGCACACAAGACCAAATATCCGTCCAAGAATTTGCATGCACTTTGTCTTTCGTGTGACGGGTTTTGAAGCCATCTGTTGCGCCAAACCAAAGTAGCACCGGTAGTTCAAGGGTAGTTCTTTGTCGGATCTTCACTCGGATTTTGGTCTGTGGATTAATGTTTTGTCCAAGGTAGATCAACTCCTTAACTACTTTGAAGTTGTTGCTATCAACAGTGAGATTTGGTCCCAGCTGGTTGACAAATCTTTAATTGATACTATGTACTTGATCTTGTTCCCGTTTACTTGAATACCAACAAGCTTCATCTGTTCTTCAATTGCTGTTGAATTGCGATGATGTAAATATCATGGGTATACCCTAGAAGTTGGACAGAACACTTGAGAATAGATTGAAGAAATCACATGATAGTGCATCTCCTTGCCGAAGCCCTGTGCATGTTTGGAATAGTTCGGAAAAGCTTTTCCCTTATTGCATATTGCATCGCGTATTTTCCAATGTCACGCGACAAAACTGGATCAATTTTCTCGGGATCCCACGTTCAGCCATCGCCATAAGGAGGTTCTGACGATGAATGCTATCTTCAACTGTTAGACCATATTATATCTACGGACTTACAGCAAATAAGCTGTATTAAAAACTCTTTAAATCGAATACTCGATTTAGTTTTCTCATCTGACGCTGTTAGTACTGTAGTGGTAGAGTCTACTACTGCAATATCAAACATAGATAAATACCATCCTCCTCTTGACATTTTTCTTGACTTGGACGGGCATTTACTTAATAATAGTAACTCACAAGACTGTTCATATTCTTTTGACTTTCGGAAAGCTAACTTTCAGTTGCTTTCTGAGCATTTAAGTGCATCTGGTATTGAAAATATACCAGTTTCAGGCGACATTGACGTTGCAGTTTCATACTTTTATCAAGTATTGACCAACTGTATTAATGACATAGTTCCACACAAAATACCCAAATACTCTAGCTTCTGCCATCCATGGTATACGAAAGAACTCAAAATTCTTCGTAATAAAAGAAACAGAGCTTGGAAGAACTTCATAAAAAGTATGTCCCTTGAGGACCGAGAATTGTATATTTCCTTGTTTGATGAGTTTAAAAACCTCTCCAATCATTTATACGCTGAATACCTTAAAAAAATGGAAAGTTCCCTAAAGCTTGACCCCAAAAGTTTTTGGAATTTCGTAAACTTGAAAAAGAAATCTGATGGCTATCCAGTCAATTTTACTTATAATAATATTATTTTAAATAGTCCTCCGGATATTTGTGATGCGTTTGCTAACAACTTTCGCCAGTCTTTCGTTGATACCCCTGTCGATGTTGATGAGAACTTTTTTCTCTACTTAAAAGACTGCCCACAAACTACCTTCAATAATATCCCAATTATAATCGAAAAAATTTTACATTATATGTCCTTACTTCATGATGATTACTCGTCTGGACCTGATGGCATCCCACCAATTATCTTGAAGAAATGTAAATCAATATTAGCACCCCCTCTTTTTCATTTGTTTAACCTATCACTTAGCTCCGGTAAATTTCCAAGTATTTGGAAAAAAGCATTTATTACACCAGTTTTTAAAAAGGGTAACAGATCTGATATATGCAATTACAGGCCAATCTCCAAGCTATCTTGCATTCCTAAGCTTTTTGAGCAAGTAATGTGCGATAGTTTGACATTCAACTGTAAGAATATAATTTGCAATCAACAACATGGATTCATGCAAAAGCGATCGACAATAACCAATTTACTTGCATTCTTGCACAAGTGCTCAACTGCGTTGGAACATGGTCAAGAACTCGACTGCATCTATACAGATTTTTCTAAGGCTTTCGATCAACTTTCACACGATATCATCACGTTTAAGTTAAAGGTGTTTGGCTTCCCTCCTAAACTCATCAATTGGGTTTCTTCTTATCTCCATAATAGATCCTATCAAGTTAGATTTAGGAGCTCTGTCTCCAACCCTTTCTTTGCCAAATCTGGAGTTCCCCAGGGTAGTCATTTGGGGCCCCTTCTTTTTATCTTAGCTATCAACGACGTATCCCTCTATATACGTTATAGTGAAATTCTAATTTTTGCGGATGATATGAAAATTTTCAAAAGCATCAAATCTGTGAGTGATCGTTTACTTTTGCAAGAAGATATTAACAGTTTTGTTATTTGGTGTAGTAAAAACGGTTTAAATCTCAACCCTATTAAATGTCAGGCGATCATTTTTTCTAAAAAAAAAGTTCCTAGTTCATTTGATTATGAAATATCGCAGCACACATTGCGTCGTGTTGATAGTTTCAAAGACCTAGGGGTTCATTTTACTTTTAATCTTGATTTTACGAAGCATATAAATTTAATAGTCAACAAGGCAAACTCTATGTTAGGGTTTGTTAAACGTTGGTCTAAGGAATTTCAGGATCCTTATGTTACCCTCGCTCTCTACAACAGTCTTGTTCGCCCTCATCTTGAATACGCATCACAGGTATGGACTCCTTTTTACGATGTCCATAAGAATAGACTAGAAGCAGTACAGCGTAATTTTATACGTTTCGCCTTGAAAGGACTACCGTGGTCCGATCCTTATAATCTTCCTCCTTACGAACACCGGATTAAGCTTCTTCAGATTCAAACTTTGGCACAAAGGAGAATTAATAATGATATTGTATTTATTCATCAACTTTTAACGGGCGTTATTGATGCACCTGATTTATTATCTTGTACTAGCCTTAACTACCGTGGTGGAGGTCACAACACTCGTAGTCTAGAACTAATGCATATATCTCAACACCGTACCAATTATGGAATGCATGAGCCTTTTACCCGCATGTGCATCATTCTGAATTTGAACTCTAATTTTTTTGATTTTAATATAAGTAAGAATAGACTCAAAGCTTCATTGAAGACCAGTGTACCACGCTCTTAAATGTTTGTAATTGTTAATTTTTTCAATGTCATTTTATTTGTTATTTTATAATTATTGTTTTTAATTTTATTTTGTAAAGTGTATGTTTTAAGTAGTTTGTTGCTTACTAACTACTAACACTACACTAAGTGATGAGCCTGATAAGCACTTAATTTGTGTTTGGCAATTCTTTGGTCGCAAGATGTTGCTTGTACTAAGCTCTCTTCGGCAAAGATCTGATAGTGTAAAAAAATATACGGCTTTGAAATCGTTGAATAGATGGTGAGTCTCAACTTGAAATTCATTGATCTTTTCAAGGATTTGCCTGAGAGACATAGACATTTGGTCTATGATCGATCTGCCTGATCAGAAGCAACACTGGTACTTGCTGATTATAGTGTTGCAGAACGGCTTAAGACGCTCGAACAGTACGTTGGATAGAATCTTGTATACGAGACGTTTATCAGGGATAACAATGCCTTGATAGAAGACATAGGATCACCTTTTTCTATAGATGGGACATATGGAGCTGATAGACCAGTCGTCAAGCATACTCCCTTCCACCCACACTTGGTTGACGATTTAATGCATGCACCCTTTCAACACATCCCCTCCGTCCTTGAAGTGCTCCGCTGGCCTTGTAGTTCTTTAGCTTCTTTATAGCTGAGCCTACCTCTTCTATACTGGGTGGTGGTACTCGGTCTTAATTGAATGGAGTTGGGTTCTCTTCTTGTCCTGCTTTTCGTTCTGCTTGATGTTAATTCAGCAGAAGCTGGAAATGTTGCTTGAATACATCTGTTATTCCCTGTGCTTCGGTGACTAGCTCACCTTCGCTGTTTCCAAGAGCCTATGTTCCGATTATAAAATCAGCAGCCAATTGCTACGATTTTTTATAAAACTTCTGAGTCTGATTTCGATCGCGCGACTCTTCGCTCTCCTTGAGCTGAGTGGCTGCATACGCAGCCGTGAAATAAATTTCACGGTTCTTTTGTTTCCCGCTTTAGTATATTCGCATGTTAATCTTCTGTCACCTTTTTCGGCTGTTACCATTCATTATAATATCACGGGTTCTTTTTTAGGGGTGGTTGGTAGCCTAAATTGTCTATTGCCTATTCAGCTGCCTATGTGATGATATGGCGATACTTGGACGGACCACTAGTTGTTGGCGCATGTGGCAGGTGAATGCACAGCGGAGAGCTTCTGGCTCATGTGCTCACTGAAGACTCTGGCAATTTCAGGTATGCTAAGGCGGAAAACTTCGAATTTCTTCTTAAGGGCAGTTCGAAGTTTCTTTTAATCTGCCAGTCGAGCTCCAAACCCCGCCGGCTTTAAGCCTTGCCACAACAAGGAAACGGTCGGAGTCGACGTTTGCCCCTCAAAAAGTACGCATGTTTAAGGTGTTAGAGGCGTGTCTTCTGTCGACTAGAACATTGTCGATTTGGTTGGCATATCGACCATTCGGAGAGCGTAGGTTGCCGTGTGGATTCATAGCCGTGGAAATATAGTGCACTGTATTACGTGCTTCTGAAAAGTCTATTAAGCGGAGAGCATTATCATTTGCCTCTTTATGAAGGCTATGTCTGACAACTAGTCCGCCAAAGGTGTCTTCCTTTTCAATTTCTAATCAATGCATACAGTTTCTCAAGATTGGCGATGTTTGCCACTTTATTTTTGGGATATTCAATCATATTTATACCATTTGAAAGCCTAAATCGTGATAACAGGTCAACGAAGAGTTACATTTTTTCACTTTTCCGTCGAATCATCTTTCAAAATTAATAGTTATTTACCGAGCCCTAATGTTATTTACCGCACCGAACCCTGGGTTGATTTAATACCTCCACCCATATAAGGAATACAGGCAACCAGATGCTGTTTGAGCCGAAAACGCATGACGTTGTTGGTAGTTTTTCTACTTTCTTTTAGTTCACATTTCATTGTGCCTAAAATGTTAACATGGGGAGGTTGAATTTCAATACTAATTTGTCTTCTGCCTTCGCCTGTTGTATAGTACCAATCAAGTGTACCGAAAGCAAGAATACCGCGCTGATTAAATTAAATTTGGGAACCAATTATAAATTAGCAAGTAGAAACACACTGCTGAGTACCAAGAGTACCAGATAGGAGTTTCGAAAAACTTTTTGGGCTTTAAACCTCTATTATTTTTATTTCTACGCTCCACTTCTTCTTAGTGTAGACAAAGAACTAACACCTACCGATTTTTCTTTTAGCCTTTTGCTAGGAGCAGGGCCGTGTCCCACCGATTATTTCTGTGCCTACCCTTCTTCAAAGAGTAACACAGACAAGCTTGTTACCGCGAAAAAGGCACCGATTCTTCTTCTAGATTGCCGTTAGGAGCAAGAAGGTTGTATTCTACCTGTTTCTTTCTGCGCTCCACTTCTTCTAAGTGTAGAGTGGACAAGGCTTAGCCTGCAACAATTTCTCTTCTAGCCTTTTGCTAGGAGCAGGGCCGTGTCCACCGATTATTTCTGTACCTACCCTTCTTCAAAGAATAACACAGACAAGCTTGTTACCGCGAACGAAGCACTTGTTCTAGTCTGCCGCTAGGAGCAAGAAGGTTCTATTGTACCTGTTTCTTTCCGCGCTCCACTTCTTCCAAGTGTATCGTGGACATGGCCTACAAAGATTTTTCTACAAGACTTTTGCTAGGAGCAGGGCCGTGTCACACTGATTATTTATGTGGCTCTGACTATCCTTCTTCAAAGGGTATTGCAGAAAGCCTATCATCGCGGATAGTGCAACGATTTCTTTTCCAGTCTTTTGCTGGAGATACGGTTTCAGTATTTGGCCAAGCATAGACTTGTTTTAATGAATTTTTTCAAGGTCATAGCGATTTTTGGTACCTCAATTAATCCTTATTAAAATTGATTTACATGCGGGGTTAGCCCACTTTTGTGTAGCTTAGGGTTAACTCTGTACTGAAAAACTAAGCTCAAGTGCTATTAAAAATAATTCTTCAATGGTTAAGGCTGATGGATCTTTGTTATTTCATTGCAAAGTCATGTTTGATTTAAATTATTAATTCGATTTTTTTTTGTCGAATGCAAAACTTACCCCCCTCTATAAATTAAATATAAGTTGTTACTTACTAACCACACTGACATATCAGATAGATAAAAGTTGTTTGGTATTTTTTTTTTTGGTATTGTAATATGAAAGTATGCCAAGAGTCTTTCATGACAGCTGCTAGGAGGTGGGGGTCAAAACAATACATACAAAAAAGTTTCTACTGCCGTTTTTATAAACTTTCACCGTTGAAGTGGGAGAAGGGTTGCACTAATCAATATCACCTGAATGTGTGATGAATGGGTATGAAGGTTCCCGTCGCTTACCCACCTATGTAGAAAGCTACTTCAACTAACACACCCCTGCCACCCTATCATAATATCCATTGAAGCGACGACGACTGGTGGTAAATTTGATTAAGCACCCTTTGTTGGGTCTGCTTCAGGTTGTACACAGTTGGTTTTAATTGTTGTAGCTTGTATGTTGGTATGCTATACATCAGGTGTTGGCCCGATAACTGAAGGCTTGCATAATTGAAAAAGAGGCTTTTATTGTTGCGGTTATTGAGATTTTAATAAACATTAAAGGGTCTTCCCACCATGATTTTCCCGACTATAACTTAAATCTGCATTGTATACTTTATGAAGGGAGAAAGGGTTTGTTTGTTTTTTTTTTTTTTTTTTTTGAGAAAAGATCTGAGTGGTTTTTCAACTGTTATTGTTAAATGAATACTTTGAAGTTGTGTAGTGGGATTTTCTGAACTTCATCAGAATAACAAATCCTTTCTATTTGCATCGGTTCGGTAGTTAAATTAAGCAAAGTTCCATCACACTGGGATAACTGCCTTTTACAATTACAGGTAACGTATGCACATTAATGATGAAAGACAGAGGTAAACCATGATGGGATATAGGATATACCTACATATGTAGATACAAACAAAAATGTTGTCTGAAACCATTGACATTTACACCTCTTAAACCTGCTTTTACAATTGAAACATAAAGGAAGTGGCTTTGATTGAAACTTGTAATTAAAATCAAGTATAGGAAGTTCCTTTTTCAAAGAGCTCCAACGATGTTCAATAGGTGTGAATATGTATCTTTATGCTGGCTTCACATTGACATTTTGTCAGCACTTCTTCTACCTACACATTAATTTCTTCTACCTACACATTAATTTACCTTATAAAAACCCACATTATTATACTCTAGCCTTCTGCAAATAGGTATACAAAATATAAGAGAGTTGTGGTTATAGAAATAATTTTCAAAGATATTTTAATTTAAATTTTAAGGAATATGTAAAATGTTTAGTCAATTGAGTCCCTAAAAAGCAGAGTTGGGAAATAATGATGACTTTTTGTATTTATTTCAACTTCCATTTTAATTACACGTAATTTAGTAATTAAAGTTTATCCATTACAATTTTACATTTGGAATAAACATACATTTCCATTACTTGTATAATTGCAATTGAAAACATTCAGTTACAAATTACTTTTAAGTAATTGAAAATAGTAATGTGTTTTTGCAAAAAATTGAAGGAAAACAATGTGTAAACTACCTACCATTAATGTAATTGATTTCATGAATTGTAAATTTATTACATCTTATTATTATTTATTTAAAATCACGTAAAATATTATTGACAAATTAGTTACATACTAACATACATTTTTGTGTAATGATTACTGAAAAAAAGTATTTATTACTGCTTTTTTAATGATTAATTTTGTTTTCAATTACATTAACCTAGTTGAACTGGAAGTTATTGACACTTTCCAATTACATGTAATTTATTCAATTATGTACATTTTAAAAGTAATTGCAAAGGTGTTTGAATACTTCAATTACAAGTAATTAGTTGATCTTTTGTTAATCATTATTTCTTAATTCTGCTCAGAAGATAGTGACATAGATATATTCTGACCATATAGGTGCTGTTCTTGTGACAGACCAACTTGAAAATTTTACTTAAGCATGTTGTGAAATGCAAACAAAAATTGTTTAAATAAAAATTAAGTATTTAGGCGATACCATTATTCACCCAAAAGCAATGGTTTTTTCAACAAAAAAGTTATTTTTGATCACTGCGCCACCTTTTCTTAGTGAGGTTGTGAGAGATGAGTATCGGTTGTGGATCAGATATCCACCAAAAGAAGAGGTCTGCTGGAAGTGTAGAGCTCCATCGAGGCGAAGCTCTCGGAAATAGTGTTTTTCTACACTGTGAGGGCAAACGAGGGCCTCTTACCAAGTATTGACTCTGGTGAGATGCTCAGGAGATACAGAATAGTCAAGTGTGCAGGGATTTTTTGGGTCCTGCATTGCTTAGATCAGTAAAGACTGGGATGGATTGAGGCTCAAGATAATCCCAGCTATGGATACCCCTAGACAACCAAAGGCACGCATTTGGCTGCCTCTTATGAGTATACCAAGCCAAGCGGACAGGAGCTGATCCGTGGTCTTCAGAGGCTTAGCCGCTGATTCCGATGCTGGACTGGGCGGTCATCAAGACCGAGGAACCGCAGAGGAACAGAAAATCTTATCTTCTGATGATAAACGAGGAAAGCATAGGGGCACTCGAGAAGGCTGATTTTAAATTCCATTTGGCATCAGGTGTGCCAAGATTAAGTTGATGACAATGCCGAGATCGACGATGCTATTTTGATGGAGTCGAGGTCCCCAGCGAGACTCCGCCAGCTGTGCACGTGCTTCGGCATCATTCAAGAACCGTGGGTTAACGACCTTAGAACGAGAGACCTCCAAGACAATCAGTATGATCTCATCTACAAAACTGCAAACCAAGCCCAATGTAAAACTAGAACATGTATTCTAGCTAAACAACACTTAAAGGCTTTTTTGTGCCCTTACCTTAGCAACTCTGATCTGACAGTCGTCAGGTTGGACAATGGAATTATTATTATTGCGTTTTCCGACTAAAGTTGACCCCAAAATGAAGTGTTCAATAGAAAAGTTGAAGATCACGCAAAAACCTACAACTTTTATATATACATACATATATCACTTTTTAACGTAACCTCAAAATTTCCGAGATATTGGTGAAAACCCGTATTTTTTCTGGTTTTTGTTTTATATTTTTCATTTTTCGAAAAATAGTTGAATTTAAATGAAACTTTGTGGAAATATATCTTGTTGTGTCCTTAAATAGGGACATTTTTTTCAAGCATAACCATTGATCAGTTTTTGAGATATTCCATTTTGTTTGGAAAAAAATGCTTTTTTTCAAATGAAAAATGTACTTCAGAAAATTATCGTACCGAGTTCATTTAAGGATCATTTATATTTTTTTATTATTTTTATATAAAATAATCAATTATGACAGTCTGATATATAGAACTCAAGATATAACCATTTTATGCGGACCTTATCACAACTTTTTTCAAATATTTCAAACAAAACAAAAATCAACAAAATAAATTCTCTAAAAAAAGCCAATAAGGTTTGCTTGAAAAGCTAATATCGGGTTCTATTGATTGGATCATCAAGGTAAAAGTCTAAGGGAAAATGACAGAGCATCATTTCCTTTTCTTTTTTTTTAAAGTGCATTGAAGAGTTATTGACCATTTAATTTAAATAGGAAACCAAGCTGGTTTTGAACCCCCATCCCCATCAAAAGCGAGAAAAAAACTTGCCAAACTTTGGTATTTGATATCAGAATACATGTTCTTATAAACCTTCATACTCAGATTCTGGTTATATATCCACTCCAAAAATTTGGTGTCGGCTCTTGTACTATTATTTTTGTTTTTCATTTAAAACTGTAGGTATATGTACTGAAATGAATATTTCTAGCAATATCGTTGCGGCATCGGCAGAACTTTTGACTTGGGTCAAATAATTAAAACACTATTTTATGTATTTTTTTTTCCGTAAAACTCCATGCTGTGATTTTTGCATTTTCTAAAAATTTTTAACATTTTATCAACCATTATTAAAAAATTACTTGATGGAAGATGATTTTTTGCTTTTTTGCATTTTTGTACGAAGTTACTATACGTTATCATTATTTCATAAAAGTAAATGTAAAAACAAAACTAATGATTTTTGAATGCACTCAAAATTTTTATTTGAAAAAAAAGGATTTTTTTGCAAACAAAATTGAGTAGGTATCTCAAAAACTAATCAATGGTTTTGCTTGGAAAAAATTGTGGTTATTAAAGACACAACAAGATATATTTTCACAAAGCTTCATTTAAATTCGTAGGACTGTCATGCCGAAGGTGTGGGTTCGATTCCCAGCCGTGCCACCTAAAAACAGAAATGTTTTATTCGAGGTACTGCCTCTTGCGAGGAACTGACAAATCCTCCAAGAGTATACTTGTCATGAAAAAGTGCTTCTCATTTAGCCGTTCGGACTCGGCAAAAAACTGTAGGTCCCCTCCATTCCTGCCAACAAACACGCACACAGGAATGGTTGTGAGTTGTAAGTCACTAGGCCCTGGTTCTCCACGAGCTGTTGCGCCACCCAATTTATTTTTATTTTTATTTTATTTCATTTAAATTCAACTATTTTTGGAAAAATTAAAAATAAAAAACAAAAACCAGAAAAAAGTACGGGTTTTCGCCAATATCTCGGAATTTTTGAGGTTACGTTAAAAAGTGATTTTTGTAAAAGTTGTAGATTTTTGCGTGATCTACAACATTTCTGTTGAACACTTTTCATTTTGGGGTCAACTTTAGTCTAAAAATAAATAAAAAAAATTGGGTGGCGCAACAGCTCGTGGAGAACCAGGGCCTAGTGACTTACAACTCTCAACCATTCCTGTGTGCGTGTTGTTGGCAAGGAATGGAGGGGACCTACAGTTTTTTGCCGAGTCCGAATGGCTAAATGAGAACCACTTTTTCGTGACAAGTATACTCTTGGAGGATTTGTCAGTTCCTCGCAAGAGACAGTACCTCGGATAAAACATTTCTGTTTTTAGGTGGCACGGCTGGGAATCGAACCCACACCTTCGGCATGACAGTCCTATGCACTAACCATCATGCCACGAGGTACTACGGTCGACTTTAGTCGGAAAACAAAATAATACAATTTCCTCCCTCTTTTTCACCTCCCAAATCCCCCCTTTAACTCCGCTTCTGGGAAATAGATTTTTTTTATATTCCTTATAAGCCCCTTCCCCATATTCAATCGTTAAACTGCTGTTAACAATTTTTCTTTTTTTCGGGTAAAAATATGTTAATAAGCCTGCACTAGTTATAATGATTTTAAAGTAAAAAAATTGCTTTTGGCCGAAATAATGTGTTAAAACGGACCATTGAGATTTTAAGCCTTTAAAACTGATGTTTTCCATGATTCCTCCATATTACGGACAGTTTTTGAAATTTTTCTTTGAATGTACTGTGTTAATTTATACCTTAATGTTTCTGATGAGAAAATAATTTACCCCATTTTTTTTCGTTTACATCGAAAAATCTAGCCAAAATTAGACCATCGGGTGTACTTCCGGACTTGTGTAGCCATACAAAAAAAGTTCCACCTTCCCAGCGTCTGCTTCAGCTCTTTTCTGGTAGTCCTGGTGGTAATGAAGATCCTATTAAAATTTCATCACCAGATTCTACCAGTTTTGGGATCAGTGAATAAAAATTCAATTTAAGAAATAACATAATTTGTGATTGAATATAACCGGTTCAATAAACACGTGATTGTTTTTTCACAGAAGTCAAAAAGGAATTTTAAAATTCTATTATTCTTCTTCAAAAATAACTTTGAATCACTCCAATCCGCTTTTTCTTCTCTGAGATATCGTTAATTACTTTTTAGTTTCCACCTGACCGTACTTGATACAAAATATCCCACTATTATGAAAAGTTAAAAATTTCCCCTTAACTCTGATCATAAAACAGATGATACCATTCAATGTAATGGGTGCAAATACATACGAAATGATACCGCTTAGAAGTTTTTTCCCCAAATCGTAGGTTTGGCTCCACTGTGCGACGTAGTTAGGAGATTAATGAACTAGGTGAGTCTCTTCAATTTTAGTATTGAAAACAACTTAACGGTTTGTTACAGAGGTATTACTCCTACTTAAGTCTTTCCGAGCTCGGAAAATTACGTAGGGTCGGAGAATATACTTTGATGTTACCGTCGCGACGCGTCATCAACAATAATAGGAGAGAATCCCTTGTTAATTAATTTTCGGATCACAGGTGGATTCTCTACAATATAAATTTCGAGTCTGAAACCCCTTTTCCCTATAGAAAGCTGAAAAGAATTGGCTGGAAGAAATTCAGCTTTCCTTCATGGTGGAATAAAGACCTTACAAAAATTACTAGGAAAATCTTCAATATCTGCCACAAGAATAAGTTTTATCAACATTATAAAGACCGCGTGAAAATTTACAAGCTTGCTTCGCATCATCTAAGCAGCGTGTAGTTGGAGGGAATAATATATGTACCTTAAGTTCATAGAGAGCACATGAATACCGTTATAACAAAAGAAGAGATAGCCTGGGCTATTAACACTTCCCATACTAGTCTCCAGGCTAAGACGGAATTCTGCCTATTATGTTCCAAAAGCTGCAAGATGTGGTAATCCCCCGGCTTTTTGCTCAACCATGTCCCAAAGTCTTGGAGTAAGAATGGTTTTTATCCCAAAAATAGGAAGAGCACGGATGCCTATTCGACCAATTAGCCTAACTTTTTTTGTGCTTATGACATACTTGTGGAATTTCTCTTCGAAAACTCTCAACATGCATATCTCAAAGGAGACGGGAAATTAGTTTTAGTAGGGGAGCCTACGATGCTAAATGTGGATTTACTCGAGCGTCGAGGAGACCTATTGGATTTTGAAGATTTGATGATAGAGAGAACAAAATGTGAGTAGAGTATACCGTTTCATCGGTGGGGGGAGCGTCTACAAGTGTTCAAAAATGTTTTTAAAAAACACAGTCACTTGGACATATTCGAGTGCGTCAGATATTGATAGCGTATATGGCCTGCGTCTTTCTCATAACGGAGGTATGTTAATCTGCCGGTTTCCGTGGTGGGGGTGGCTGTATGGGAGGGTAGAAATTGGAAAACAAATGGATTTTCTCGAGCACGTCAGATATTAAGAGGGGATGTTAAGTGACCTCACATTCAAAACACTGACGATTCGGATGAGACGCAAGCTTGCGGCAGCTTCTTGAAAATGCAAAGAAAATCGCCATTTTGAAATACTCGAGCGCGTCAGATTTTGTTATATGTACAGGTTCAACTCGATGTCCTATATGTGTTGAACCTTAATTTGACGATTATCTGGAGGGGTTTTCTTAATCTGACGATTTGAAAAGAAGAAACATTTTTATTCGGGATTTTTTCAATCACTGCGGAGAGAATAATAACTTGAGCGCCAAAAATTGAAAACGAATTTTTTTTAGAAGGGTCAAATATGTACAAGCATTTTTTACTATAGAGGGTGTGTCTATGTCACCCCGTTTAGGAGGTAGAGTTGATTTTCGAAAAAAATGACTTAAATGGAAAAATAAATATTAAAAATCAACGACAATACTTAAAATGCAAAACGATAACGTTTTTAAAAGCCAGAAATCTGTTCTTTAATTCTACATTTAAATTGAATTATTTGTATCAATTGTTTTCAAAAAATTTGCATTCAAACTCAAAATTTTGATAAAAAACGCAAAAAAAATGTTGGGATCAATTTTTCTCCAAATTGTGAAATGAAAAATTAAAATTTATTTTTCAATTTAATTCGATTTTTTTTCGAAAATCACCTCTTCCTCCTGAACGGAGCGAGAAAAACGGCAGATTATACTTTTCCCGTTGTCCTAGAATTATTTACTTCACAATAAAAAAAAATTCAACCGCGCTCGAGAATGTCCAGGTGACGATTTTTTTTTTGCAAGTTTGTGACCCTCCCACTACCTTAGGTCACGCTCAAATCGTCAGATTATTGAAATACACATTTTTCAGCATGTAATTAGCCTACCCAATCTTAATCTGACGCGCTCGAGTATTTCGAGCTGTCCATTTTTTGTTTACTAATCTGGTACCCTGCCCTAGGCGCCCAGCCCTACATAGAGGACTGATATATGGTGGAGGTACTCAGCAGGGTGCAAAGTACCCCCCTTATACTAATCTGACGCGAGTAAATCCTTAAATCCCTTAGTGGGCTCCCCTACTATTTCAAATCAATTGCAAAATTTATACCGAAAAAAAAAACAGACAGACAAAAAAAAGGTATTAAGAACATGTTAAAAATTATGACATATGGAGTCTATTTTGCGTTATTTTTTCCTTAAAGAAAAGTTAGTGAACACTAATTTTGTTTCAATATTAAAACACTAACACCGAAGTACCTCGTGACATAATGGTTAATTCGTTGGACTGTCATGCCGAAGGTGTGGGTTCGATTTCCAGCCACTGCCACCTAAAAACAGAAATGTTTTTTCCCGAGGTACTGCCTCTTGCGAGGAACTGACAAATCCTCCAAGAGTATACTTGTCATGAATAAATGCTTCTCATCTAGCCGTCCGGACTCGGCAAAAAATTGTAGGTCCTCTTCATTCCTGCCAACAACACACACACAGGAATGGTTGAGAGTTGTAAGTCACGAGGCCCGTGTTCTCCACGAGCTGTTGCGCCACCAAATTAATTTTGTTTTATTTAATTAAAACACTAAAGTGGGAACCCTCAATTTAAATTGAAAGGAATGAAAAAAAAAAAAACATCAACTTATTTCGTACATATGAGTTAATTAAAATGAAGCTTTTTTACAAACCAAATTAAGGAGTAATCATTAAACAACAACATTACGAGTAGGTAATGTAGCCCATGTAAGAAAAATCAAACTTAATTTGAGATTTAACAAACTTTACGAGACTGTGTTTGTCATGTTAAGTGATTTTTTTTTCAACTTTTATGGTATGTTCGAGTGCAAATATAAAATTTACATTGTCTTCTGACATCATCACAACACAAGGTAGATATTTAATCGTTAATCTTTATTCCAAAAAAAAAAAAAATACAACAAGCTCATGGTGCGTCATTTTTGTGTCTTTTAACAAAATAAAAGCAAATATTTGGTCATCTTTCCATTAGCTGCGATATAGTATGCATGTATGAATGTATATATCAACCCAATATGTAGATATGTATGTAACTATATTTGCAATAGTTTTTTTTTCTGTTGATTTTTTGTAAATAAATCTACGTAGTGAATGCGATGTAGTAAATCTTGTAAAAATGTGTTGCCGGAAGAAACATAAACTATTACCTACTTGCTTAGTTATTTATTTCCTTACCCAATAATTACCTGTTGGAATTTTGATATTGATGCTTGTAATTAAGCCTTAGTAATGCGCAGTAAAAAAAAAACCTTAGTCATTCCGTAATGTCGAAGTTTACGGCGACGTTAATAAAATGTTCCATTTAAACGCCAGATAGGAATTAAAATACTTGGCAAATTGAGTCGTCAATAAACTAGTTTTTTTGTATAAACATTAGGTACATACCTACTCTCTAATTTGGTTTTATATTTTATGATATACAAAAAAACTATGTGTTTTCAACTGAATGCACCGAGTATATTATTTATGTACATATGGCTCAATCGTTAACCCCGGCATTTTGTAAAGGCTTAGAATTAAGTTTTTACTGGCACATTAGGTCAGAGGTTTAACTACGGGCATCAATCTGAAAATAGTTCACACACTTAATTATTGGGTAGGTAGGACAAGTAGGTATGTTAAGAAACGAGTTATAGTTTAGTCAATTAGGTACCTATTTTTCGGTAATTTGTTTTTTTTTTTTTAACCAATGCATTCGAATTTAATTGAAATAATAAATCCAGAGAAAGGGTTGGGCTCTGAATTTTGTTTCAAAGAACCCCGTTTTCTGAAGATTAGTAAATCAGTAATCATCATCATGGTGTCCTGTAACCTTGGTAGAGGCATAGGGTGTCAATAAAACGTCTCCATCCTTCACAGTTTGCAGCAAGGTAGCTTAACTGTGGCGGTGGCCACGTTTTCAGGAATACGAGTATACAAATATTGAAAATTACAAAAAAAGGATCTCACTATTAAACAAATTACTTCTACTCAACCTATCTTTGAAGACGTCAACCGTTATTTTCCCAATACGAGTTTGGCATCTGAAGGCTTTTCCGCAACTTGTTTCATGTTCAAAATATTAAAAATTTAAATAAAGAAAGTAGGTATGTTCCCGAAAAGTGGCAACACTGACATTTTACTTGAAGGTGCGTCTACTTACCACTTATCTTTAAAGACACAAACTGTTATTTTCCCAAAAGACGTTTGGAGTCTCGTCTGGAGGCATTTGCGCAACTATTTTTAGATTAATAACTACCAAAAAAAAGGGGAAGTCCCGTATCTGACATACAAAAGTATGTTCCCGAAAAGTGACCACAGTAACATTTTAACCAAAGGTAAGTCTACTCAACACCTATTTTTTAAGATATCAATTTAACTACATATATGGCTGTTAGGCCTTAGGTCTCTAAAATGCAACTTGAATTGCACGGCACTAGTTAGAAAGAGAAGAAGGATAGGAAAGATTTGACACATTGGATTGAGATCAAGGTGTTTTTTCCCAACACGCGTTTGGTAATTGGCGCGTTTCCGCAACTTTTTTCAAACTCAAAATATTAAAATAAGCCAAATAACATTCTTAGAATATAAAAATAAATTACAAATATAAAAATAAGGTTCCCCACAAAAAGTGCAGGGATTTCGGTTTCCTGACTGAACTAGATTGGTCGTCATTTTTTAAAATAGCGTCCAAGCGCCAGGATTACAAAAATGACGCCCAAGCTAAATTTCATCCTTAATATGTAAGGAATGAGTTCCAGTGATAAAAAAAGGTCCCCGTCAAAGTGAATTGAAGATTCTTCTAATTAGGGATTAGTGAAGTAAGATGGTTAGCCTCGGAAAAGTTTAATTTTTTAACTCGTAGCAATGTCCTCCCCTACTCCGAAAAATTACCTGGAAGCTCCGTAAATCTGGCGTTGGATTGCTGCATTCTAAAACAGTTCTCAAAAGCTTAATTTCCTTGGAGCCCTTAGATGACAGCATCCTGAAAATTGGGTTCAGGACTACCTGCAATTTGTCGATTTTGGAAGTCCCAACCATCTTGTAATAGAAGAGTTTATGTTTGAGCGCAAGATGTGAGGGTGTCGACGGACAGACAAGCAATTTCAAACCAAATTGATCACTTCGCGATCAGTCGGCGATTCAGAAGCAGTCTCGAGTACGAATATAACAAAAGGGATGCAGGCATGAGAATGGCCTGGGACTACCATCTGATGTAAGATTACGCACAGCTGCAGTTCGGAGATCCCAAGAAAACACCCGAATGCCCAAGTTCAATACTATCGGTAAAGGATCCCGATTCATATTTGGTTCTGAAAGTATAGTCGGTCGGTCGCAAGGACGAAAAAGCGCCTGTCTTTGCGAAGAAACTTGGGCTAGGATCCAAGGAAGAAAACAGCTCAAAGCTCTTATTGCAGCTACCCCAGCAGCAGGGAGAAACGGGCAAGAGTCTGCGTATCGCAATAAGATGAGAGAAGTTTGCAGTAGTTTGCGAGTTGATAAGCATAACTACATAAACACATTAGCAGCAGAAGCGGAAGAGGCCGCATGTAGGTGTGACAGAAGGACCGTCAGAATGTCACGTACAGAATATTAGTAAAAAACATAGACGGATCAAAGGTAGTTTCAGATGAGGAACATCTCAAAAGGTGGAAGGAGCACTTTTCTGCAGCTTTAAATCGCTATTTCACCAGTGAAGTGAACCCAACATTCAATGACCCATGCGTAGTAACGTATTCCCGAAATCGCACTGTATCGCCCAGTAGAGAAGAAATCTTAACCGCAATCAGAGCACTGAAGAACAACCAAACGGTTGGACTTGACGGTATTCCCACACAGCTCTTACGAGCATCACCAACAACATCGAGTTAGATCTTGCACTAACTTATTGAGAGAACTTGGGAAACAGATAATTTTCCTGGGGAGTGGGAAAAGGATTTGACTGTCAAGCTCCCAAAGAAAGGAGACCCTACGCAGTGCTGCCTGCTGTAGCCAAGGTAATAGCAAAAATAGTCTTGGAGCAAATAAAAGACCACCTCGAAGACACGCTTGACGCCGAACAACCACGATTCCGCGCTGGATCTTCTTGTGTGGACCACATCAACACCTTGCAGATCATCATCGAGCAGTGCGTTGAATATCGATCACCACTTCACCTGCTCAACTTCGAAAAAGCGTTCGATCTGGCTTGCTTTGCGCAGTAGCGACATCCCGGATAAGTTGATTGATACTATTAAGGCTACATATGCCGCTTTGTCGACTGCAAATTGAGGAATTCGGTGGACGCGGACGAAGTATGCCTATACTCTATCAAAGAATCATGGAGCTCCATCAATAAGTACTTCTATAGGTCGACCTAGAAGTAGGTACTTGACGAAAAACGGTCGAAGAGGAATCAGCACAACAAGAGAAGAGTTGGAGAGAGCTGAGGTACATCACTAGAAACCGTTTCGATGGGGCATAGCATTGTGGAGTGCCTATGCTCCGAGCTCCGAGGACCTAAGCAAATAATAAAAAATTATCATTACAAATGGAAATGCGTTTGTCTGTCCATTTTTTCGGCTTGTACATAATTTGTCTTGGGTGGCGCAACAGCTCGTTGAGAACCAGAGCCTAGTGACTTACAACTCTCGACCATTCCTGTGCGCTTGTTGTTGGCAAGGAATGGAGGGGTCCTACAATTTTTTGCCGAGTCCGAACGGCTATATGAGAAGCACTTTTTCACGACAAGTATACTCTTGGAGGATTTGTCAGTTCCTCGCAAGAGGCAGTACCTCGAATAAAACATTTCTGTTTTTAGGTGGCACGGCTGGGAATCGAACCCACATCTTCGGCATGACAGTCCTACGCACTAACCATAATGCCACGAGGTACTAATTGATAGTCGTAATAGGGGTGTGTATCTCGTGCAGGGAAAATGTTATAGGCAAATACCTGTTACAGTGCGCTATAACACCTACAACAGTTATATGGCTATAACACTTTCCCTGCACGAGATACAGACTTATGCTTATATAACAAAAAACAGCACTTTTTGAACCCTTTCCAATGATATAGGTCAGAAGGTGTTACAGCGCGCAACTTGTGCAGGGAAAGAGTTATAGTGTAATGCAACAGTTATTATGGGTAATTATACCTTCCCTGAACGAGATACAGACTTACCTACACAAGAAAAAATAGCACTCATTGAGACCTTTGCATTGATATAAGTCAGAAGGTGTTACAACACTTGGGACGCAACTTGTGCAGGGTAGGATTTATAGTGCAATGCAACAATTATTATTGGCTTTTAAACTTTTCCTGCACGAGATGCAGACTTTGCCCATACAACAAAAAATAGCACACATTTAGACCATTCCAATGACATACATAGGTCAGGAAATGTTACAGCAGCGTTAGGAACTCAACTTGTGCAGGGAAAGAGTTATAGTGCAGTGCAACAGTTATTATGGGCAATTACACTTTCCCTGCACGAGTTACAGGCTTATGCCCAAAAAAAAAAATAGCACTCATCAAGACCTTTCCAATGATATAGGTCAGAAAGTGTTACAACACTTGGGACGCAATTTGTGCAGCGAAAGGGTTATAGTTCAGTACAACAGTTATTGGGCAGTACAAATATCCCAGCAAGAGATGCAGACCTAAGCCCATACAAAAAAATAGTACTCATTGAGACCTTTACAATGATATAGGTCATAAAGTGTAACAACGATGTGACGCATTTTATACAATTATGCCCATTCTCCTTTTACTGAAACAAATTGAACACTAAAGCTTAGTATAAAGTTAAATGCAAATTAAATAGATACATATGTATATTCATATAAAAAAACTAGCCTATGGTCGAATTTTGAGAACTTTAAAATAAATTCTATAAAAGACTATGGACTGTAGATGGATTTAGTAACACAGCTTGAATATTAAATCATGATTTTTTATTTAAAGCAATTAAAAATTCAGCTGGTCCCGTAATTCTTAATATTCGTTGAATTTCCTTTGTATGTGTGTATGCAAGATTAAAAAAGAGAAAAATTGTGATAAAGTTTGGAACGAAAATAAAAATAAAATATTTAAAATAGACAAACAATTGGTTACGCACGTTTTGGCCATTACCTGATATGTTTACCTACGTGATTTAAATAATAAAACAAAATCCTTATGCAATATTTCTATGCTTGAATAGCAGAATAAAGAAGTGGCAGTAAATATAAAACGAAATAATTGAATTTGAAAAAAAAAACTGCATTGGCCAGTAAAAATCAATAGCTTCTAAGTAAGCTCTATGCGTGTAAATTGTGTAATAGTGAATTATCCGAAGGGCCTTTATGTTTCTCAAACAATAAAACGGTTAAGTCTTTAATCAGTTAAATTATATAGAGCAAATTTTTTTACTTGGTTGAATTGTGTCAATTGGGGCCATTTATTAACTGTAGGGTTAACTCTGAGTAATATTTGAGAAAGCTAACCCTGAAAATAAATTGACTCCAAGTTAACTCAGGAAAAAATTTTTCAGTTGAGGATCAGATTTATTTCTCAGTTGTCAAAAATCTATTGCAATCGATATGCGACACTATGGATATCACCTTTCAATGCCTTTTAGTATCGAAATAAAGATGGCGCCAGATTGGAATAGCACTGTCAATAACTTCCACTATCGAAATTGAGATAGCACCTCAAGACCCTCAATTTTATTTATAAAATTAGGTGGATTGACTCGAAGTCAGCTTAGGATTTCAATTGACTAAAAAATATCTTTCTAGAGTTCGTTCAAGTTTTACCCCAAGATTAAGATAATTTCGGACTGAAAAACTTGCCCTTAGAGTTTCAATCATAAATTCTTTTTATAAAATACAAATCCTACCTTGATGGCATTGAATATACTGGAAAAAGAGGGGAATACAGGAATTATTACGTTCAAGGGTTTTTACATATAACTGAAATATGCTCGTTTGGGACTAAGGCGTGGTTAGAATTGAAAATGCTAATAAATTCACCCTTTCGTTTCTGCGAGAATGGTCACACGGGCCACTTTTCAATTTTCTTGGTATATAGCTCTCTAAAAGTACTGGAGAGTGCTAGGACGCCACTACGGCCCTAGGCTCAATGAAGGGAAAATCCCTATGCACACCTTCGCGTGGAAGAAAACGGGTAACGCTAACGTGCAGGGGGTCCGAATGGATGCCGGGATAAGCAGACAAGCCAGCGATGCTGGCCAGGGCACAAACTTGTCCTCGGGATGGTTGAAAGCCCGCTAAAGGCGGATGAGCTGCAGGTGGCGGTCAACGGCATGATAGTCTGGTGGCGGAGGAGTCTTTTTTTGAAAGGCCAACGGCAGCAGCAATTAGCGTCCATATATTGGAAGGCTACAAAAGGCGTCTGTTTTCCCATAGTGGGCGGCCTCGAGCAGTTATGTGCTTGACCATACAAAAGGCGGGTGTGCCTGTCAAATCTGACCTTATGTATGTTATTAATCATATCTCGGAAAACACCTTGGTGGAAGGATATATGCTTATATGTACATGAAATATGACAACAACTGAAAATGAGTCCCCAAGAGATAACCATTTTATGGAGAATCCTTCTGCAGTTTCGGCTGCTGTAAGCCGCACATCGGATTTGTGGGTGCGGCATCTTTCGTGTACCAGCGTCAATCAAGACACCATAACAACAAATGAATCGTTAGCAAATAGAGGAAGTCTTTCAATAAGAGCAAATGATACTTTTGGCTACCACATACGTAAGAAAATCGGAGAATGGAACGTTCGATCCTTGTACGGCGAACCGAAGGTAGATACGAGCAGGTTGAGGTTGAAATGCTTCACCTTAAGATCAGTATCCTGGGCATTAGCGAAACTAGGTGGAGAGGAAGAGCCGAAAACAGTTCTGAATCTGGGCAAACGAGAATGCTGTATTCCGGGGTGGATTAAAGAGTGGATGGCCAAAGGCGAGGCGTAGTTTTGTTTCCTGGACGCCCATTTCAGCAAGAATAGTATCAGCAAGGTTTCGTTCAAAACATCACAATAATGCAGTGCTACGCCCCCGCAAATGAAGCGACCGAGGAAAACAAAACCGCATTCTACACTCATCTTAACTCAGAATTGCGAAGAGAGTATCGCCTAGCACATAAGATGGTCTATCACTGTGTGAGACGTGACAAGAGAGTGAGGTTAGAGGGTCTCGCAGAAAATGCGGAAAACGCTGCAAGAAGAGGAGATATGAAGGAATTGTACCAAATATCCAAGGAAGTTGTCGGGTAAAAAAGCTACACCAATCATCCTGTAGTGGATGTGGATGGTACACTTTTGGTATCAATTGAGGATCAGCTACGTAGGTGGAAGGATCACTTTTGTGCCTTGCTTAATGAGGATTCCATTGAGCAGAGTGCTGAAGTGCCCCAACTAAACGAGATGCGTAGATCTTATAAGGGTATTGACATCGGAGCCCCTACAGTACTGGAAATCCAATCTTCGATAACTCTTCTCAAAAACAACAAATCAGCTGGACTTGACAGAATACCAGCCGAATTCCTGAAAGCTGACCCCGTCAGAACGGCTAGTATTCTACACCCCCTGATACAAGCTGTGTGGGTAAACGAAATCTATCCGAGCGACTGGAAGGATGGTGTGATTGTTAAGTTGTCAAAGAAAGGTGACCTTAAGAATTGCAACAATTGGCGAAGTATTACAGATTTGTCCGTCATTCTGGAGCGGATAAATGTAAGAATCGAGTCTACACTCAAGAGACATCAAGCTGTAGTGGGCGATCGTGTGTCAACCATATCAACACTCTGTGTATCGTTTTTGAGCAGTCTGCGGAGTTTCAATCACGGCTTTACCTCATGTTCGTGGATTTTGAGAAGGCCTTCGATCGAATTAGCCGAGAATGTATATGGAGATCACTGCTTGGTAGGGGAATCCCCCCAAAATTGCAATTATAAGAGAGTCCTATAACAACGCAAGGTGTTTTGTTTTACACAATGGGAAGCTATCCGACTCTTTCGAAGTGCGCCAAGGTGTGAGACAGGGGGATGTTCTATAGCCAATTCTTTTTCTACTGGCGATAGACGATGTTTTCATGGCCAGAGTTGGAACAGCGAAGAGGCAGGGCATTCAATGGAGATCGCTTGAAAAGCTTAGTCACTATGTCGATGATATATTATGTCTCTTGGCAAATAACATCAGTGGGCTGAACGGGATGTGTCAAGCTCTGGAGGTGAAAGGAGAGTCAAGTGGTCTTAAAATATATAATAGCTAAAAGACAAAAATAATGCTCACAGGATGCTCCACACATCAGCGTATTTCTATACAGGAGACGCCAGTTGAAGAGGTTGAACAATTTAACTTCCTTGGAAGTATTGTTTCAGCAAATGGTGGTACTGGTCTGGACGTTAAAAGTAGAATAAATAAAGCTCGTTCTGCCTTCGGTACTTTGTCCCAAATTTCGAAATCCAGTCAAATCTCCTTACGCACTAAGTTGATATTCTTCGAAGCCAATGTCAAATCCGTGCTGTTATATGCTTGCGAAACCTGGAAAGTCACGACTAACATCTCGAAGAAATTGCAGGCTTTTGTGAACCACTGTCTACGCCATATTCTAAAAATTCGCTGGACACAAATTATATCAAACGAAGAATTGTGGCGCATGAGCTGGACGTTGACATAAGAAAGCGTAAATGGAAATGGATTGGTCACACACTGAGGAAACCAAACGATGAAATTGCAAAGCAGTCCTTTGAATGGAATCCTCAGGGTGCACGGCGGGTTGGAAGACCAAGAATAACATGGAAATCAACAGTTCTAGCAGAAGCAGACTCCCAGAAAAAGACGTGGCCACAGTTAAAATATCTAGCTGCAGACCGTGAAGGATGGAAACGATTTGTTGGAGCCCTATGATGCCCCAATCGGGGTTACAGGACTTGATGATGATAACTCGGAAACTAAGTCGAATTTGACAATTTAACACTTAAAACTTTTTGAAGAAAATTAAATATCGTATCGAAATGGATAGTTTAAACAAATGTATACAAACATTTTAACATGAAAAAAATACATTTTAGTACAGAAATCGTTTTGTCCCACCCTGTACGAACCTACAGGTGTACCCTCTACCTTAAAATCAACTCAAATATTCTCGAAGTTATCCAAAAAATTTTGTTTGTTTATTCAAATTAGTTGAGTGACACTTCTGTTGAAGCAAAAATGTGTGCTTTTTATTCGGGTCCGCAATGATGTCGACCATTTGGTAGGTAGGTACCTGTTGACGCATATTGTCCAACCAAAATAAAAATACAAAAAAAAAGTAAACAAATACAAGAAGCTATTAATTTTTATTTTCATCACGTTCACTAAGTATTCGTATAATCATTTTAAGCACGAAAGCTATGATTAAAATGTTTTGCATTTCAGAATACATATTAGCTTTAACTGAAACATTTAATAAGAATTTTTATAACAACACATTTTTTTTATAATTTTTTTTTTTATAATTTTAACTATATGCCTGTAAGACCTAAGGTCTTTTAAATGCAACCTGAATTGCACGGCACTAGTTAGAAAGAGAAGGGAGATAGGAAAGATTTGGCACAGTGGATTGAGATCAAGGTGTTTATTATCTCATTAAATCTCACGCGTGGCGTCCAGTTAAGCTGGGAGAATATAGAAAAGAATGCTGCCTAGAATGGGGCTCGAACCCACACCTCTAAGCTAGCAGTCAAGCACTACATCCACTGCACCATTGCCACCCGCAATGAAGGGGTTTCTTCTGGATGTAGTTTCGTATACAAAAATGCAGTAAATTTATTATTATGCGATGAAATGTCGACTATTCATTTTATAACATGGCCTATGGGCAAGGCACTTTTTTGTGTTTCAAATAAAGCCACATTCCTTTTCATGGCAATTTCCTGAGGCAAGCCTCATCTTTTTTTGTGAATTGGGCAAACAAAATGGGGTAAGAAAAATCTGTTTGTAAATGAATAGACATCATTAAACCTTGGAAATGGTTGTAAGGCTATAATTTTAATGAATTCAAGTCCATGAACTTTTGTTGTATGTTTTGTGTATATGTAACCTTCAAAAGAACTAAAAGTTTACACTACTCAAATAAATAAGCGATAATCTTACCATAACATCTGATTTTAACTATGAAAGTTTCTAGTATCCGAAAATCAGTATTGTTCCTTAAGACTGACATTATACGATTGGGAAATTATTCGCTTTTATATGTAGAGGTTTTTTAAAATTATAATCGGGTATGGGAGGATAACAACTTTTTTCACTGTGAAATCATTTCATTAACAACTCAGACCTTGTCCAATGAAAGGTTTCACACGGCAACGTACTGCACGTCTTATACTTAGATACTTACTTACTTAAGGTGCCGCTGCGTGCTGCAGTCCGGGTGGACCAGGGCCTCAACCAACAAGCTTCTTCCAGCCGGCTTGGTTTCTAGCTAGCTGTCTCCAGTTTCGCACGCCAAGTTGGTTGAGGTCCTCTTCCACTTGCGTGCGCAACCTTTCACGCTGTCCACCTCTACTGCGCCAGCCCAACGGGATTGGATTCAAAGACTTTCCGGGCCGGAGCATTGGTGTTCATTCGCTCTAGGTGACCCAGACATCTCAGTCGTTGGCTTTTCACTTTTGTGGCTAGCTCGGTGTCGCTGTACAGCCCGCCGTACAGTTCGTTGTTGTATCTTCTTCTCCATTCCCCATCTATGCAGACGGGACCAAAAATCACCCAGCGAATTTTCCTCTCAAAACAGTCTAACGCGTTTTCATCCACCGTTAATGCCTCTGCACCATACATCAGGAACGGGATGATAAACGTCTTACACGGGGAAAGTTTAGTTGCTTGCACTGGTAAAATAAATAAATAAATAAATTGGGTGGCGCAACAGCTCATGGAGAACCAGGGCCTAGTGACTTATAACTCACAACCATTCCTGTGTGCGTGTTTGTTGGCAGGAATGGAAGGGACCTACAGTTTTTTGCCGAGTCCGAACGGCTAAATGAGAAGCACTTTTTCATGACAAGTATACTCTTGGAGGATCTGTCAGTTTCTCGCAAGAGGCAGTACCCCGAATAAAACATTTCTGTTTTTAGGTGGCACGGCTGGGAATCGAACCCACACCTTCGGCATGACAGTCCTACGCACTGGTATCGTTCGCTGAGTTTATAGCGGATCCTAGGTAGACAAAGTCTCTGACCACTTCAAAATTATAGTTAACATATTGTTTAATTAAAATAATTAAATAATAAAAGAAAAACACTTGCTTATTCCACAATATCAAAAGTTTTTTATTAAAGGCCAACGCGTTTCGTCTTATGAGGACATCTTCAGGGCACTAATTAACACATACAATTTTTTTTTTTATTTACTGTCAAGTAATCGTGGTGAATATCAATAAAAATTACGATGATTTTGTTTTATATATATATATACATACATATTAATACAAAAAAAGAATACAAACAATTAAGAAGGTACATTAATTTTTTTTTTTTTTAACGTTGTTACATTGATTAGTTTAACAGGGGACTATTATTAGCCAAATCAATTTGGCAGTTTAGAATATTTAGACATTTGTGTCTATTTATTTCAAAAATTTCGTATTTATCTAATACTCGTCCTGCAGGTAAGCAGTGTAAAATGGTAACATCATCCAAAGAGCATCCGTGTCCAGTGTTTTGTATGTGTTGGGAGAGTCCAGAAGAGGGATCTTGATGAGCTGATGCTTTTAAATGCTCATTTATTCTTTTGGACAACATCCTTGAGGTTTTCCCAATGTAGATTCCGTTGCATTCTTTGCAAGTTACTTTGTAAACTCCACTTTTCATTGAGATGTCAGTTTTTTGTTTGAATTTATTGTTGCAAAGGGCGTTTTTAAGGGTGAAGTTGTTGAAGAAAGCTGGCTTAATATTAGCTTTAGAAAGGGGGAGTGAAAGCTTCTCGGAGACACCTGGGATATAAGGGATCTTTCTACATTGTATATCATCCTCCTCATTAGCCATCGGGAAGACTGAGTGGAGAGCAACTTTTCTTGATTTTACCTGAATAAGACGATAGATCGTTTGAGTGCTATATCCATTTTTTACGGCTATGTCTTTTATCGTATTTAACTCTTTTTTGAAATTTAATTGGCTAAGCGGAACCTTAAGGAGACGATTAATCATGTGATGAAACGCTGACATTTTAATACTCCAGGGGTGAGCAGATGCGATTGGAATTACAATATCGGTTGAAGTTTCCTTTCTATAAATGTCGAAAACAAATTTATTAGATGAAATTGACAATGTTAAATCCAGAAAATTGATAGAGTCAGAACCATACTCCAGAGTAAAACCTATATCCGATTCCAGTTTATTTAGAGTGGTGTCAAGAAATAAAGAAAGGTTTCTCTGAGTCCCTGTCCATATGCAGAAAATGTCATCAACATATCTGGCCCAGAAAAATATGTTGTTTAGAAAAGGTCTGTTTGAAGCAAATAGCCTTTGTTCCAAATGGTCCATAAAGAACTCCGCTCCAAAAGAGAAAACGAAGAGCCCATAGCGAGTCCAGATCTTTGATTAAAAATTTTTCCATTGAATTGGAAATAATTTTGATCGATGCAAATTGAAATTAGTTTTTCGAATTGGCGGCGTCTCAAATCATCATTTACGCATTCTGAAAGGCGACGTTCTAGCAGCAACTTTAGCCGTGCAGTATTAACCGACGGGAACAAATTTCTTACATCAAAAGATACCAGCTTAGCATTAGATGGTAAAACTAGATCCTTTAACCTATCAATAAGTTCCGAAGAATTTTTTAGTGCATACTGAGGTTGAAAATCCAAAACCTCAGGCAAAATCCGTGCAATATATTTGCAAAGCTTCTGTGAAGGTGCATTGAAGGAAGAGGACACAGTGCGTATGGGAATGCCTTCCTTATGGAGCTTAGGTAGTCCATACAAAATAGGGGCAGAAGGATTGGTGTTGCGAACCATATGTTTTTGTTTTGGATCTATTACCAAAGGCGAAGAGTTTACAGCTTCATACACAATCTTAATATATTTGGAGGTTGGATCATCAGTTAACTCATCCAAATGCATATATCTCAAGCACTCATCCATTTTACTAATTTACTCAGCTTTGTGCATGATAGTTATAGCATTGCCTTTGTCTGCCTTGCAAAGAATCAAGCTCTTTTCTTTGAGCTTTACTTGTAGTGAGCTAACCTTCTTGCACACGTCGACGTCACTTGAACGATGAATCATCAAATTTTCGTTTTCTTCTTTAGTAATTAGCCTCGCACAATCAACTCTGCACTCAAAATTGTCATCTGGGATAGCGGCATCGGTATAAACAGAGAGATTGGAGAAAAGATTACATTTCTTTGTTGTTTTCGGTACGTATGCGAAGTTCAAACCCATTCCAAGCAAATCAATTTCAGATGAAGAGAAATCAACGTTTGAATTATTTACCACTCTCTCTTTGAAAACAAACTTGTTCGCGCTGTTATAGTGTGGGTGACTAACTGCTAAGCTGGTATCTTTTGATGTAAGAAATTTGTTCCCGTCGGTTAATACTGCACGGCTAAAGTTGCTGCTAGAACGTCGCCTTTCAGAATGCGTAAATGATGATTTGAGACGCCGCCAATTCGAAAAACTAATTTCAATTTGCATCGATCAAAATTATTTCCAATTCAATGGAAAAATTTTTAATCAAAGATCTGGACTCGCTATGGGCTCTTCGTTTTCCCCTTTTGGAGCGGAGTTCTTTATGGACCATTTGGAACAAAGGCTATTTGCTTCAAACAGACCTTTTCTAAACAACATATTTTTCTGGGCCAGATAAGTTGATGACATTTTCTGCATATGGACAGGGACTCAGAGAAACCTTTCTTTATTTCTTGACACCACTCTAAATAAACTGGAATCGGATATAGGTTTTACTCTGGAGTATGGTTCTGACTCTATCAATTTTCGGGATTTAACATTGTCAATTTCATCTAATAAATTTGTTTTCGACATTTATAGAAAGGAAACTTCAACCGATATTGTAATTCCAATCGCATCTGCTCACCCCTGGAGTATTAAATTGTCAGCGTTTCATCACATGATTAATCGTCTCCTTAAGGTTCCGCTTAGCCAATTAAATTTCAAAAAAGAGTTAAATACGATAAAAGACAGCCGTAAAAAATGGATATAGCACTCAAACGATCTATCGTCTTATTCAGGTAAAATCAAGAAAAGTTGCTCTCCACTCTTCCCGATGGCTAATGAGGAGGATGATATACAATGTAGAAAGATCCCTTATATCCCAGGTGTCTCCGAGAAGCTTTCACTCCCCCTTTCTAAAGCTAATACTAAGCCAGCTTTCTTCAACAACTTCACCCTTAAAAACGCCCTTTGCAACAATAAATTCAAACAAAAAACTGACATCTCAATGAAAAGTGGAGTTTACAAAGTAACTTGCAAAGAATGCAACGGAATCTACATTGGGAAAACCTCAAGGATGTTGTCCAAAAGAATAAATGAGCATTTAAAAGCATCAGCTCATCAAGATCCCTCTTCTGGACTCTCCCAACACATAAAAAACACTGGACACGGATGCTCTTTGGATGATGTTACCATTTTACACTGCTTACCTGCAGGACGAGTATTAGATAAATACGAAATTTTTGAAATAAATAGACACAAATGTCTAAATATTCTAAACTGCCAAATTGATTTGGCTAATAATAGTCCCCTGTTAAACTAATCAATGTAACAACGTTAAAAAAAAAAAAAATTAATGTACCTTCTTAATTGTTTGTATTCTTTTTTTGTATTAATATGTATGTATATATATATAAAACAAAATCATCGTAATTTTTATTGATATTCACCACGATTACTTGACAGTAAATAAAAAAAAAAAAATGTATGTGTTAATTAGTGCCCTGAAGATGTCCTCATAAGACGAAACGCGTTGGCCTTTAATAAAAAACTTTTGATATTGTGGAATAAGCAAGTGTTTTTCTTTTATTATTTAATTATTTTAATTAAACAATATGTTAACTAAAATTGATTTCCACCAAGTGTTAAATCCCCACTCTATTGAGTATATCAAAATTATAACTGTCTAGTGACATTTTGTCCGAGACCTCGGTTTTGGGTGTCCTTTCTTGTTGACAGCATATATTTCAGTTTGCTTTCTTGACCACCGACATCACGCTTTGTTCGTCCGATTATGTCAATGTCGTCAGCGTAAGCGAGTCATTGGACGGACTTTTGAAAGATTGTGCCTCTAGTGTTGACGTGAGAGTTTTGCACTATTCTTTCAAGAACGATGTTGAAGAAGCGCTGTCATGCGCGCCTTGCCTACATTGATGGAGCAGCGTGCATTCTCCATCGTCATCCTGCACAAACGAACGAGTTTGGCAGGGATGCCAAAACTAGACATTGTTCTATATAGCTCGTCTCTATAGATGCTGCCATATGCGGCCTTGAAATCGATGAAAAGGTTGTGGGTATCGATTTGAAGCTCCTGGGTTTTCTCCAAGATCTGCCGTAGTGCGAATATTTGGTCGATGGTGGACTTCCCCGGTCTAAAGCCACAGCACCGCCTGCGATTTTACCCCGATGTTCCCTTGATCATCCTTGCAGGCTTCTGTTCGGGCCTTGGAGCCTTGGGAGGTTCTTTTTTACTTTTTTTGTGAAACTTCCGAACTTCATTCCTGCAATGGCATCCCTCTAATTCCTAGATCGCGCGCTTCTCATTTTCTTCCTTTTTCCTTCTTAGAAGCTTGTGTTCCTCTCTCCTCTTATGCTCGTAGAGCTCGCGAGCAGCTCTGATCCTTCTATGCAGCGCCGCTTTGTATGCCTGTTGTTTGGCTGCATCTACTTGCCGGCATTTTTCGTCGAACTGGGGGTTTCGCTGTGGTGGTCGTGCGAGGCCGAGCACGTCAGAGGCAGCATATCTGATGGCTTCCGGGCAGTTTTTCCACTGGTTCTCGATACTTTCAGTTGGCAGCAAATGACTATTTAAGAAGGCGCGAGATACTTGATCGGAAAAGGATTTCCTGCGAATGTAGCCGTCCGATGTCGAACGATTTCCTGCGAATGTAGCCGTCCGATGTCGAACTTTCTCACAGTATTCCAAGTTTTGGCTTTGGTCTGGATAGCCGTAGCATAACCTTCTCTACAACGAGGTAATGGTCCGAGTCAACGTCTTATATTGAATTCGGTTTTTACCGAACAAACAGCAGACGTTCACACGATATATTTTGTTACGTGTAAAAATCGTATAGCTGCGGTCAAAATGAGTATTTGCTTCATATAATGAAGTAGATTTAAAGGGCTTTTTTTAGTATTAAGTTGACTCTAAGTTAAGTTAGAGTTAAATAAATAAATAAATAATGGAGAATGGGCGTTTCGTCCCATATCTTGTAACAGTTTCTGATATATGTCATTGGAAAGGTCTCAATGAGTGCTATTATTTTTTGAATGGACATAAGTCTGTATCTCATGCAGGGAAAATGTTATAGCCCAATAACTGTTGCAGTGCGTTTTGAGACATTTTAAGTAAATTCTCTATTAAGTTATAAAACCCAGAATTCCCTGGGTCTCTCACGAATCACGCGCAAAATCTATTGGAATAAGTGGAAGAAGCTATTAGAATTGGTACAAATCTCGGGCAAATCCGGTAAAAATCACAGTGAAACTGGTAAAAACTCTTACGAATCTGATTAAAAAATCACAGTAAAACTGGTAAACATCTCAGTACAACTGGTAAAAATCTCGGACGATTTTAAATCCCAGTAAAACTGGTAAAAATCTCAGAAGAATCTGATAAAAATCACAGCAAAATTGGTTAAAACTTGTAAAAATCCCGGACGAATCCGGTAAAAATCACAGTAAAACTGGTTAAAATTTCAGAAAAATCCGGTAAGAATCGCGAACAATTTCGGCAACTTTGGCACTTGTTTTTTTTTCTTTACAAGATCCCTTCGCACTAGTGGGGGGATGTCTTTATTGGACTAGGTGAGCTGTAATATTAACGGTGATTTCCACACTAATCTTGCAGTTTGTATATGGCGGTCTTATAGCCCTTTTCGATTAAACCATACGTGAGCTGTAAAGCTGTGAAGAGTACATGTCTAGGAAGCAACCTCCCGTTTTACCACGTCATTATCTTTTAGTGAATATTACTTTCGCCCAGGAAAAGGTGGGGTCGGAGGACGGGATATGTTCTATTTACATGCGCGTAGTCAAGTGGTGGTATGAATATAAGTAAATATACGGGGTAGGTATTTTAGTTTTGGTATGGGAGTTGGTGGTAAAGGAAATGGTTTTTAGGATTGGGGCAGCTGCATAAGTAGGGGGGCGGAATTGTAATACTTCATTACAACTCGCAGAAACATATTTTTAATAACAGTAATCACTGATTAAAATAGTTTTCAGTGAAAACAAAAAAATATAAGAAGGTTAAAACGTTTTTCTTGTTGAATCAACCCTATAACGACAGGTGGCACTATTTTAGAGGAGGCAGACAACAAGTACGTAAGTACGTATTAGTAAATACTTTTTTCAAAATTGTAAAAATTTTTGTAGGCATTGGTTCTCCACAAGCTGCTGCGCCACCAAACTTATTTCATTTATTTTTATTTGAATTCGCAAGGCTTATAAGGGCATATGATTAATCCCAATTTTCGACAATCGCATCGCCAAAAATATTAAACAAAATTTTGGATTTTTAGCCGTCACGATTTCTCGGTATCATGTTAGTTTATTCTCATTTAAACTAATGTGTTTTATTTCTTGAAACTGCATAGTTACGAGACAAAAATCGCAAGTCTGATTTCTTTTCGCCAAGACTAAAAAAGTAATCCCAACTGTAGGATAATTTGTTCTATTTTTTGCGACTGAATAATCGTGAGACAGGAAATCATAAGGGACGCACGTCGCGATTTTTAGCCGTCACGATTTCTCGGTATCATGTTAGTTTATTCTCATTTAAACTAAAATGTTTTATTTCTTGCAACTGAATAGTTACGCGATATAAATCGCAAGTGCGCTTTTCTGTCGCAGCGGCCAAAAAAAGCGATCAGCTTAGCAGAATTTTTTGGTGTCATGTGCGCTTGTTCACGTTCAGCTCATATGTGCTATTTTTTGGGACTGAATTATCGTGCGACAGAAAATCGCAAGGAGTACACTTGAGATTTTCCGTCCTACGATAAATCAGCGGCAAAATTAGAACATATGAGATTAAATGTGAATGAACGCGCATGACATCAAACAATCCTACTAAGCTGCAATACTGTTTTTAGTCGCTGACAGAAAATCGCAAGTGCATTTCTAGCCTAAGCCTCTAAGGGCAATCAAATTGACGATTTTTAGGAATTTTCTCATTTCCAGGCACCTTAATATTTGAAAAAGGGATTGGGTGTTGTAAGAATCAGGAAGTCACTGATTGTAGAAAACTTAGTGATGTCCTGTGATGAAATGTTAACTGCACACCAATTGCGCTTATTTCATCTCCGAACAATAACCATACTGTGTATAATCGCTAGTGTTAGACTAAAATTAAATAATATAAAATATAATGTATTGACTGGCTGAATAGGTAGGCTTAAGTCTTGGCGGATCCCATCAAAAAGATTGTGATTGGATGAATTTAATAGAGTGAATAAATGATGTCAACTATCTGGAAGGTAAAGAATTTGGACGGCCTATGTGGTGGGGCCTAAGCTTTTTCTGCTCGCCTGTCATGAACTTTCGACCGCGAAAAGCGCCCCTTTCAAACGTAAGAAATTTTAATTTTACGTCCAATAGGAGCCGAAAAAATCGCATTTACGTTTTTTAACGCACTTTTCAAAATGGCGGACAACGCAACATTTTTTTCCAGCCAGACCGCCTTCATGCGAATCTGGGGGGTTAGAGATCTATCATAGAAAATCATCAAATATTAATGCAATTTCTTATTTCAATCTGTGTTACCTACATTAGCATATAAGATAATTCACAAAGTTGTTAAACATGTTCCTTCCTTGAAAAAAATCAGTTTTACACAAATAATGTTGTCAATTACGACTTTGATCAATCTACCAACCTACCAACTGTGCTTATTCCGCACATGCAATTCAATGTGCAACAAATAAATCTTATACACATACCTACCTGAATTGGGTTGGGAATGTTGCGGTGTAATTTACTTTTATAGTAGCACCTATTAAGAGTAGCACAAGTGGTTAAAAGTGTAAACACTACTTACTTGTAGAACTACTTAGCCACTACATTTTATGAACACACTTTTTGAGTTTTAAATAAAGAAAAATCCTTGTCATAGCTCAACTTAGTCACTCTTTTGGCGCTATGTCCCTACAATTACATTGAAAGTAGGGTAGTCATTAAATAAGTTCTATTGTTATAGAAAACAAAAAAAATATAATACAGTACACCCTCCTTAGTCCGGATATATTAAGGATATTGTGTTCAAGAGTTTCAATGTTGTTGAGAATTTAAAAATTAACAAGAGTCTTTCTTTTGAGGAATGAATTCCGAACATTTAATGGCTTTGTTTCTTAATCAATTAATTAGAAATTAAATAGTCTTAAAACCCGAAAACATTGAAAATAATTCCATGCTATTAGTGAAACAACATCTCCATCCATAACAAGTGAACAAGTAACAGTAATTTGGTGCGGTTTTTGAGCTATCAGTGTAATTGGTTTTGCATTCTTCTTTTAGAGCCAAATCCAGAATATTGAAGTTCTACTGTATTTTATATAGATTTACTACATAATCAGATAATATTAATTCATGAATTTTGTGTGCTTTTTCATTTAATCAATAACATTATTACCTTAATTAAAGTGATTGCTTGGACAAACACTTGCCCAAGGCCGGTCATTGAAATTGAATTGATTGCTTTGGGCATTATGAGCATAGCAATCATTATTGATTTAAAGGACAATAGGAAAATCGGATCAAAATTGTAGCATCATAAGATAGGTATGCATCAGTGTAGATAAAAATGAGACTAGTAATGAATCAAATAATTTAGGTAGTTAATACAGACAAATAATTATCAACAACAACATAATATTTTCCCAACCGCGACCTTGGAGCGTCTTTGAACGCTACGTGTTTTACAAACTTCTTTGGTAAGCTTTCGGTCAGAAGTAATTACGGTATTGTTTTTACTTGCGATATATACATATATACGTGGGTAGGTACTATATGGCAAGTTATGCATTCGCAAAAAAAATTGAACTCGAGATTTTGATGGAACTTATCATTACGATGATAGGCAAAACGAAAAAAGTGGGTCTAACACTTCTGTCCGTCCGATCGATTATCTCAAAACTTGCTACATAGTTGTATTTGGTGACTCTGACCACAAGTTTTTTCATTATTTTTTTTTCCAAAAATAACGGTACCTGCCATACAATTTTTTGCAATTTTACAAAATCGAATTTTTTCAAAAATGGCTCCACTCCATTTCTTTAAAAAAAAAGTCAGTAAATTTCTTTTCGGAAAGGCTACTTTTGGATAGGAAACCATTTTTCAAAAAATGGTTATTAATGCGGTAACTGCCAAAGAACAATCTTTTTTTTTTATTTTCTTCAAAACGGTTACGATTTCAATTATTTTTTTATACAGACGCTTCTAAAAAATATATATGGGTGATTCTCTGCCAACTGTGATTCTTTTTTTAGAAAATTTTCAATAATTAAAACTTCTTGGAAACAGTTTTTTTTTTGTTTTTGTGGCTTCATTTGGTCAGAGTATCAAATCAGTAAAAGCATTTTGCTACAACTTTTAAAGAACAAAAAATATAGTGAAATGTACTTAAACTAGTATAGACGATAATGACACTCTTTTTCTTTTTATTCTTTTTAATTTTTTCTCCCTCTTTTTGACCATATTTTTGTTGAGATTCTTGATTTTCTAATACGTTTTGACCTTTTGACATTTCTACTTCCCTTTTTTTCTTTAAAAAAATATCTCTTTTTCGTTTTTGAAGTCTGTTCTTCTGAATGGCAACCCTTTTCCTTGTGTTGGGTTTTTACTTAGTTTTTATTGCACGGAATGATTTTTGTTTGGCTCGTCTGAGGTATTGCTACCGTTCTCATAAAGAAAATTGGTAGAAGAAAATATTATTGCAAAGAATTATTGAATTATATTTATTTAAAGCTAAATAAGTATTTAAATGCCACGGTACTGACATTTAGACAGTTTATGTAACCTCACTTCTCTATGCTTATGAGAAAAATAATTTCCAGGACAATTTTAACTTGTGCCGTTAAAAGGAATACAAAATTATGATAACCAACCAGAAACATGTTATAACATGCTTAAAAAATACTACCACGGTACTGACAAATAAATTTGTGACATACTTTCATCGCATGCAAACATATCACTCTTAAAATACAACAACGTACCAAAAACAAAATTACTGTTGTTAAATATACATAAATAGTGTCTCTTTTAGAAAACTACAATACATACGTGTTAAAGCTAAAACAAAATGGCGGTTGAGCGGGAAATCTTTTGAATTCAAAAATAAAGCTAAAACCTCGGACAACATTCATTCATGATTATTTAATTCAGCTATAAGTATTTTGACTTAATTTTTGCATTATTTTGTCAAGGAAGTATTAAACTCAAACTTTTCTAAGGGCAACATTTCTATTCTATGAACCATTTCATTCGAAAACAGTAGACTTAATCGGAAAAACAAGGATCGGACATGCCACGGTACTGACATTTTGACCATACTTTTCCAAGCTATGTCGAAGATATTGCAAATTTGGTCATGATAATGAATGTAGATTGTAGTAAATAGCCATTTTCACAATCCAAACCAAAAATATATACGAAAATTTTACATTAAACAACAAAAAAGCACTGGACGCAAAGAATCACAGTTGGAACGGAATCACCCATATACAAAATATAAACACTGGAGATTTTGTTGCCCGGAGCCAGGCATAGTTTCTATATAAGAAGGTTTTATAATACAAATTCTATATACTACTGAAATAATTAGCTTAACGATTAAGAATTTTAATCTTGTTGGATATAGTTTACAGTTAGCAAAAATCCATGTAAGTTAAACTGAACTTAATACAAATTGTGTATGAAAAAGCCCTAACTATGTCACTGATAAGTCAAAGTGAGTAAGCCGGACGAAATTTCAATTTGTAGGACCAAAGGCCATAAAAAGCTATTTTGAAAAATAAACTCAAATTTTTCAAAATTGGAGACTTTTTTACAAAACTTATTTTTTTTTTTCGAAAATTTTTTTTTTGATGAAAAATTTCAACAAAATAATTTTTACTTCTATTGGCAAAGCATTTCAAGTGAGAAATAAGAAGGTATTTGCATTCTTCGTGGACTTTAACCTGGTGAATCGTAATTCACTTTTCTATAAGTTGTCGCAAAGGCCTTTCTACGAAATCGCATCATGCAAGAAATGAATAAGGATTCACAAGCAGCTGTTTGGAATGGCTCAGTTTACTCAAAGTGGTTTAAAACAGATAATGGTCTAAAACAAATATGCATTCTCAGTTCTCTTTTGTTTTCACTCTTTATCAACGATGTGGTAGATTGCCTTCCCGGAATTTCCGTCAATGTGTTGTTATATGCTGATGATCTAGTGTTATTATCCAAATCAGCCGAAACCCTCCAATTGATGATAAATCGACTATCTGACTACTACCTCAAATGGGATCATATTATCAACACCAACAAATCTAAGAAATTGGTACTTTCAAGATCTGCTAGAACTCAAAACAGATATAATAGGTTATTCAATGGTACTAATATAGAAGATGTTGATGAATGAGTCAAACTGAACGCAACCCTCGATTTCAATAAACACTTAATTGAAAAAACGAATTCATGTCAAAGTTTGTTGAATGTTTTTTTTCCAAATGAACGCATCGCCTTATCTGCAAAATACAAAATATTTGTAGCTGTTGTGAAAACAACGCTTTGTTCTGCTGATCAAGTTTGGGGAATAGATGAGTACAAAGTGGTTGAAATATATCAAAGAAATTTCTTAAAAAACTCCAAACTATGCGCTGTACATTGAAACAGGTCTGCTCAAAATTTTCACAAGCACATTGAATTCGCAAGCAGATTATATTGTGAAAATATCTCAGCATCCGGACGAACGACTGACTAAAAAAAATTTTCATACGAAAGAAGAGATGATAATTGGTGGATGGAGAAGTGGAAAAATAGCGGAAACACCTTTGGTGAAGTTGTTTCGATGTATTCAAGTGACTTGCAACATTTAAAGGAGCAACTCTACGGCTTAATTGAAAGCGTTATGAAAACGCTGTACGGGATGAATTCAAATTCAACGCTCGTAGATCTTATAGTAGATTTATCTATTAGCAACTTAATATGAATCCAATACAGTCAAACTATTTTCAAGATTCACTGAGCTTCAGGGAAATCTCTTTGCTTTTTAAGACCAGATGTGAGCTCCTAGGACTCAACGGAACGCCATATAATGGAAGTTTTAACCAATTCTGTACACTATGACACTTTAAATCTAAAGAAAACTGGGGTCACTTAATAAATATCTGCTTTTGTTGATACCAGAATTCGAATGAAACCTTTTTTATAATTTTATAAATAGGTAAAGTTACCTACATAATGTTATATCAATTAAACTTGCCAACCAAGCTGACGGCAATGCCATAGCTATAAAATTCATTAAATTGTTACCTATGTATCGAAAAGAGTCAAGAAATGAATAATTAACTTACTAAGGTACTTACTTAGGTACTAATTTTAAAAAAGTTTGTGGGCCTAAAGAAATAAAGTGGTATATAATGAACAATTTAAACCGAACTGGCCCGACTTCTAAATAAAATATGTAGTTTCTTCAAAGTCGAGTCTTTCCAAAAACCGTTTAAAAACACGACACTATCATGGACCTATGGAAATACATAGCTTTTTCTTTTTAACTGATATTTTAAAAGCCAGGAGATGAATGAATATTAAGCAAAAAACTTTTTCTAAATAAATGAAGAAAAAGAATGCTATCTGAATTCTTGATCGAATATATAAATTTATAGAAAAAAAAATGAAAATCATTGCAGCGTTTTTTTTTTTTAATATTTTCTTGTATGTTTAAGATTTTCAAAATATTTTTAAGGAAAAATTTAAGTATTCTAAATTTCAATTTTTATTAATATAATATGCATGCAGACAAAAATTAAATTTTCAAAAAAAATATCAACTCGGTTTTGAAATAATGAATTTTCAAAAAAATATTTTAATTTTTATTTTTAATTATAAGTAACAGATACATATACATACATAGGATTTTTTTTGTTTAAAAATTCTGATATGCAATATTGTCTATACTTTTTGTAAGTTTTCGAATAAAAATATTTATTTAATTCCGAACAATCGATATTGAAAAAATTCAAAACCAAAAATTACGTTTTATAGGGGAGGCACTGTCAATAGGTACTAAGTATGTACAAAATTTATCAAAATCGTAGGACGACCAATATATAACTAATATATACATAACTATAATAACTGTTATTTTTTCACAAAAGGAAAATATTTTCTTAAAATACCTATCTTAAAAAGTACGTATTGAAAAACCGTCCAGTATTAAGATTTAACAAAAACAGTCGTTTTTGAAATGTTGAGTTTTCATCCAAAGGTACCTAGCTAGTAACCTATCAGATAGTATAATTTTGTATGAAATTACCCAAATGAGGTGCCAAAAACCATTCATGGCCTCAAAAAAAAAATCGTAAAAAAGACTCTATAGCTATAGCAGCAAAATTACTAAAACTAGGTGACCTTTTATAAAGATCTAAGGACCTTTCCGATGGTATACATTTTTTGCAAATTACCCATAAGTGAGGTGCCAAAAATCAGCATGACCTTGATTGTTTGTTTTTAATTCATTAATAATTTCAAAAAAAAATCTATGGCTCACAGATTACTGAAAAAAGCTGACCTGTTATGACCGCCAAGTAGCCTTTGAAATGGCTTAACTTACTTTTTTTCTTTATTACCCAAATGAGGCGTCAAAAGTTTTTTTTTTGGTGACCTTGAAACGAACTTTGACCTTTCATCCCGTTCTAGAGATCTTTCTGATGGTATACCGTCAATCCGGGTGACTTGGGCCATTTTTCATATTAAAATGTGAATAACTTTTGCAATATTTTTTTTTTTTAAATGAAGATTTCTACATTTTTACCTACTTCACTCACTCTATAGGTATGATAAATCTTGAACAATACTACGGAGTAGTTTTTTATGTAGATGCTAAAATATGGGTGGCCAAAGTCACCCTGCCATTGAGGGTGACTTTGGCCGGGCGGACGTTTTATACATTTTCATATAAACTAAAAGCAGCAAGTCAATCTTACCCAACCCAAATGAAAGAAGAGATTTTTTTTATATACTAGGTATTATTTTTTAATGGCTACCACTGATTTGTTTGTTTTTAATATTTTTTTTTTAAATACTTATAAATATTAATTTAAATTTTCATATCCTTGGAAAGATATTGGAAAAAGCAGTCTCTCGGCGATCTACTGTTGGAACAGGGAAGTTTTTTCACCAGATCACTCTTGTTCACCAGTGCAACGTCTTTTTTTATGAAGCTGTATCCAGCACCTCTTTGGCCACCCGGCCCAAGTCACCCGAAATGCCGGCCCAAGTCACCCCACCATTTGGCATTTTTTATACAAAAATAAAAATTAATTGTTTATTTAATAGTTACAGATGTAGAATTAAGAGAATTAGATTTGCAAAACAATACATATATCGGAGTTAAAGTCATTTTGCAATCGTATTTCTGCAACATATTAAAACTGTCCAACATTTTCAGGTGATTTTTTTTTTTACATTTTTAAGAAAAATAAATTTTAGTATATCTGATTTTCTAATTTTAAGTTACTAAAGCTAGTATGATCATATTTTAATTCATTAAATTTTAAAAATTTACAAAGAAGTCGGAAAAAAATTAAAAAATTCCTTCATATTTAAACAATTTTTTCAAAAAGTATCCATTCAAAAGCCCAAGTCACCCAACCAGGCCCAAGTCACCCGGGTTGACGGTACTGTTTTGGCAAATTTGCCACAAAAGAAATGCCCAAAATCGCGTGTGAACTTGCGTGATTGCAAGTTATCTAGAACTGATTTTTTTCAATATCGTTCTCGAGCAAATCGTGCGCAGAGCAGACGTTAACACTGAAGGCACTATTTATCGGTGCTACTTCGGTTAACGCAAAAGATGGGTTAAAAGCTCCTCACACGAAATACCAAGTGCATGCTCTATAAAAAATGGAAAATCCTCTGGCGGATATTTGGTCCTGTGTGAGGAGGGCAAATGGAGGGGAAGATACAGCTGCGAATGTATCAAGAATTTGATATATTTTACAAAATCTTTGAATCTCAGCCCCCAGGTTCCAGAGAACGAAGAAGACCGAACCTCCTCTGGTTTAAAGACCAAGCCATCGCAGATGCCGGAAAACTTGGTCTAGATGACTGGTAGCAGTGTGCTAGTTTCTTTCGCAGGGAATTTTACAAGGGGTTGGATTAAAAAAAAGTGATTTTAATTACCACTAAATTTTCAATGACAAAAAAAAACGAAAAATTTTTGATATAATCTGGAACTATGTTTGAGTACAATTTTGACTGTTTCGAGGGGTGGAAATACTAACTTGACTGTTAAGTTGGCATTACCACGGGTTATTTAAAAAATTGAACGCGATATTTTTTTGTGTTTTTTCTTTCACGATTATTGGAGCCTCAAAATTTGTAAGTAGTAATGCTTACTTGACTGACATCGGAGAAAGGCAAGAAATAATTCAACTGGTCCGAAATGCAACTCAACCTAGATTGCCAGATAGTTAGTGAGTGAAAGTCATAAGCCAAAGCTTATTGTACTGAGTGCAAAGATCAAGCAGAAATGAAGGGGAAGGAATTTAAGCGAGGCAACTGGCAACTAGATCAGTTCATAGATCTTAGCCTAGACTAGAGCTAGAGGGTATAACTATTTTCGGAATGACAAATACACGGATGTAATGATAAGTTCAGTTCAGTTCGGTTGTAAATACAGATTAAGTTTTTGAGTAATTATTCATAAAGTGATAAGTGTAACAACCTTAGTATTCTTTTTATGCGTTATAATCATAATTGTGTCATACACATGTCATTGTGTCACACACGTAACAATTTCAAACTTTTTGAACATTTTTTCAACGATTTACTTTAATTTTTAAAGTTGTCCTGAAGCTCAACTTGGTGGTAATTTTTTGAAAAAGAACGAAACATAATTAGAATAAGACTTGCAAATCAATGACTTTCTTAGGTAACGTATTACATCCGTAACGCAACTAAAATAGATCACACATAATTTTTTTTTTTTATTCAATTTACTTATTTTTTTTTTTTTTTTTTTTTAAGAATATTATGCGTTTCTCTATATTACTTACATACCTATTCCAGTTTACTTTTAAGGATATATTACTATTATTGTCATATCCATAATAATGCGAAACCACTGAAGTTCATTTCAGCTTAATTTATGAACTGTAAAACTCATGCCTAGTACGCTGCTGATGCGTAACGAAAACCAAGCGGGAAAATACCTATGTATTGACAATTGCACAAATTCAAAAAATTAAAACAAATGCAAATGCAAAAAATCAGAGGCAGAAGATATTTTTCAAAATTATGTACATGAGTGCGAACAAGAACAAATTTATCTGACCTCCCCTTGGCACTTATTTAATTTCCATGGAAGTCATGACTCAAAACCAGTGCATCGTGTAAAAGCAGATATGCCAATATAATTTATAGCTACTCAATCGAAATTTTTAAAACTTATTTTTCTCAACTGCGAAAAAAGTAATTTCAGAGACCAAAAATTTCTTCTCTTCTCAAATTATCATAGGATTACCGAAATGTGATTTTTTATCAAACATTTCCTATGCGTCAAGCCGACTTTTTTTTCATTGAAAAATAATTAAACTTTTCTCGTTAATGCTGCTTATTTTTTTATTTTTCAATTCACTTTTAAAAAAGAAGAAAAAATAATTGGTGAGAGTGTTTCTAATATCACTACGAGTTTTTACCATAATAACATACCTATTTGGCTTTGCTGCATTAGAAACTAAAATTTTTAGTAATTGTGAAGGAAGTTCAAAAATAATTATAACTATGAGACAATCATTGACTTTTAGTAACACAACAAAACATCTAAAATAAAACAGTAAAAAACAAAACAAATGAGGCACATCCGCCCAACACAATTTCCACGTTATTAAAAAAAAAGAAAAAAAAAAAACATTCACAATAAAGAACCCCATTGGGTAAGGTAATCGATTGTAATTAAAAGTTTGACAATGCACCTTTATACGCAATATAGCTTCTACCACCTACCGGCCGGCCTATGAATAATTAATTTATCCAGACTAACTTACAATACACAAAAGACACAAACACACGCACACTTTTAATAGTTAATAGAGCAAATGGGAAGAATTGAAGAAAACAAATTGTTTATTGATCAGAAATTAGTTGCGAATCATTCACAATATAACTTTAGCCTTAGCATACGTGCTCACACATATACAATACATACCTACCATATGCTTTAATGCGGAGGAAAATAAATATTGTTCAAAACCTCATAATAAACCTAAAGGTTCTACTATATGAAAAAAGACGATTTCGTTGAACTATGACTATCCTACCAGATAATCAAGAGTCACGCTCACAACTATGTAGATTGTATTTAGTGGCAGGAGCGGTAGGAGAGAAGGGTCAATGAGTGTTATTGCCCCCGATGATGTTGATTTGCGTGTTTTCATTGCTGAAAAGTATATCGTTCAGCTGACAATCTTGTTCGTCTCCAGGAAAGACAAATTTTGTTTGAACATAAGGTAAGGGGTCTTCCCCACGTTCGGTTTGAATTTTTGCAGCTATTTTTTTGATAAAACTTTCCATCTGCATTTAAATATATGAGTATGATTTTTGGAAAATAGTTCGTTCAGAATACGTTTAATTTCAACAGCCTTTTTAAGTCCAAAAACGAGTCATGCTG